>CM046877.1:145219959-145556455 GCA_025667525.1 Glebionis coronaria
TCTATGTTCTTAGGGCCTGGTATCATTCTACAAAACAATAATGTTATCTTAAAAAAAACATGTATGTTCTTGGGGCCTGGCCACATACACGATCAAAAAACTTTAGCAATAAAAAATGAATTAAAGCAAGTATGTCTTGCATTCCCATAGGAGTGTATATCACGTGTACTAACAAAAAGTACATAAATTATAAAAAATTAACTTTTTGATGAACTTACCAATATGATTTAACGGGCGGCTCGCCTGAATGTCTAGTCTTTGTCTGCTTAATACATGATCTATAACGAAAAAATGATGAACACTCCTGCGGCAAAATCCGGCGCCGATCTAAAAAACGGCGAGACACTTGGTTAAAAACATGTTCGTAATTTAAAACCATAATATAGATTTATTACACTAAAACCTTAATATATAAACTATAATAAAATAAAGAAGAAGTACCTTATCATTAGATCTCAAACTTCTTCCACGGCAAGAAAGGATTGATCCTTATATCTCTTTTTTATATTGAAGTTTATGATATTTAATTATAACAAACATCTAAACAACACGACACCAACATCAATAATCGATGCAGCCATTTTTCTATTTTTCTCATAATCATTTTTCTCAACATCAAGATTATTTGAATTACTATAATTTAAATAATTAATTGAACAAGAAAAACGTTTTTATATGCGACGAGATCTGGTGCTAATCGATTTGGTTAACAAATATTTAATTAATATGAAGAGGATAGATGATGGAGGCAAGGGTTTGAGGGAAGATAAGCTTGTGAGAGAAAAATGTAACTGATTGTTTATAATCATTTTCCAAATAAAATGATGAATTAAAAAAATGCAATTAAAAAAGGATGACAGCTTATGGCAATTTTAAATTCGAAATACCTATGATACCCTTGAATAGTTTCTTTCTTTTTGCTCAAAGCATTTTCAGTTTACATTAATTACATAAATGGCCCATTGCATTAATATGATGTACATCATGTATTACTAAGAGTAAAAAACTAGTTCTGTAAGTTCTGTACCTAAAAAGTGGTTCTGCGAATAGCACTCCACTATATATATATATATATATATATATATATATATATATATATATATATATATATATATATATATATATATATATATATATATATATATATATATATATATATATATATATATATATATATATATATATATATATATATACATATATATATATATATATACATATATATATATACATATATATATAGAGTTAGGTTAACGTGGTGTACCTCTTTAAAATTGTTAAAATGAAAAGTATTATGAACCATTGGATTTAATTAGTTAGTATTAAATGCAATTAATAATAGATGAATTGTATTAATGTAACTAATATATGGTCAAACGACAATTAATAAATAAACCTAGAATTAACTTTCATTTAACCAATAGTATTTAATGTTTTAAACAATATTTAATTTTCATTCAACCATACTTATAGATAATAACAGTTTTCTTGATACATCTTCATATTTTTTCTTTTTTTATATATTTGTATTATTTATAATAGGTAAACTTGATACATAAACAAGTTTTGATACATTATGTCTAAATAATATTCTTTACAAGTAAACAACTACATATCCAATATTTTACAACATAATAAGATGATACATCAACAAGAAAATAGAGGTATATATTTATCAACTCAATGTAAAAAATAGATACAATTCATGTCACATCCAAAATTACAAATATGATGGTACATATTTAACATTTAACTCGTACACAACCTAAACAAATAAAAAACCGTTATGTACCAATTGATGTCCGTAACTATAATTTATATAATATACACAAAATAACTTGTCTTGAATTGTATAAATTAATAGGTGATACAACATAAGAAAAAACTAAAACTCCGAAATAGTTACTAGTACATATTAGTAAAATATAGTTACTTTTGAAAAAGACATAGTAGTGTTTTTTTCCAATTAATAGCAAGTGTTTCAATTAAAATACAATTAATAAGTATAATAAATATGGTTAAATTTAATCAATGAAGCCTTTTTTTATAAATTTCCTAAGAAACATAAAAATGCAATTAGTTAAAAATTTAATGTTCTTTTAATGAGAATGATGTCATCTTAATTAAACTAGTAAATCTAAAGGTCAAATTTTTTTTTATTTTAACAATTATAAGACACTACACTACTTTAACTAAAATCTATATATATATATATATATATATATATATATATATATATATATATATATATATATATATATAAATACATATATATATATATATATATTATAAGAACGCAAATCTATATATATATATATATATTAATAAATTAACTCTCACGCTATTTATTAAACACAATAAAAACCCAACACGCATAAAGCTATCAAACTTAAAACCCCAACATGTACTTATTTTAACCGCGAATGGTTAGCCAAAAATGCATAAGAGACTAAAAAATCGGGAAAAACGTTCTTGATTATTTATTAACAATTATATAAGGTGTTGACAAGAAAGTAAACGTTACGAAAGAGAGTATAATAGCCACAAATAGTTCATATGAGGTTTATCTAGCCCTTTACACTTACTTCAAACTCTATCATCTCTCATTCTCCATAATTTAAAATCTCAAATAATGAAACTCATGGATGATTAGCCTAATAAATTGAATTAACAATTTACATGGTTAAGGATACTAGCTAGAGTAAGCTTGAATAAGCAAACTCGGGTTGAGTCAAAATAATCACGACAGGCCTAATATGTCTAAGACATCTATACTTGTTAAAACCATATCCTTTATTATGTTTTTCCTTTTTAACGAACATGAAAGTAAAATGAAAATATGTACAAACGTAAAAGAAAAATAAAAGGAAATACTACTAGGCCAAAATAGATCAAAAATTTGAAAAATGTAAAAAATTTAATTTTCCTTTTTAACGAGGACATATTCATGGAAAATCCCACTTTAGTTTGATAGAAGTCTCCCATACACTTAAGATAAACATTGTCCTCAATGTTTAAGCATGTGTAAAAATAAACTCTCCTACACTTAGGACGTTGAATACGTTGGTTAAATCAAGCTAAGGAAGAGACAACTAAAGTGAATTCAATTAAGTCGTTTTTAATAGACAATTTAGAATGACAATAGTTTTTCGAATAAAACCGGTATCACGGGTTCATAGGTCACGATCTTCCTCAATAAGGACCAAAAGTGGAACGATATAGAACATATCCCTGCACAATCACCACAAATCAACAAGATATTTGAGTCCCCCTACACTACTCCTCAACTATAATACTCACTTACTGGTGGAAAAACTAAGGAAAACTAAACCTAGTTATTCAATGCTTGATTTTATTCCTGGAGTCTCTAGCTCAACTCGATTCTCCGAATGAATTGTCCTTGGGAATGTTTGGAGAACTGGGACTTTCTCATTAGAGATGTCTAATACTGAGTTTTTATTAAGTTGAAATCGTCTCGACTCGATTTGAATTGAAAAAGGTTAAATGTGCGACTCAGTCATCTTTGGTGGATAAAAGAAAATGTTGTCGTTGAGTAAAATAAAAATTCAAATTTTAACGTAAATGACAAAGTAAATTAAGGCTATAAATGATTAAAAAGTAAATGACGAAAAATTAAAGACTTTAAAGTAAATAAGTAAATGATGAAAAATTAAACACTTTAAAGTAAATGATGAGAGATTAAAACTTGACAAAAAGTAAATTTGAAAACTTTATTAAAATGCAGACTTGAAATAAATCTAAGATAAAACAGTAAACACTATTTCAGATTAAACAAGAAATTCAGACAAACATAATATTTTCAGATAAAACTACGTATTCCGATAAATGATATAAATTCGGAAAAAGCAATCATTTCGGAATAAAAGAGAAATCTTCGGAACATATAACTAATTCAGATAAAGGAGGAAATTTCGAAATAAAAGGAAATCTTCGGAAAAACCTATGACTTTCGGAAAAAGGGAAAATTTCGGGTAAACTAAATTTCTTCGGAATAATAAGCTTTTTCGGAAAAATGGAACAATTTCGGAAATCAGGGGAATTTCGGATAAATCTCATTCTTTGAAAAACAAAGATGATTTCGGAATATGCTGAATTCTCGGAAAAACATATTTTCGGAATAAACTTAATTCTCCGGAAAAACTAATAATTTCGGATAAAGCAGTTATTTCGGAAAAAAGGAAAAAATTTCGGAATAAACAAAAACTTCGTATAAACTGAATAATTTCGTAAAAAATGAAAAGAAAAGAAAATTTCGGATAAATTGATTCGGAATAAGGGGCATAATTCGGAATTTTAAAACCCTTTTGCGAAGATCTATAAAAATCAGATGACAGTAACAGAAATATATAAAAACTAGGGAGTAAGCTACGATTAAGCTAATACCAAATGAGCAAATAACCAAAACTTAATCTAAATAATTTTTAAGAAAAAATAATTAAACCACAAATAAAAAATCATTAAAAACACTTAATAATCTAAAAATTAAAATCAACTTTTTATAAAATAAACTATTAAAAACACTTAACTAAAATTAAAACAAACACACAATAAGCTATAAGATCAATAAGTTAACACAATCAAACACATAAAAACATAAAGAACAATCAATTAAGCATAAAAATAAGAAAATAAGCATAAAGATTAAACAAAACAAGAAAGGTAGAATGAGAATAATGAAAAGCTTGATTAAAGATTAAGATTCAATAACACAAATTAAAGACTTACTTGAATTACTTGAATAGAAAGACAATTAAAGTAAATGACAAGTATTAACAGACAATTAATAAAAATGGAGAACTGATTTGTCAAATTAGCTAACACCTCACAAATGAGGTTAAGTTCTCTATTTATAGGAGGGGGGGAGAAGTAAGTTGCTTCCTTCTTTCTTTCTTTTGTCTTCTCGTCTTTCGTCTTTGACTATAAAGTCGTCATTCTCGACTTTGTATCGGGATTTGTCTATGAATAAAATGAACTCGTCTTCTAATTTCTTCATTAATTAGACTTGGTTCTTCGACTTAGTTAAACTTCCGTCTTTAGACTTTTTCTTCGATAAATCTTCAGAATAGGCCTTGGACTTCCGTTCTTTTTGCACTCTTGATCTTTTGGCTTCGTCTTTTGTCTTTTTCTTCGATAAAAGCCCGTGAAATCCCATGTTTTCTTCCCTTTTCACATTTTGGTCCTAAAACACAATAAAAACACAAACCATGCATAATTCCGACATTTACGACACTAAATACACGTTGTGGCTTGGTTATTATAATAATTAAGTGGTAAAAGGATAAGTGTTTTCACACTTATTAAATCCCCTACACTTGACCATTGCAATACCCTCATGCAATGCATTAATTACAAAGCAATATTTACATTTTCCATCATAATTAACCCACTTTGGCCTTTATTAAACATAAGACATTGAGGAAACTTAAAGAGATAGAAAATTACAAAATATTTGAAGGAAGAAAACAAGTAAAGAGATCGAAGACTTACATTAGGGCTTTGGTTGTCAGGAATGTTTATCACCCTCAAGTTTCACGTTCCCCAAACCAAGCTTAAAAACTAGATTATTGTTATTATAAGTTAGCAAACTAACACAAACTCATGTGGCCTAATTATTCACTTAGACTCCCTTATTTCTAGGTGTATCTCTTATATTTTATTGTTGTCTTGAATGATCACGAGGATGCACTGTTGACTTATTTCGATAGTTTATTAGGGCTGAAAATAAAGCAGGATGATTTAATCAATAGTTAGCTATAGGACAAAATCTTTTAAAACTGCTTCTCGGGACCTCATAAAGTTCATATCTTGGCATAACTCGCTTCACGATTTGAGACCTTTCTCGGATCGATATTTGGCATTGACTTCGTACTTTAAATCTTGAGAGACGTTCTTGAAATAATGGTCTTCTCTTCATAATAGGTATTTCTTCACTTGAAGTTTTTGAGAGATTCTTCAAACTTGGACCACGACTTCTTCATTTTTCTCCAATCTTTATTTGGGATTTTGATATACAACGATCCGCCTCCTTTTAGGACTGGGATCTATTTATCCTCATACCTTGCTAGGGTCTTTTTGGATAAACTTCTCCATGATCTTTAGGGGAGTATTTGCTTTTCGTCGTGTGTCTCGATCCTTCATATTGATTTTTGATAAATGATTCTTCACATCACTTGGGATATTTAGCAACAAAATGTAGCCCTCATGCCTCGTTAGGGCCTTTTCGGGCTCGCCAATCTTCGCATTCTGCTTCTATAAGTTATGCCTTGGCTATGAACTCTAATTAATACCGAGCAAATTTTAAACGATCTTGTGCTGGAAGCTAAGTAACTTTTCAAATCGTACGACCTTACTTATTGCAATTAAATTTATTAACAAGCAATGGGGGAAAAAGCTCATAATTAACTCACATAAATTCATGAATGAATACCAAACTTATAATTGACTCTATCATCTCTCGTTCTCCACAATTTAAAATCTCAGGGAATGAGATTCGTGGATGCTTAGCCTATTAAATCAAAGTTTTGGGCTTTCAAGTCATCTATAGGATCTTGCAACTTCTTAGACTTTTTCAAGTTTAGAATTTGCATTTTAAAGTTCCCTTGATAAACGACTTTCTAGGATCAATTATAGGAACTTGCGAAAAGTTCTTGTTCTTAACCCGTAAGAGTTAAGACTTTCGCATTTTAAAGTTTCCTATATAAAAGCCTGGAAAAACTTGATTTAAACACGTTAAGGATACTAGCTAGAGTAAACTTAAATAAGTAAACTCGGGTTGAGTCAAAAGATTCATGACGGGCCTAATATATCAAAGACATCTAAACTTATTAAAACCATTTATTAAAATTTATTCTAATGAAAGAAAATAACAATAACAAAGGAAAATACTAATAGGCCAAATTAGATCAAAAAATTTGAAAAATGTCAAAAAATCAATTTTCCGGTTAAAATGAGGACATATACATGGAAAAGCCCGCTTAACTTTGATAGAAGTCCCCCTACACTTAATATAAACATTGTCCTCAATGTTTAAGCATGTGGAAATAAACTCCCCTACACTTAGGACATTGTGCACGTTTTTTAAATCTTGCTAAGGAAGAGACAACTAAAGTGATTCCTATTTTAATATTGAAGAATATAAAATAGAGAATCAAAAGAGTTTAGGATAGAACAGGGAAGACGGGTACACGGAATCACGGATCGTCAAAAGTCATCAAGAATAGATCTTTGAAAGCTCGAATCCCCGTACATGATAAGAAAGAAAACAACAAACACATATGAGGGTCTCCCCCTACACTTATTATAAAAACGGATAAAAAGGATAGATACTCAGGTTGCCTCCCTAGAAGCGCTTGTTTCTGTTCACTGAGTCGTGAGCCTGACTCGACCTTGATTACAATGGTAAGAAGCTTGAAGAACATCCACCGGGGTCAAATACATGGTTCTCGTCCATCAAATATCACAAGCTTAAGGTGAACAAGGCAAGCCAAAGAAGAGTAGGCAAGGTTCCCTTAAGCAGTTGTTGGGCATGGTGGTAGAAAGTGTGATGAATTGCAAGCATATCTCCATTGTTTCCAAAAGTATTTCCTTTTATTTTATCAGATGGATACTGAGATGGCTTGAAAATTATGATACCCAGATCGAACACCTTTTCCTTTAGGGGAACATAAGACATAAACTCATTAGACCTTGAAGATTCGCCCATAAACCGCACAATCTCATCCTCAGAAGGTGGATAAAGAGGTGTCAAGACATAGGTACTACGGATATCGGTGTCATCTAGCTTCTTCTCCTTTGAAACGGGCTTCTTAACATCCTAAGGAGGATAAAGACCATAATCAAAGTCCAAAGGAGGAGAATAATGCTCATTGGGGAAGTATGTATTGAGAAAAGTAGCAAAATCTTCCTCAAATGAGTAATCATCCAAAGTAGGATCAAGCATTGTTGGTGGAGGATCTTCATCAAAAGTAGGAGCAAGGTCATCATTTAAAGAATCACTCGAAAGAGTATCAACATCATCAAAGTCATCATAAGTTGGCATGTCTTTATACTCTGAAGAAAAATCATCATAATCATCCACATCGGAACTAAACTCATCATCATAGGTTGGTGGAGCATCATATATTGGTGGGGCATCCAACTTGGGAAGAGGATCTTTAGAATTTTCCACATTTTCTTGAAAAAGTGGATTATCATATATAGGCTCGAAAAGAGGGTTGTTGTAAACGACAAAATCATCTAGCTTTGTACTTTCACAAGTAGTTGTATCAAGCTCGTCTTGAAGCACATCAATCATATTCGCCGATTATCTTCCATTGGATTTGTTTATGATCTTCCCCATCTTAAAAACTTGTTGATCATTCCTGACCCTTAAGATTAGTTCACCTTCGGCAACATCGACTAAAGCTTTTCCGGTTCTTAAGAATGGCCGTCCAAGTATTAACGGAATACGAGGGTCCATTTCATAATCAACAACAAAAAAATCGAACGGAAAAGTGAAGGTACCAACTTTAACAAACACATCTTCAGAATACCAACGGGGTAAGCGAGAGTTTGATTTGCTAGCTCAAGAGTCATATTTGTTGGTGTAAGATCGGGTAATGATAACTTTTTCCAGTCACTTAATGGCATTAAATTGATACTTGCCCCGAGATCGGCTAAGGCAGTAAATTCTTCGGTTTGGTTAAAAGTACATGGTAGCACAAAACGACCGGGATCTCCAAGTTTTTCCGGAAGTTCTTTAAGAAGGACTGCAGAACAATTTTCATTTAAGCGTGTGTTGACAAGCTCAGCCATCTTCTCCTTCTTACTAAGCAATTCCTTGAATGCTTTCACAAATTTTGGCATTTGGACAAGTGCTTCAACGAGGCTAATGTTAAAGTTCATTTGTGTAACCATCTTCAAAAAGGAAGTAACTTGAGCATCCTCTTTAGTGAGCACTTTGCACTTGTCTAACCGAGAAGGATAAGGGATATTGGGTTTAGGTGGTATAGGTGTAGAAGGTGAAGGTGTGGTAGGTGTAGATTTAGATGTTGAGGGTTGAGAGGGTGAAGGATTTTTCTTTGATACTTCTTCCGTAATAGGTGGAGACGGTAATGGAGAACTAGTACTAGGCGTGGAAGTAGGAGGAATAAATGGGGGTGGAGGAGGTGTAGATGGAGTAACTGGGGGAGGGGTAGATGGTCCTACTAGAGTTGCTCCACTGCGTGTAGTAATAGCACTCACATTTGCTCTTGGGTTGGTCACGGTATTCGAAGGAAGAGAGCCCGGAGTAGAGGGTTGATTACTTTGGAAGAAACTAGCCATCATATTCCTCAAATCATTCATTTGATTGCTTAAAGAAGTTTGCATATCATTTCTAAGCTCAGTTCGAATATCATTCCCTTGTTTAGTGATATCACCTTTTAAGTTAATGATTTGGCTTTGAAGGTTTTTAACCACCTCTCCTTGAGTCCTCATGAAAGTTTCAACATCTTGATTATATGTCGTGGATGGAGTGATGGGTGGAGCTTGGTTAGCGGGTGGGTGATATGGAGTAGAAGCTCGAGGTTGGTTTGGATTGCTTCTATTGAAGTTGTTTGGGTTGTGGTTTTGAGGAGAAAAACCGGGTGAAAGAAAGTTGTTGGAACGGTAACTTAGCAAGTTACGATCACCTTGAGTTCGGGCTTGATAACCTTCCGTTGAATAGTTTCTGATAGCCGCATACACGTTTTCCGGATTGTCATAAGTAGAAGGACAACTAGTGTATGAATGAGGACCGCCGCAAGTCTCACAAGAAAGTGTTACAACTTTAACTTGTTGTAGTTGATTCATAGCCATGAGTTGGATATTTTTGTTCATTTCGGCTAGCATGCGGGTAACTTCGGTCATCTCGGGGCTGGAAGAAGTAGAAGAAACATTGACCCTCGGATTATTTCTTGAAGATGCGGATGAATCCCAATTTTTGTGATGAGTGGGCATGTTCTCTATAAGCTCTCTACACTCCTCGGGTCTTCTTTTCATAAACCTACCACCGGCGGCAGCATTAATCGTATCACGATAACGAAAAGTTAAACCGTTGTAGAAAGTATCAATCAAAGTGACGGGGAGCATATATGATTAGGACATCGATCGATCAAAACATTATAACGTTCCCAAGCATCGAAAAGAGACTCATCAGGTTCTTGAGTGAAACCACTGATTTGATTCTGAAGGCTCGTTACCATGGATGGTGGAAAGTAGCGCGACAAAAATCGTTGAGTCATTTCGTCCCATGTATGAATTGAATTCTTAGGAAGACGATCCCTGGCAGCGGCGCCATTTTAATACTGAGTTTTTATTAAGGTGAAATCGTCTCGACTCGATTCGAATTGAAAAAGGTTAAATGTGCGACTCGGCAGGGCCGACCCTAGGGGTGGGCGGAGTGGGCGACCGCCCAGGGCATCAACAGATTAGTGGGCATCATATTTTAAAATGTTATGAATCATATTTATGTGATAAAGATTGTGTTTTGATCCTTTCAGTTGAGTGAAACAATAGTTTGATGTGGGAATAGAATCATGAAACAATTACTTGCAGGTTAGTAGAAGGAGAAAGAAGTAAGGAAGATGGTGAAGAAGACTTTCATTGGGTTGGGAATACAAATTTTTCTAGTAACTGTTTTGGTAGAGTATAAGTACTTTACGCAAAGAGTACTTTTACTTTTAACTTTTAACTATTTGCCATATATTTTACAATTTTTATTTTGGCATTTTATTTAGGTTGCTACTATTATAACGTGGGATTCATTATAAGTTTTGTTTTTGCTGTTGCAAAACGTTTCAGCAGAGCTCGCGGGAGACGAAGAAGAAAAGTAATTTGTTAGCATATTCGTTTGTGGCATTTTGTTTTTTTACATGATGTCTCATTCTATGTAAAAGTGTTTAATAAGGTGTTTATGTTTTTTTAACATTTTTTAGAATTTTTAGTTATTTATGACATTAATCAAGGACATACTAGAGGATTTTGCGAGACAAAATGAACTCGGCCTTAGTATTTTGTGTTACATGAATATGTATCTTGTTTAGTTAGTTCATTATTATGTCATAAGAATATATGTGATTTTAATGTGTTTACTAGTTTTTATTGAAGTTGTATTCTTTCAATGTGGTATGGCTAAAGATCTCTTTCGTAAGGTGTGCCATTGGTGGAATGTTGATTTCAGGGAGATATGTTCGTATGATGAATGGGCTTCGTGGATCACTAGTATTAGATTATCTAACAAGCTTAAAAGTAGTCTCTGTTGATACAAAAGTTGGGTGATCCTTGCTGGACCCGAATTAGGCTTAATTCGGGTTGGCTGGACTCCGGCTCCTGCACCAAGTGAATCGTATGGTTGGGATCCTGCACACTAAACAACACGCGTTAGGCTTACCGTGGGAATGTTTCCCACGATTAGACTCTGGTGTGAGAGTAAGTAATCGGTTAGGGTTATAGGAATCGGATGAGAGTTTGAGAGTGTGTAGAATGTAATACCTTTGTGGAACCCTTGGGGGTTCCTTATATAGGCAGTGAACCCCTAATGGGCTGCCACTGATGCTTCTGCCCCAAGGCAAGGATAATCACCAAATTTAGATTGATTGTTATCTTCTAATTATGGTGAGTGAATATCCTATCCTTTGGGATAAATCATAATCATAGTAGGAGTATGATTCTGTCTAACCCTGCACCGGGCATGCCGGGCCGTGGGCCGCACACGTATGTGCGGTTACTGTTCATCCAAGCCCATAAGCTCAAATAACATTATTCCCACCCATCTATGATGGGCCGGATACGGTCAGTACCCGTGGGCCGGGTCCATGACCCGGTTGGGGACTATACGTCATCATGTCCCCCCAGTCTAGTTGTTACAGTCGTAGGCGTAACCTCTAGACTATCATGAAGCTCCCTGGACGTACCAAGAAAAGATCTTTTGAGGGAATGATAATTATCAAAAATTTGTTTTGGCCGCACACGTGGCTGCCTAACTTTAGAAATTTATTCCAATGGTACCTCAGCCGCACGTGACAACCGAGACAAATTAAATGTAGCATTGAATTTGGTCTTACGTAAGACCGCATATCCTGACATAATTGACTGTTCACCTGCCACTTGACTGACAAAGTGCAAACAGTCAGAACCTCGAGCGGCGTAAAATACTGAGTCAGAAGTGACCCGTGGGTCCCACTTGACTTTTCACTTGCCACTTACACCCTAGCCACACGATTAAGGATAGTGGCAAACACGTATCATGCATCCAACCGATCATGACTCACAAGGCAACCCTATAAATAAGCTACCCCCTATGGCTGTGTGTAACACACAGTCTTTTTCTCCATTTCTGCCATTAAAGCTTTTCTCCTTAGCACCACTTTCTCACGCACGGATCCCTTCCTTCGCGGGTTAGAATACCACGTCCTTAACTTTTTATTTAGTAATGGCCCAAAGAAACAACCCCTCCATTGGATCCGTGGTCAATGTAATGACCCAGGAGCAATTAGATCACTTTTGCACCAATTACTTCATCCCTACCAATCTACACCCTTCTCTCCCTGGTGCAGGAGACCTCATAACTAAGGCTCCGCAGGGAAAGATTGGCCTATATACTCGTCTTTTTGATGCGGCCAACTACCGCATTCCTTTCACTCGTTTCCTCATAGATCTCTTAGGATATTATGATGTACATATTAGCCAGCTTCACTGTATAGGCGCATGTAAGGTTAGTCAGTTTGAAATCCTTTGTCGCGCTAGAAGAATCCCTCCAACCGTAGAACTATTCCGGCTATTTTACACCCCCAGTATAGTAAATGGTTGGCTATCTTTTAAGAAAAGATCTCCCAATAGCCCCAGTCCCATAATAAGCCCACGGACTCATTGAAAAACTGGTACGACCATTATTTTTTCATTGACTCGATAGTGTGGTCGGCCGACTATGTCTTCAAACATAGGTTATCTCATGACCCTCTTCCGCACGCCAGTACATATAATCCCCAACATTCCCAAGAAATAGATAGGAATAGAACAGGGTTCCATAGAAACCTTCCCGAATCATTCCTCTGTTTGCTAGGGATTAGCCGCAACTATTTGGCTCGTCCAACAGATATCTTGTGTTTTGGAGGAGGCATGGTGAAGGTAGGTATAGCATCCGCACATGAAAGATGTACGTACACTTATGTGCTATAACTAATATGCTTCGTTTATTGTGGCAGATATGAACTTCTTTGGAATCCTACGTCAAGGCGATCCAAAGCTTATACCAGAGGGATCCCGTCCCAGACGTGAGAACGAGCTACCCCTCCTCGAGAATACCCGAAACGTGACGGTTGCCCTGGAGGCCGTGCTGGACCTCCATTCAGACGAAGAGGAAACAACGCTCCTGAGAACCCCCATGGACTTTGATAACGAGGATGGTGATAACATGATGCTTGAAGATGAAGCCGGGCCCTCCTCACCGCCTAAGACTGCTACCCCCACATACGAGGAAGAGCAAGGAGACAATATTGAGAGAACCACCTCCAGTCTTTGCCAAATATTGGGCGATAACGAGGAGGAAATGCAACAAGTCAATGAAGAAGAAGATGAAGGAGCAGAAAAAGAACTTGAAGAGGAAGCTGAAGAAGAAGAAGAAGAAGAAGCCCAGCCCGCCCCCAAGCGTACCCGCAGGAAAAACAAGCGGGTGAGAAGAGTTGCCCAGGCTGAGGTTGGTGAACACAATGCCCCACCTAAAAAACTGCGCGAGGACCACAACCACCTAAAAAACTGAGGTTGGTGAACACAACCACCCAGGCCTTCGAAACGGTGCGGGCCGCACATGTGGATCCGGTCACTCAAGTTCCCCCGACTACATCAGAACTAGCAGGGAATAACATGTAAGTCTACCTCTTTTTTTAAAAAAAAATCCATGGTCTAAGTAAGAGCCACGACTTTCCTTAAACAATACTTGATATTTATTCCAAATCTGTGTTTGTAGAGATGAACAAGCTGGTGCCGCGCCTCCCCCCGATGCACGGAAAGAGAAGGGCAAAGAGAAGGAAGTGGAGAAAGAACCTATGCCGCATACAGCCGCAACCAGATCCGGCCCTGCCTTTGAAGAAGGTACCCCCACCGCTTCCCAAGAGATCCCAATGTCCGACCCTCATCAACAGTTCAATCCTGACTGGAAGATCACCACTGCGTCGCGGATGAGAGAGGCCGAGGAGTGCCGTGAGTACCTTAATAACTGCATCCCCTGGTTTGGTACGAGATGTAAATGTACTAAGCCATGCGGATCTGGTGGATGAGTATAATGGCGCCTTGGTGCATCAAATGGCGATGGGTACTTCTATGAGGGTAAGATTTGAAGCTGCTTTAGAGCATGTGGAGTCCCTCAAGAGGAAGGTTGGCCGAAGAGAGAGGATGATTAAAGACAATGAAGCCCAAATTGCCGCCCTCCAATCCCAGCTTGCTACCGCCGAGGCGACTGTTAAAGAACAATCGGCCCGCGCCAATGCTTATGACCAACATGTAGCCGAGCTTGAGACAAAACTTGAGGCTGCAACAACCAAGGTATGTATCCGCGCCGCATCACTCCTATGCCATAATAACCACCATTCTAATAAGTAATGTATCTCACACAGGTGACCATGGCAGAAGCGTCAACTAAGTCCTCCTCCAACCAAGTGTCCATGCTCACCAAGAAGCTTGAGGATGTCCATGCGATGATCCAGGGCGGGGAAAAAGTAAAAGAGGAGCTTGCTCATGAGAGGGCCACGACCGAACAGCTGAGGGAGGCGTCCACCCAAAAAGATGTACTAGTAAATGCCCTTATCACCGAACGTGACGACGTGCTATGCCCCCAACTACTAGCAACCATTGCCGGCCGTAGGTGGATGGTGGGTCACGGGGCACGTCTAGCCGTTACCAAGGTGTTGGAGGCCCCCGAATTTGTTCAGCAGTTTGCCGACCTTGTGTCGGATGGCATTGACCACGGTCGCCATGAAGGAATGGTCATGGCCGCAGAGCTAATCAAGAAGAAGCAAAACTTCACAAAGCATGCCTTCTTCAACACCGGAGCTGCTAACAAGATGACTGCTTCCATGGTCGCAATGCGAGATCTCCACTACCCATTCTTGGCCGAGCTGGAAGCCATAAAAGATGCATCGAACATAGAGGTTATGGAAAAACTAAGTCTTGGTGCATTTTCCCAAGATGAGGGACATTCCCGGGCTTCCTTCACTCCCTCGCCCAGCCACCTTATCCTTCCTATTTATGAGGATGTGACCAGAATCGTAGTTGATGAGCAACCATTAAGCGAGGTGCTGGAGAGGAATGCGGCTCAAGCTTTGGAGCGGAAGGAACGTAGTGAGATGTTGCCTTGTCTGGCTGAAGAACAATGGGAGATAGGTAGGT
Organism: Glebionis coronaria; assembly: GCA_025667525.1. Lineage (NCBI taxonomy): Eukaryota > Viridiplantae > Streptophyta > Magnoliopsida > Asterales > Asteraceae > Glebionis > Glebionis coronaria. The sequence goes on from CM046877.1 coordinate 145,235,362, forward strand.
TTCTCCCCCCCCCCATGTAGGGTGCCCTTAATTTGTTATCTATTTGGACAGTTTGGTTTGTAACCTTAAACATTTGTCTGTGGATGTCCACGGTACCTCATGATTTTAATAACTTGTCATGCTATGTATAAGTCCGTGGTAGGCACGACAATTTTGATGATTTGGAAACTTTGTTTATATTCTTTTAGATATCATGTATCTGTGTCGCATGACATGTCACGTCTTACCCAGAATAAAACTAAGTCTATACTTTACTAGACGTGCGGCGTGCGTCTTTACCATGCAAAGAACTACGTGAGCGCGGCATATGGAAACTTATCACAACGTCTCGTGAATAAGGTGTCTAGTAAGGATACATGATCCGCGTCACTAGGGTTGCATCCCTCTTATGTGACAAGTTGAATTATTAGGTTCACTTAATCCTCTTACCCCACATGGAGGCGCATTGTACATGTACGGTATTGAATGAATGCATATGAATAAGACATGGCACATTATAATAACAACAATTAAATCCATATGACTATAACGGAATCTAAAAAAACAATTTGCACAAAACAAGTTGTGGAGCTAGCTAGGCACCACGGCATTTTATTAGAACATTTACATTTTTTGTTTTAACAAGAATGGGAAATCCTAAAAACAAAAAATAACCTAGAAAAAACATAAGAAACAAAACAGAGGGAGCACATGGATCTTCATTAAAGCCAGATATAGCGAAGTATCCGTGCGGAAGCCGTAGCTTTCAAAGATAGCACCTTTTGAGATTGGAGATGTTCCATGTGCGTTCCAGATCGCGGCCATCCATGTCACGTAACTTGTACGTGCCCCGTCCTAAGGCGTCCGTGACCTCATACGGTCCTTCCCACTTAGGACCCAGCTTTCCTGTATTCTCCGCTCGACTTGCTTCGTTAGCACGATTGACATAATCTCCCGGTCGAAATGAAACACCTTTAACCTTGGTGTCATAATAAGCCTTCATTTTAGCCTTGGACTTGGCCTCATTGGTAGCCGCTATCTCCCTTTTTTCCGCCAACAAATCCAGATTGATCCGGAGTTGCTCGTCGTTCGTGACGACATTAACCTCCGCCATGCGGATGGTAGGCATTCCTATTTCTGCTGGTATAACAGCTTCAGTGCCGTAGGCCAATGCGAATGGAGTGTCCTCGTTGGCTGTTTTGATCATAGTCCTATGCGCCCATAGAACATGTGGTAGTTCGTCCACCCATTTGGCACTTCGTTCCTCCAAGCGTGCCTTGATGCCGTTTCCAAGCTTCTATTTGCTCGTTCCACATGACCATTTGTCTGCGGGTGCTTAACAGACGCGAAGCGCCGTTTGATGTTCAATGATGCGCACCAGTCCTTGAATGGATTATCCGCGAACTGCTTCCCGTTGTCCGAGATGATTTCTCCTGGTAAGCCAAAACGGCACACGATGTTCTCCCAAACAAACTTTTTAACTTGTTTGCCTGTGATGGATTTGACTGCCTTGGCCTCTATCCAACGTGTAAAGTAGTCCATTGCGACAATCAAGAACTTAACTCCCCCCCGCAGCTACGGGAAACGGTCCTGCGATGTCGATCCCCCACTTATAGAATGGCCATGGGGATGTAATAGGTGTAAGCTCCTGCTGCGGATGTCTTGGTACTGGCCTGTGCACTTGGCAATCACTGCATTTGCGAATCATGTCGCGTGCATCCCTATGCATAGTAGGACAATAATATCCTGTGCGTAGAGCTCGGGCCACTACGGATCGGGGGCCCGCGTGCATGCTGCATAACCCTTCGTGTATCTTACTGATCACATAAGTAGCCTGGCGTAGCCCAACACACCGCAACCACGGCTGCAAGAAAGAGCGCTTGTAAAGAATACCTTCTCGAAGCTTGAAGTGCTGCGACTTCCTTTGAATGCGCCATGCCGCTTTTTCCTCGTCCGGAAGGGTTTCATTAGTCAAATAGTTGACGATCGGGGTCATCCATGTAGGTTCGTCCTCCTCAACTATAGCAGCGACCTCCCCTTCTGTTATGGACTTTTCCTTGAGTATTTCCACCAAGACTTGCTTGGATAAGTGGGCGAAACTTGTAGACGCGATCTTGCTAAGAGCGTCCGCCTTCTTATTTTCACCTCTCGGTACCTGCTTGATAGAAAACTTATTGAAAGCCGCAATGAGTGATTTGACTTTTTCCAAGTATCAAACCATGTTATCCTCCTTAGCTACGTATCCTCCCAGAATGTGGTTCGCGACAAGCCGTGAGTCCACGTAGGCCTCAAGGTTGTGGACTCCCATTCTAGCGGCGATTTTTAAACCCGCAATCAACGCTTCATATTCTGCCTCATTGTTGGTGGCTGTGAACTCAAATAGAAGGGCGTACGTAAACTCCATTCCTTTCGGATTCGTAAGGATGAGACCAGCTCCTGACCCATCCGTACACGAAGATCCGTCCGTAAATAACACCCATGGTTCTGCTGGAGTTTCGTCTTGTTGTACGATTGGTCCCTCTTCATCCGGCTTCTTTATCAAGAAATCCGCCAAGATTTGACCTTTAACAGCCGTCCTTGGTCTATAAGATATGTTGTGTTCTTCCAATAGAATGCTCCACTTTTGTAGCCTACCTCCACATCTGGTCTAGAGATGACTTGTTTTATTGGTTGATCAGTAATGACTACAATTGGGTGCGCCTGAAAGTATCGGCGCAACCGTTTTGTAGCAAACACTAATGCCAAAACCAATTTTTCCATAGAGGAGTAATTTCACTCCGGCCCTTGCAGTGTTCTACTTATGAAGTAGACCGGAGTTTGGACTGTGTCCCTATCCGTCATAAGTACCGCACTTATTGCTCCATGTGTGGCTGATAGGTACATAATAAGCTCCTCCTTTGGTCGCGGAGCTACTAGCATGGGGAGAGATGCGAGGTGTTGCTTAAGTTGACCAAAGGCTTCCTCAGCTTCTTTTGACACCGAAAGTCTCCCTTCTTAATGCACTTCTTGAGTGTTTTGAATAGGGGGAGTGAATTTTCTGCGGACTTTTATAGGAACCTGTTTAGCCCAGCCAGCTTCCCATTTAAGGACTGCACCTCTTTCCGTGTCTGAGGGGATGGTAGATGTATTACTGCGTCCGTCTTTTCTGGGCAAGGCTTGATGCCATTAGGATCGATCATATATCCCAGGAACATTCCTTCCGTTGCCCCGAACGTGCATTTCTTTGGATTTAGCTTCATATTAATCCTCCTCAATGTGTCAAACGTCTCTTGGACGTCTCGGAGGAGTGCATCCTCCGTATGACTCTTGATGACTAAAGCATCAACATAGACCTCCAGGTTGCGGCCTATCTGCGAGTCGAAGGCTTTGTCAACAAGCCGTTGGTATGTTGCCCCGGCGTTCTTCAACCCGAACGGCATTTTTGTATAACAGTATACGCCCTGACTAGTATGGAACGCCGTTTTCTCTGCGTCCTCTTCCGCCATCTGGATCTGGTGGTATCCTTTATATGCGTCTAAGAAGCACTTAAAGGGATATCCACATAGGGATTCCACCTTCCAGTCAATCTCCGGTAACGGGTAACAATCCTGTGGACAGGCTTTGTTCAGATCCGTGAAATCCACGCACATGCGCCAGCTTCCGTCATGCTTTTTGACCATGACTGGGTTGGATAACCACTCGTGGTAGTATACCTCGCGCATGATACCTGCGTTCACTAGTTTCCGTACCTCATCCAATATCACTTGGCTGCGTTCAGGTGCCTGACCGCGCTTCTTTTGCTTGACAGGTGGGTATCCCTGGCGGATCTGGAGTTCATGTTCTACTATCGCGCGCGGTACGCCCGTCATATGCTTGGGCTCCCATGCGAATACATCTAAATTTGCCTTCAAGAGAGAGCACATGGCTCTCTTGCCGTTATCTGAGAGTGTTCCCCCTATGGACACCTCTTGTTCCGGGTAATCAGGATGGATTGCCACCTTCCAATTGGGAGGTGGTGATCCGTCCTTTGGGAGAACAGGTGGAACCGGTGTTGTCACGGCGTGACACTCGGATACTGGTATGATTGTGTTGTAGATGGTGACAATTCCTCCTTCCACAGGGAATTTGATCATCCCGTGTGCCGTAGAAGGTACCGCCCGTATGGCCAGGATACCTGGTCTGCCTATGATCCCATTGTATGGGGAGTGTGAGTGTATCACCATAAAGTTCATCCACGCCATGGTGGAGTGCTCTTCATTCCCAATGGTTACAAGCAGACGCAGTTGCCCTATTGTCCAGATGGTGTCTCCACTAAAACCAATGAGCAGCGTCGTGGCCGGTATTAATTGGCTTCTTATTTCTGGTCGTAACTGTACCAAATAGTGTTCGTACAGTACTTCTGCTGATGACCCTCCATCCACATACATGCGACGAACATTGTGTGTTCCAATGCTTATCTCAATAGTGAGAGGCGCATCAATCACATCGCTTGCTGTGATGGGAGGGAATGAGATTTCTCTGCCGCTTGAAAATTTTTGACTAATTTTCTGCCTCGTGCGGCGCTGTCTGGATTGGATCATATATATAGTTGAAGGTTTTTCCTTTTGGGGATCCTTCTTGTCATACTTCTTGTTGTCTTTTCCATCCTTCCAATCCTTGACCAAATGCTTGAGTTTACCTGACTTGATCAGTGACTCAATGTGCTTCTTGAGCTGGATACATTCCTCCGTACCATGGCCCTTGTCGTTATGGAATTCACAAAAACGATTTCCTTGACGACGGTCCAGCGGAGTCGTCATTGGGGGAGGTCTCGGGAAATTAGCCCCTTCCGTCAGCAAGATCTCCCGGTAGGACATCTTTAGAGGGGTAAACTTATCGTCCGGCCGTCCTCCCTTGTTTTGGCTCTTGTAATCTGAGCCCCTACCATTGTTCTGGTTGTTTTGACCGCCCGAATTTCTCCTGGACTGGTCGTTCGATCGGTAGCTGTTTCCTTTTGAAGGATAGGCCGCGGCAACCGCGGTTTCTCCTTCTATGAAGTTTCTGACCCTTTCCATGAGGTCGTCATACCTCTCCGGACGCTTTTCATTGAGACGTCTGATTAATTCCCTGTCTGTTATGGCATGCATATAGTCGGAAATTTTCAGGAGTTCCGGCATTGTCTTTGTGCGTGTGCACTCGTCATTGAAGCGTTCAGTGAAGGCTTCCGTAGACTCCCCCGGCCATTGCTTGACGGTTGCCAATGAGACCGGGTCCCTATTATACTTCTTTCGCTGAGTATAATTATTCTTGAACGCAGTGCGCAATTCAGTGAAGCTATCAATGCTTCGCGGAGGAAGTCCTTCAAACCAGTCACGAGCATTGCCGATCAAGGTTGAATTGAACATTTGGCACCATATAGGCATGGGCCATCGCTCAATTTTCGCCTGCGTATCAAATATCTTGAGGTGATCATCCGGATCACCAGTTCCATCATAAGTCTTGACACACGCCGGCATGCGACGTTTGTGTCCTCAGAGTAATTCCGTATGCGGAGAGTAAAAGGATCTTCCCTAGGGTCTGCCGATGGACGGGTGAGACTAGGGTCACACCACGGTTGGGAAAGATCTTTTGCTTCCGTCTCTCGGTAATAGGGACCGCCATAGTACTCCTCATTGTTTGGTGGTGGTGGAGGAATGCGCCTAGGTCGGCGACGCTTGGGCGGATGGTCATCCGAGTCCTCTCCTGATGGACCGGGAGAAGGAGGTGGTGCCCCATCTTTTGGGTGAGGGCCGCTCTTGTGAAAAGAGCCAGGAGCCTTCTTCCCGGTATTCATCCTATCCCACACGCTTGTGCGGCGATTGGTTCTGGTCAGTTCCAGATCTGGTCGTTCGGGTGAACCGTCAGACTTCTCTCCCTCTTCTCTGGACTGTATTAGTTCCTGCATGAGGCGATCCCCTATGCGTTCGAACACATTCCTAGGTTGGGGAGTTTCTTCAAAGAGGCTCCGCTCCTGAGGTCGTTTCCTTCTCTTCCTCTGAGTTTGAGAAGAGGTGCTTGGTCCGACATTGCCAAAGTTGAGTCTAGATTGGAGGTCCCTCCCTAGATTCAACCTTGATGCAATCCATGGGACGATCCTATAAAAGTTCTGCGTGAGAAATCGAGTGAGATCTTCCTCGCTGAGTGGTTCGACCTCTGCTTCTTCCTCGGTCGATGGTCTGCGCGGCTCCTTGTTAGGGGGATTGGGCGCACTCCCTGGATCAAGATTATCCAAGGTCGAAGTAGGTGGTGGGGTCATGGAGAACGTGCTCGTCACCCCCATGGACTGAAGACCACTCCGGCTGTTTGGTCCGACAGCTTGATGGCTAGGGGATCGATTGGGAATGAGTATCCCTTCCCCTTGGGACTTCTAATTTCCAGGATTTGTGTTCCTGGGATTTCCCTGCGGATGCCCCTTCGTCATTGAAGATTCAAGATGAGATTTTTGCTCTAGCTTAGTGTAATTGTCCCACGGATGGCGCCAACTTGTTGATACAAAATTTGGGTGATCCTTGCTGGACCCGAATTAGGCTTAATTCGGGTTGGCTGGACTCCGGCTCCTGCACCAAGTGAATCGTATGGTTGGGATCCTGCACACTAAACAACACGCTTTGGGCTTACCGTGGGAATGTTTCCCACGATTAGACTCTGACGTGAGAGTAAGTAATCGGTTAGGGTTATAGGAATCGGATGAGAGTTTGAGAGTGTGTAGAATGTAATACCTTTGTGGAACCCTTGGGGTTCCTTATATAGGCAGTGAAACCCTAATGGGCTGCCACTGATGCTTCGGCCCCAAGGCAAGGATAATCACCAAATTCAGATTGATTGTTATCTTCTAATTATGGTGAGTGAATATCCTCTCCTTTGGGATAAATCCTAATCATAGTAGGAGTATGATTCTGTCTAACCCTACACCGGGCATGCCGGGCCGTGGGCCGCACACGTATGTGCGGTTACTGTTCATCCAAGCCCATAAGCTCAAATAACATTATTCCCACCCATCTGTGATGGGCCGGATACGGGTAGTACCCGTGGGCCGGGTTCATGACCCGGCTAGGGACTATACGTCATCAGTCTCCAAGGGGTTTTAGTGTTTGATGGCGAGTTTGGTCTTTTCGAAAAAAACTAATTTTTGGAGATATTGTCCCCTCAAAGGCGGCTATTTTTGACGATTTAGTTTTATCGTATTTTTATTGGAGCCGTAATAGATGTAAAGGATCTTTTAGTTGGGTTGAGTGGTTAAAAAACCCTCACCTGTTACCGTTGTAATTTTCTAGCTCCTTGCTAGTTTATTAATAAATTACAGTTAAAGAAATTGCGTTTGCTAGTTTTTAATGAAATCATATGTTGTATTTCATTTTTATTTCATTTATACTCGTAATAACAATTTTGTGCTTTGTTATTCAAACTTTTGAAAAAGTCCATTTTGGTAAAAAGTTGCTCAGCACATGAGCAATTTAACAACTAGAATCGCTTAGCATGTAAAAAGTCGCCCACCACACGGGCAGTTTAACGCCAAACAATTCACAAAGTAGAATAAATCAAGTGGTTGTCAAAGTTTTATCTGTGACATGAAGATTTGTTTGCAAGTCAAACTCAAAAATAGTGTTTTCCATATTGCAATATTTATTATCGAGGGGCATTTTATTATCATCTCGCCCAGGGTAGCACAAAAGTCAGGACCGGTCCTGCGACTCAGTCATCTTTGGTGGATAAAAGAAAATGTTGTCATTGAGTAAAATAAAAATGCAAACTTTAACGTAAATGGCAAAGTAAATTAAAGCTATAAATGATTAAAAAGTAAATTATGAAAAATTAAAGACTTTAAAGTAAATAAGTAAATGATGAAAAATTAAACACTTTAAAAGTAAATGATGAGAGATTAAAACTTGACAAAAAGTAAATTTGAAAACCTTATAAAAATACAAACTTGAAATAAATCTAAGATAAAACAGTAAACACTATTTCGGATTAAACAAGAAATTCAGACAAACCTAATATTTTCGGATAAAACTACATATTCGAATAAATGATATAAATTCGAAAAAAGCAATTATTTCGGAATAAAAGAGAAATCTTCAGAACATATAACTAATTCGGATAAAGGAGGAAATTTCGGAATAAAAGGAAATCTTCGGAAAAACCTATGATTTTTGGAAAAAAGGGAAAATTTCGGATAACTAAATTTCTTCGGAATAATAAGCTTTTTCGGAAAAATGGAACAATTTCAAAATCTCATTCTTCGGAAAACAAAGATGATTTCGGAATATGCTGAATTCTCGGAAAAACATATTTTCGGAATAAACTTAATTCTTCGGAAAAACTAATAATTTCGGATAAAGCAGTTATTTCGGAAAAAAGGAAAAAATTTCGGAATAAACAAAAACTTCGTATAAACTGAATAATTTCGGAAAAAATCAAGAAAAGAAAATTTCAGATAAAATTAATTCGGAATAAGGGGCATAATTCGGAATTTTAAAACCCTTTTGCGAAGATCTGTAAAAATCAGATGACAGTAACAGAAATGTCTAAAAACTAGGGAGTAAGCTACGATTAAGCTAAAACCAAATGAGCAAATAACCAAAACTTAATCTAAACAATGTTTAAGAAAAACTAATTAAACCACAAATAAAAAAACTTTAAAAACACTTAATAATATAAAAATTAAAATCAACTTTTTATAAAATAAACTATCAAAAACACTTAACTAAAATTAAAACAAACACACAATAAACTATAAGATCAATAAGCTAACACAATCAAACACATAAAAACATAAAGAACAATCAATTAAGCATAACAATAAGCAAATAAGCATAAAGGTTAAACAAAACAAGAAAGGTAGAATGAGAATAATGAAAAGCTTGATTAAAGACTAAGATTCAATAACACAAATTAAAGACTTACTTGAATTACTTGAAAAGAAAGACAATTAAAGTAAATGACAAGTATTAAGAGACAATTAATAAAAATGGAGAACTAATTTTTCAAATTAGCTAACACCTCACAAATGAGGTTAAGTTCTCTATTTATAGGAGGAGGGGAGAAGTAAGTTGCTTCATTCTTTCTTTCTTTTGTCTTATCGTCTTTCGTCTTTGACAATAAACTCGTAATTCTCCACTTTGTCTCGGGATTTGTCGATAAATAAAATGAACTCGTCTTCTAATTTCTTCATTAATTAGACTTGGTTCTTTGACTTAGTTAAACTTCCGTCTTTAGACTTTTTCTTCGATAAATCTTCAGAATAGGCCTTGGACTTCCGTTCTTTTTGCACTCTTGATCTTTTGACTTCGTCTTTTGTCTTTTTCTTTGATAAAAGCCCGTGAAATACCATGTTTTCTTCCCTTTTCACATTTTGGTCCTAAAACACAATAAAAACACAAACCACGCATAATTCCGACATTTACGACACTAAATACACGTTTTGGCCTTGTTATTATTATAATTAAGTGGTAAAAGGATAAGTGTTTTCACACTTATTAATGTCACCTCTAAAGTACAACTTAACACGTTGGCTGTTCACTTTAAAAGTAAGCCTATTTGGTTGAGCTAGCTCAATGGTGCCATATGGAAAAATTTAGGCCACGGTGAAGGGTCTAGACCAACGGCTCTTAAGTTTTCTCAAAAAGTTTTTCAACCGAGAGTTAAAGAGTAAAACTTGGTCACCTACATGGAAATCTTGGTTCTTAATCTTAGAATCATCAGTGAGCTTAGTCTTCTCTTTGTATATAAATGAATTCTGATAAGCCTCATTTCTAAGTTCATTAAGCTCATTAAGTTGGATTTTCCTATGGTCGCCCGCTTTGTTAAGTCGAAATTAGCCTACTTTAAAGCCCATAAAGCTTTGTGTTCCAACTCAATGGGGAGGTTGCACGCTTTATCATACACAAGACGATAAGGACTACATCCTATTGGAGTCTTGTAAGCGGTACGGAAAGCCCACAATGCATCATCTAATTTGTCAGCCCAAAAGGCATGATACTCTCCCATGGTACGTTATGAAATTCCCTTAAGTCCGTGATTGGAGACCTCGGTTTGTCCATTAGTTTGTGGATGATACGCGGTGGAAAGTCGGTGGGTAACACCATACTTAGCCATGACTCTTGTAAATTGGTCATTGCAAAAGTGAGTCCTGCGATCACTAATAATAGCACGAGGTACACCGAATCTAGCAAATAATCGCTTGAGGAAGTTCACGACAACCCTAGAATTATTAGTGGGTAAAGCCTTTGCTTCAACCCACATGGAAACGTAATCCACGGCTACAAGGATGTACTTATTTCATTTAGAAGAAGGAAATGGCCCCATAAAGTCAATGCCCCACACATCAAAGACGTCACATTCTTGAATGAAATTTTAAGGCATCTCATCTTTGTGAGTGATCTTTCCTTGACGTTGGCAAGCATCACAATGCTTCACCATCTCATGTGCGTCATGATAGATGGTGGGCCAATAGAATCTAGAATCGAATACTTTTTTAGCAATGTAATTCGGGCCAAAGTGACCATCGGTGGGTCATTTATGGCAAGCCTCACAGATATGTAAGGGTGCGGGCCCATCGACACATCGTCGAATAATTTGATCCGCACACTGCTTAAAAATGTGCTTAAAAAGACAGGGGTCGTCACAATAGTAATGCTTAATGTTCTTAAAGATTTTCTTACATTGTTGGGACGATACCTCTTCAATAAGAACACCATCCGCTAAGTAGTTTGCAAAGTCCGCAAACCATGGGGTGTCATCCTCTTTATAATGGATTGACATTAGAGTCTCAAAAAGGAATGATTCATTAATCTCTTTCTTTGGTAATTACCCTTGGTAAGGATCCTCAAGTCTACTAAGGTGATCCACAACTAGGTTTTCGGCTTCCTTTTTATCGCAAATTTCGATTTTAATTCTTCGTGTAGGAGTAAAACCCAACGAAGAAGTCTCGGTTTAGCATCTTGCTTTGTCAACAAGTATTTCAAAACGGAGTGGTCGGTGTAAACTGTGGCAACATAAAGCACAAGATAGGGGTGCAATTTCTCAAAAGCATACACTACAGCTAAAAGCTCTTTTTCGCTAGTGGTATAATGCAATTAAGCCCCAGTTATTGTCTTACTAGTGAATACGTTGTAAATGCTTATTTATATGTTGACCCAAGACGGCCCCCATAGCGAAATCACAAGCATCACATATATGCTCGAAAGGTGATTCCCAATTAGGTGAGACTAACACCGGTTCCTTGTCAATTTACCTTTAAGGATCTCAAAACACTATAAACATTCGGGGGAAAACATGAAAGGAGTCTCTTTTTCCAAGAGATTAGTCATAGGTCGAGCTATTTTAGAGAAATCTTGAATAAATCTTCTATTAAAGCCCGCGTGACCTAAGAAGCTCCTAACTCCTTTAACGGTTTTGGGAGGGGGTGATTTAGCAATAACGTCAACTTTAGCACGATCCATTTCAATACCGGCTTTAGAAATTTTATGCCCTAAAACGATGCCTTCTTTCACCATAAAGTAACTTTTCCCAATTTAGAACAAGGCGAGTGTCCTCACACCTTTTAAGCATGCGTTCTAAATTGGTAAGGAAAGAAGTAAAGGAATCTCCAAAGACCGATAAATCATCCATAAATACTTCCATGGTTTGTTCAACCATGTCATGGAATATTGCCATCATACACCTTTGTAATATCCTAGGGGCATTGCATAAGCCAAAATGCATTCTTATATAAGCAAATGTACCATAAGGGCAAGTGAATGTGGTTTTCTCTTGGTCTTTAGGATCGATTATGATTTGGAAATATCTGGATAAACCGTCTAAAAAGCAATATAATTCATTACCCGCTAAGCGTTCACGCAATTAGTCCATAAAAAGAAGTGGGAAACGATCCTTACGAGTGGCATCATTGAGTTTGCGGTAGTCAATACAAACCCGCCAAACCGTGACAAGTCTAGTAGGAATTAACTCATTGTTTTCATTGGGAACAACGGTTATCCCACCCTTTTTAGGCACACAATGGATCAGACTAACCCACAGTGAATCCGAGATAGGGTAAATCATGTCGGCATCTAGAAGTTTGATAACTTCTTTCTTGATGACTTCATGAATTTTAGGATTTACCCTTCTTTGATTTTGCACGGCGGCTTTAAAGTCATCTTCCATGAGAATTTTATGTGCGCAAAAATTAGGATCAGTTCCTCTAATATTGGAGATTTTCTAAGCAGTTGCTTTTTTATGATTTTTAAGAACTTCGATAAGCCTATCCTTCTCATCCTCTTTTAAGTCCTTAGCAATGATCACTGATAACTTATGAACTCTTTCTAAGAACGCATATTCTAAATGGGAAGGTAAATCCTTAAGCTCTAAATCTGGAGGATCTTCGGTGGAAGGCTTAGTCAAATTTAGGTCATCGTTTGTAACTTCCTTAGGAGAAGGTGAAGAACTCGGGTCTTCATTGAGAAATATTTCAAGTTTAAGAATGTCCTCCTCCTAATTAGAAGAAGTGGATAAGATTCATAATCTACTTAGTCTAAGCTTGCCTCAAATTCTTCTAAGAGAAAGTCATTTGCTTCAAAAGGAGTCAAGGAAGGAGCAATAGAAGCTATGGTCTCAATACTAGGTAAAGGATATTTCCCACTCTTGCAAGCCTCGTGAAAATGTTCTTCACATGCTTCATCAAGCACGTCAATTAGATTCATGATCTCGGGATCATAGGGATGTTAGCAAGTTTACACATGTTAAAGACAATTTAATCATCCCCTACTCTCATGATAAGCTCACCCGCGGCTACACCAATCAATGTACGCCCGTCCCGTAAGAAATGTCACCCCACAATTAAAGGAAACACGAGGATTCATCTCATAGTCAACGACAATGAAATCCGCATGGAAAGTGAATTTATCGACTCCCACAAAGAGATCCTCGGCTATCCCCACCGGATAAGCGACCGTACGGTTGGCTAACCCCAAAGTCATACGTGTGGGGACTAGCTCGGGTAGAGAAAATTGTTTCCAAACGGATAATGGCATAAGCTTGATACTAGCTTCTAAGTCCGCTAAATCCATACAATTCTCAACCCCAGGGAAATTGCAAGGAATAAGGAATCTCCTAGGCTCACCTAGCTTAACCAGTAATTTTCTAAATAAGATCGCGGGACAATTCTCATTAAGTTGGGTGTTGGCGATATCAAGCAGTTTTTCCTTATCCGTCAAGAGGTCCTTAAACATCTTAACATACTTAGGCATGTGAGCAAGAGCCTCAGCAAAGGTGATATTAAAGTTCAATTGCTTAAACATCTTTAAAAAGTTAGATACTTGTATATCATCCTTATTCTTCAACTTCTCCTTCCTCAACCTTGAAGGGTAAGGTATGTTGGGTTGTGGAGAAGGCATAGGAGGACTCGACTCACTCACAACCTCGATAATAGTCTTAGTAACCGAAGGGTCACTTAATGGAGGATTATCATAAGGAGGGGTAAAGGGCCTTGTTTCTCCTTTATTGGCGAAGAAATGGAAGGTCCCTGGGTGGTTTTCCCACTCCTCGTAGTGAGAGCATTCACATTGGCGCTAGGGTTAGGTTCGGTGTTAGAAGGAAGGGCACCTTGGGGTCTAAGGGTTTGCAATAGTTGCATAAATGTCCTATTGGTTGCCTCTTGCATTTCTTTTATCCTATTATCTTGTTCATTAAGATTTTGAAGAACTAGGTCCATTTGAGGATTAGGCATATTCCCTTGATTAAACCCTTGATTAGCTTGATTCTTGAACCCTTGATTTTGAAAACGGTAGTTTTGAAATTGATTATGATTTGGAAATCCTTGATTATGAAAACCTTTGTTATTAAAGCCTTGATTTTGAAACCCTTGTTTTTAATTATTGAACCCTTGATTTTGACTTTGAAAATTCTCTTAGTTTTGATTATAACCCCTTACATTTGAATTCCCTTGAAAATTACCCCTTTGTGGACCTTGGTTCCTATTTGGGTATTGGGTATTTTGCATTGGTGGGGTGGTCTTTGATGAGGTAAAAATCAGAGGGAGCCAAATAATTAGTAGACTTATAAGACACATGGTTAGCATCAACATTAGGCTTAAAATGAACCCTCCCATTATCATCATTATTTTAAGCATAACTTCACCATAAGGTTGGTCATAAACCTTGTCACACTTAAAGTAAGAATATGGCCCACCACAAGTCTCACAAGTCTCTCTAAGGGCATGAATGTGTCTAGTAGGAGGGTTTTCAACTTTTAAAGCAAGATTTTTAATAATTGAAGCAAGCTCTTTAGTTTGATTATAAACCTCATGATTTATAGAATCACCTCCACTAGCACTAGCTATTTGAGCCATAGTTCGACTAGGAACTTTAGCTTTATTTACAATAATGTCCCAAGCTACTTGTACAGTTTTTACAAGAATATTTACCCCCCCCCCCCCCCCCCCCCCCCGCGGCCGAATTAAGTGAATCTTGATCATTTAAGCTCAATCTATTGTAAAGGGTATTAATTTGATGAACTTTAGTAAAACCTTGTTGAGGACACTTTCTTAAAAGTTCCTTAAATCGATCCCAACTCTCACTAAAAGTTTCAGCATACTTTTGCTCAAAGTTAATGATATCTTTCCTTAAGGTCGTAGTACATGAGGTGGAAAGAAGTAGTTAATGAATTTTGTCTCTAAATCCGCCCAAGCAGTAATACTTTGGGGTGGATCCTTATAAAGCCAAATTCGGGCTTGCCTCTCTAAGGAGAAAGGAAAGAGTAGCAATCTAATTGCCTCTTGAGGAAACCCATTGTATTTTACGGTATTGGTCAAGGTCAGAAATCTCTGTGAGCGTGTGGGTCATCATGAGTATGGCCCAAAAATGGTGTAGCGGAAACCATTTGAATAAAACCCGTTTTAAGTTCAAAATTATTCGCTCCACTATCCGGTACCACAATCGCGTCATCGTTATCCTCAACGTGAGATTGCAAGATCTCAATCATCGGTCGAGTATCCATGGCTAAGGGTATCAAAAGCTCGATCCTCGGGGTCGGCTTGATTTGTGATGGTATTTTTGTTCGTCCTCTTGGACGAACGAGGTACACCACGCGGTATGTTTGCACGCGCGCGAGTGCGTATGCAAGTAAAACCGAGGAATAAGGGGATTTCCCTTGGTGACTTTGAAAGGGATTGGTTACCCGGTCGAGGTTTGATATGTAAAATCTACAAAAAGTATATAAGTAATACTAATTGCGTGGCACGCCACTAGCTACTCTCACCTTCAAGAGAATCACAAGAGAAGCGGAGGAACGAGGCGGCGCGAAGAACTTAAGAGCCTTCTTCTTTCTAATGTGAAACACACTCTCCTTATACCCCCCCCCCCCCCCACACACACACAGTGAGTTTTCTCTCTAGATCAAATTGTTCGTAGTATTTATCTATTGTGCCTTTATTTTCTTTGATCGATACACGTGAATAGCACCGGAATGTCACTAATCACGGTGTATTGCAAAGCAATACTTATGGAGATAGGTGTATTGAGGGTTCGTATCTACGTATACGTAATATATTTACTTACAGTAATATATTTACTTATAGTAATATAGTAAATGAAAATATTTTTTTATTTTTTATTTTTAAGAAGATATTATTTACAAGAAAGAGTTAGAGAAAACGAAATAAGGAAATAATATGTATGGTAATATAATACGTTATATTTTTGGTATAACACTTTAGGAGAAGTGTTACTCTTTTTATTTTTTATTTTGTTGGTGCAATTCTTAGGAAAGAAATTGCATTTGTGATTTTTTATTTTTTTGTATTTTTATATTATTGATTTATTTTTTTTGTTTTTTTATATTTTTATTGCAAGAAAATAACCTTCAAAAGTGAACGGATCTCAAAATCCTAATCGTCTCACGAAAAATCGTCAATCGTAACGAGATCGAAATGGCAGCGGCATAATTTAATATGCGTTTTTTAGTATATCGTTTTCCTCGATTTGACTCGAGTTGAAATCCAATTTTTATGTAAAGATTTATCGTTTCTGGTTATAGAACTTGATTGGTAATCTATGTCTATTTAGCACAAAGCAAGCAAAAAGAGTAAAAATATTACTAATACGTATACGCACTACAACTAAAACAAATTGCAAATACCGCAAATAAAACTCAAAGTACAAGAAAACAATGAACAAACAAAACGACTATTAAAATGCTAAAAGAAATAAAAGTAAAATGCTAAAATGCAAAATCAATAAAATGAAAATGAAAAATATTAAATCTATAAAAATGAAATTGACAAATGCTAAAAATATTTAAAAAGTTATTTTAAACTATTTTTATTATTTTTGGAAATCTAAAATGAATTTATTAAAATCTGATATTAAAATTTCTACTAATGAAATGTAAGACATCCCAAAAACGAGCCCAGAACCAAAACTAGCCCAATAGTAATGAAACCCATAAACTATTAGTGACGTGCTTGAAAAGCACAAATTAATCAAAGGATCTAAATGCAATTCCCAAAAATAAACACAGGATGCGAGTAGAGGGACCTTATTGCAAAATATTAAAGTTTTTAAGCCAAGACGGGCTAGGATATGGTTTAAGCTCGAATGAGCTTATTACTCAACCAAATAAGCTCGTTCCACTTGCAAAACACTTAAAATCCAATTTTGTAATAAGCTAGAACTTCAAAACAATTTTTTGAACTTGTTAAAAAGTTGAGCTAAGCACTTTGGCTTATTCAATTGAGCTGAAAACTTGGACAACTGATTATAAGCTGAGAATATTAAGATCTATCCAGTTAGAATTTCAAAACTTACATGAAATAAGAAGAAATCAAAACGTTGACTAAACAGCTTATTTGACTTTTTGACTTTTTCAAATAAGCTACCAAATGACTTATTAGGCTAATTAGATTGATTCTTAACAACTTTTGCAAAGGAAGTAAGGCTGGAAACAAAGATTAAGCTAAGTGACTTACTTATTAAAAGCTGATGAAAAATCAGTTTGTTAAGGCAACTTCAAAGCCAATTATTGGCTTATTGATTAAGCTATAAGCAAAATGATGAACTAAGAGATTGATAACATAACTACTAGCTATCCAGAATACTAAAACTCAAAGGCAAGAACTCAATAATGAAGGACTTATTGATCTCTAAAATAAGCAGTTCAGTCTGATTTTGCAACAATTCAAACCAAAGGATTATTAAGCTTTAACCTATTTGACTCTGGTATTTGACTTTTATGTGAATAAAATAGACTACTTATTAGGCAACAATTGAGAAGGTAACAAGCACAATACCACAACTCTAACAATGAATCAACCAGAAACTAATCCAAACACACTTTAAGCTATATCTATGGCAGATTATCAAGGGAACTAAATGATCTAATGAATGCTAAGCTAAAACAGATAACACACTAACTAAAGTAGATCAAATTCACTACAAATCAACATGAATACAAGCGCTAGCAACAACAAATCAGCAATGGCATTTTAAGGCTAGTTAATATGCAAAAAAATGTGAATGAGGTCTAAGCCTTCATCCAGGCCAGTCCTTTGATGAAGTTAAGCTCAAACCACTCACAAACACTTTCTCAGCCTCAATCAACAACAATAACACCAGAAATCAACAAGAATCAAAGCTATGACTTCAAATCACCACTTTCCCTCCAAAACTTCAATCAACATCAAATCTGAACCAACACTTGTAAAAATAGCTTCAATTTATCAACTGGAGCTCAAACGTCAACAAGCTAACTCAATTCGATCACAGGAATAGTAATATTGCAATAATGAAGACGATGAACAGTGATAATGGTGTTTTTATTGATTTTGAATGAAATTTGAGTACAAATGTCAGAGATTACAAACTTGTAACCGACTTGGTTACAATTCCTAGGAAAATGTGAGAAAATTATGGAAACAATGGAAAACTATGTGTGAGAGGAGCGTGTGTGGGTTTTTATAGGAGGAGATAGGAGTGACGTCAGTTGTGGGGAATTCTAGGGTGACAGTGGGTTCAGAGAATGACATGGAATTGATCAATTAAGAATTGACACGCGGATTTAGGCTTCATGTGTTGTTGGTGATTTGGGGGTTTGAATGTTAGGGCACGACACTCTAATTAGCATACAACAATGGCTTCATCGTGATCCATAGATGATTTTCATTGTTGAAGTAGAAGCTTGAAATGCCCTAGATCGACCAAAAATTGCTGATGAAGAAATCTGCCATGTGTCGAGTTGTTATTGGCTCATGTGTGTGTATGGGGATGAATAAAAATAGCAGCTATTTGGATTTGGTTAATTAATAGCCAGGGTAATAATGGTGGGGTAATTAATGATCTGTCGTAGTTAATGGTTGGGTAAATAACTTAAAAATGCATCTAAGGGCATCCACTATGATAGGTTTATAAAATTACGAAGAGGTCTAAAAACTTGTTAACCATAGTGAAGAACTATTTCATGCTTATGTGGAATGAAGAGGTTTATAATCCTAGACCTCTTCATAACTGATTGTGGTAAAAATACGACCTTTTAGGAAAAAGGCGTAAAAGCGGTAAGTATCGAGTGATGATTTAGGAAAATCAACACTAATGACCCTTAATGGTATGAATGTTCGTTTCCCAATGAGGTATATGTGTGTGAAAAACTTGCCAAATGTTTGTGATTAATGATTGGTTTAGAAGGGGATTAGAAGAGAAAATGACAAAGTCGTAAAAATAAAAATTAACACAAAATCACTATTAGAAAGTTAAAACGTAGAACCTTAAAAACCACAAAAATAAAAATAAATTCTAAAAATTACCAAAAATTTACCAAAAATCAAAAATAATAAACTAAGAGTTTACCAATGATCAAAACTTTTTCAAACCTTTTAAATAATTAAATATTCAATTTTTAAATGCTAATTAAAGCCCTAAAAATCAAATAAATTATCAAAAAGCCCAAATAAAGATTTTTCAATTGATAAACCTCTAAAATGACCTAAAATGATTAAAAACTATTTTTAGAGATTTTAAAACTAATAAAAACTATTTAAAATGATTTAAAAACTATTTAAACTTAAAATAATTATAAAAATTAATCTAAAAGTGATAAAATTATTCTAAAAGTTGCTAAATTACTATTTTAATGTATGAAACCTAAGAAAAATGTAAAAAGTTGGAAAATGTGAAATTTAAAAAATAATAATAAAATAATAATAAAATAATATTAAAAATCCAAAAATTATAAAAAATTCTAAAAACTTGCAAACTAGTGTATTTTAACCTAAATAATCAGAAAATGAAAGTGAAATTACCAAAATACCCCTAATGGGCCCTCAAATGGGCCAAATCCAAATTCAGTCAACACAAATGGGCTTTTGGGCCCAGAAAGTCAAACTTGGCCCAATTGACTCGGAAAAGCCCTATCTGACTTAAAACTTAATTCTAAGAACAAAACTCTAAAGGCCCAAAAGCTGAAAATGTGCTTATCACAGCTTATTGAACACAAAGCTTATTCTTATTGGGCTTTTCAGCCCATTAAGCCATAAGCTAATGCCATAAGCTCTAATTTGACACACAACCCTCTTTTTGGATGCTTAAGAGATCTGTCAAAAGAAATTTCCAATAAGCTCACTCAGTAAGCCAGAAAATAGAAAAGCAAAAATCCACAAAACGACAAAATAGTCGTTTTTGAGAAATAATGCACCTCAGAAGCTGATTCAACTTGCAAAAGCTTTCAAATGGACTCAATAAGCAATATCAATCAACAAAAATCCAATAAGCACAAGCAATAAGCCAGAATAAGCACAAATGAACTTATGTAAAAGTCAAATGACTTGGTTTTCTAGTCAAACCTAAAAGTCAACCACCCAATTGCTCCAGGATGAACAAATGGGTCAAAATATGAGCACCTATTACAAAAACAAAGTTGTTGCAGGTTGTAATAAGCTATTATAGCTTATTGATAAGCTGACACCAAAATTGCACTAGCAGTGGCAACCAGCAGGGGAAAGGAGTTCCCACTGCTTTGACTAATTGACCAAGCTTATTTGAGAGTTCTGGTTTGATTCAATTGGAAACAAAGGCACCCTTGTGATCAGTGAACCACAAGGAGTCAATAGCAACAATAAAATCACAAAATGATCCACACAATAAGCCGCAATAAGCCAAACAGTCCACAGATATGCAAATAAGCAGTTAAGCACTTAATAAGCAGATTTAAGCAAAATAAGCCAACCAAACTTAACCAGATGCATACACAAGCTATATAAACTAACAATGAACACAAAGCAACAAGAATCAAACACTGAATCAAAGTAAATAGCAAGATCAAAGCACAAAAAGTTACTGATGAACAAAGAACAATATGCAGAAACAGTTTGCTGATATACTTGACACTTGATCCAATTTCAAGCCTCAAATCCTTCTACCCTGGTGTGATTAACTATGATTTAGCACTTTTTACCCTTAACCTATGCTTAGATCTAGGTGTCCTCAAAATCCTAGCCAATTTTACCAAGTTATGAAGATTTTATAGCCAATCTATGAATCAATGTGTTCAAAGCCTCAAAACCTGCAAACAGATGAACATATGCTCCCAAATAACAGATACCAATACTTGCATACAACACACAAGCACTTAACAAACCTCAAATCCAACTTATGCAGTAATCCCAAACACCCTTTTATAACTTATTTTCACAAATTTTCAAAGGCTTATGAAGATTCAACCCACAAATCAGATCAGTAACACCTCATTAACATCAAACCAAGCCAAATCAACAATAAACAACCACAATAACACAGATTCAAGCACAAATCCACAAAAATCACAAATATTCAGAAACTTAAAGAGAAAATGAAAAGGGAAGAAGGTGCAAACCTCCAAGACCTACATCCAGGCCCTGGATTGTTTGAGCTGAGGTACTAGCAAAACAAGTACCAGCTTCCAATGCTGCTAAGATGAACAAACACAAAGTGAGATCAAAAATAATGCCAACTTTCTGATTTTTGAAACCCAAGCTTTATCAACTAAAACCTTGCCTCAAAAACCTTCAAACATATAAATGGAACTCAGATTTTAGCTTCTCAAACACCAAACTTTTATAAATAACAGATTAGAACTCAAAATTTTAAGAAATTCAAACTTTATTTCATAAAAAGGAATTACAAAGATTAAAAGCTAAAATCTGGAACAAAGGGACTCTCACATGTTGAGGTCTCCTTTTATAGGCAAATGCCTGGCTAAACACTATTCACAAACCCTAGAAGTGATTTCTCTAAAATGCCCTTGAGTCTTCTAGACGTTTTCTGATTTTGAGCTGTCCAATTTGATCAAGGCTGTTCATTTTAGCTTTGGAATGAAGCAAATGATGTGGGCTGTTGATCTTGACACGTCACATAACTTGGAGAGTAAGTTGCAATGTGATTGGCTAAACGGGAATTGGGGGTGGGGTCCATAGTGAGTGGGATTAAGGGTTTTATGGTTTGGATGAGTTCCTGCACATGTGAATCACTCATGTGCAAAGGTAATTGTATTTTACCCTAAGTTTAAGTGGTGGTAATTCTGGGTGGGGTAAAAGATGAACAGTAAGCTTTTTGATCCGAAATTGGGGGAAATGTGTTTGTTTGGCGCATTTTCGTTTCAAATGTTTCCAATGCACAAGTTTAGCCCTTCTTCTTTGGTATTTTTGGTAAACAAAGTCTTTCAGCCCTAAAACGTGTTTTGCTTTGTTAATAAGTTTCACACATTGGCAGTTTTGGCACAAAACTTTGGAAAAAGGATTTCAAGGGTTATTTTTACCATTTTGAGATATTTCAAGGGCTGATTTTGGACATTCTTGATCTTCAAAGGTCTTCAATGTATCGTTGACTTCATGAGAGACCATTATTGGCAATTTTGATTTGTTGAGGGACTATTCTTGCCATTTCTTCAAAGTTGAAGGACCTTTTGTGTAATTTTGACAAACTTAAGGGACCAAACTTGTAATTATTAATATACAAGGGTTTTAAGTGTCATTTCTTCAATAAATGAGGATCAATCTTGTTTGTCTTCAAGTCTTCAAGGTATTTTGTTGAGAATTCCATGATTAGGGCCCGGTTCTTTGTACGGCTTCGTTTCTCGTGTCCGTTTTTTCTTGTAACTTGTGATCTTTTGTCTTTTTCACGATATCCATACCTAAAATAAACAAGTAAACAAACACAAGCATATATATGGTATTTTATGACATTTTTATGCATTTAAAGCCCGAAAAGAACGATGAGATCATGTATAAATGCCATCTCATCACTCCCCCATACTAAGCCATTGCCGTGCCCTCACAAAATGCTAGAATAAAGTATCTAAGCATCACCAAAGTTCAATTTTATTAACCTTTATTGAAAAGTAAAAAGACTTGCAACATACTACGATGATGTGTAAAGACATAATGTATGATTTTCATCACAAAAAGTGACTTTTAGGGTCAAAGAATAGAAACAAGTAAATGTCCCTTTGAGTAAACTTCGTCATCCTTGATTGTCATACATTCCATGCTAAGTGCAAAAACGAGATCATTGTTGGTACAAGTTACAATGCTAACACTACTCATACGTCCAAATTGTGTAATACTTTTTCTCCCCGCAATCCTAGTTATTATAAAAGGAAATGGGTTACTAGTATTTTTTTATCTATTTGTCATGGATCACAAGTGATTCATATTGACTTATTTGAGTAGTTATTAGTCCGAAAGCAAAGTAGCACGATTTGATCAATAGTTAGCCGAAGGACAAAATCTTTTAAAACGGCTTCTCGTGTATCTCCTTAAGTTCATATCTTGGCATAACTCGTTTCACGATTTGAGACCTTTCTCGGACCGATATTTGGCATGTACTTCATACTTCAAATCTTGGGAAGACGTTCTTGAAATTATGGTCTTCTCTTCATATATTTGGAATTTCTTCACTTGACGTTTTTGAGAGATTCTTCATATTGGACCACGACTTCATCATTTTTCTTCAATCTTTACTTTGGATTTTGATATACAACGATCCGCCTCCTTTTCGGACTTGGATATATTTATCCTCATACTTTTTTAGGGTCTTTTTGGATAGACTTTCTCCATTCTTTAGGGGAGTAATAGCTTCTCGTCGTGTGTCTCGATCCTTCATATTGATTTAGGAATAATGATACTTCACATCACCTTTGGATCTTTAGCAAAAATAGAGCTCCTCATGCCTTGTTAGGGCCTATTTGGATGATCGCCAATCTTCACGTCCCGCTTCAATAAGTTATGCCTTGGCTATGAACTCTATTCAACCCCGAGCAACTTTTAAACGATCTTGCGCTAGAAGCTAAGTAACCTTTCAAATCGTACGACCTTACTTATTGCAATTATGATTTATTCCTAATGCATTGATCTTATGAGAAGAAAAAGCCACAATTAAAAACATATGAGTTTTTGAAAGAACATTTTCATGTTCTACGTTTAGCATGATCACTTGTCTAACTCTATCATTTCTCGTTCTTCACTATATAAAGACCTCTAATTAAAGAGACTCGTGAATACTTAGCCATGCAAGTCAAAATTAAGCCAAATTTGGATTAGCTTTCATTAAGACTATATCAAATCAAAGTTTTGGGTTTTCAAGCCACCTATAGGATCTTGCACTTTCTTGGACTTTTTCAAGTTTTAGAGAATGCGTTTTAAAGTTCCCTTGATAAGTGACTTTCTAGAATCAATTATAGGAACTTGCGAAAAGTTCTTGTTCTTAACCCGAATGAATTAAGACTTTCGCGTTTTAAAGCTCCCTATATAAAAGTCTAGCAAAACTTGAATTGAGCGGGTTAAGGAATGTAAATGGCTCCAAATGCCCATCAAGTCAAAAATTAACTCTTATTCTACCCAACGGAAAATATACATTCGTGTCTTAAAAACACTTATGAAAACTAAGAAAATTTTTAAAATTTGGCCATTTTTAGCCTTATTAGCAAAACAAAACATTGAAAGTTGGAAAGCGTGAGGGCGTAGCAAAGCAAGTACCTATTCACCCCCCCATACTAAAAGTAAACATTGTCCTCAATGTTTCGAGTCTAAAGGTGGAGCACCCCCATACTAGAGACGAAGAGTCGAATGCTTAGGATCTAGCATGGAAAGGGTGATCAACAATATATCTAAAGCCGTTTATTAAGTATGCTAAAAGATAATTGTTAGAACAATAAAGGATATGTCATGGAATCGTGAAAAACTTCTTCAAACGAACGATGGAGGCTCACGTAAACGAACACGAGAGTCTTCAATCGTAGATGATGATGATCTAGATAACACAATCACAAACAACCACGAGACAACGAGTTGAAAGGGTACAAGTCCCCTTATTAGTGAATAGTGAACATAAAAGATAAGCATGGGATCTCCCCCACGAGGCACCTCGTTTTTGATTACCGAGTCATGAGCTCGAATCGATCCCCTCAATGCTAATTATCATTGGAGAAGGTGACTTGGTCGAGGGCAACCATTGAAGGAATTTCCCCACCAAAGTAGTGCTTAAGCCTATGTCCATTCACCTTGAAATTAGGACCATCATCTTGAGCTAGCTCAATGGTCCCATATGGAAACACTTGTGTAATGGTGAACGGACCCGACCAACGAGATTTCAATTTCCCGGAAAATATCTTAAGACGAGAGTTAAAAAGCAACATTTGATCACCAACGTTAAAAACCCGGTTTTTAATCTTTGAATCATGAAACTTTTTAGTCTTTTCTTTAAAAATTAATGAATTTTCATAAGCATTATCCCTTAATTCATCCAATTCATTCAATTGTATTTTCCGGTGATCTCCCGCGGTCTTCAAGTCAAAATTTGCATGCTTAAGGGCCCAATATGCCTTATGCTCCAACTCAATGGGCAAATGACAATTCTTCCCATAGACTAACTTATAAGGAGTGCAACCGATAGGTGTCTTATAAGCGGTCCTAAAGGCCCATAAAGCGTCATCAAGTTTGTCGGACCATGAAGCACGGTTTTCTCCAATTGACCTCTCTAAAATCCTCTTCAAAGCTCGGTTCGAAACCTCGACTTGCCCACTCGTTTGCGGGTGATAAGCCGTAGAAAGACGATGTGTAACTCCATATTTCTTTAGAACCTTTTCGAATTGGTCATTACAAAAATGGGTTCCACGATCGCTTATAATAGCACGAGGGGTTCCGAACCGTGAGAATAGTTGCTTCAAAAACTTCACTACCACACGAGCATCATTAGTAGGCAAAGCCTTAGCTTCCACCCACTTAGAAAGGTAGTCCACCGCGACGAGGATATATTTGTTGCCATGAGACGATAGGAACGGCCCCATAAAGTCTATTCCCCATATGTCGAAAATCTCACATACTTGAATTATGTTTTGCGGCATTTCATCACGTTGAGACGATTTTCCTTGACGTTGGCACGAATCACACGAATTTACAAGTGCGTGTGCATCACGATAGATAGAAGGCCAAAAGAAACCGGCATCGAACACTTTCTTAGCCGTGAGATTAGCACCGTGGTGACCACCCGTGGGTCCCTCGTGACAAGCTCTAAGGATATTAGAAGCTTCGGCACCAAACACACAACGTCGAACGAGTTGATCCACACAAATCCGAAAGAGATAAGGGTCGTCCCAAAAATAGAACTTGACGTCACGAAAGAATTTTCGTTTTTGTTGTGTCGTCATACCCTTGATTATGAAATTGCCCGCATGGTAATTTGCAATGTCGGCAAACCATAGGGTTGTGTCTTTAGAATTCACGACACCGAGAGTCTCAAGAGGAAATGTTTCGGTAATTTCCTTGTTCTCGAAAACATCTTTGTGAGGATCTTCTAGACGAGAGAGATGATCGGCCGCTAGATTCTCGGCTCCTTTTTTGTCAAGCACGGTGACATCAAATTCTTGGAGGAGGAGCATCCAACGAAGCAATCTCGGCTTAGCATCTTGCTTGGCTAAGAGATACTTGATAGCCGAATGGTCGGTATACACAATGCTTTTAGTTAAGACGAGATAAGGTCGGAATTTCTCAAAAGCATAGACCACGGCAAGGAATTCCTTTTCCGTTGTGGTGTACTTTAATTGAGCCTCGGTCATCGTCTTACTAGCATAGTGGATAGGACGGAAATGCTTGTCATAACGTTGCCCTAAGACGGCCCCTATAGCATAATCACTTGCATCGCACATGATTTCAAAGGGTAATTCCCAATTAGGAGCAACAAGAATAGGAGCTTCGGTAAGTTTCCTTTTGAGAGTTTCGAAAGCCTTAACACAATCCTCATTAAAGTTAAAAGGAGCATCCTTCTCGAGAAGGTGTGTCATAGGACGAGAAATCTTCGAAAAGTCCTTGATGAAACGACGATAAAAGCCCGCGTGGCCTAGGAAACTCCTAACTCCCTTAACGGTTTTGGGATGAGGTAACTTGGAGATGACGTCTACCTTAGCTTTATCGACCTCAATCCCCGCCTTCGACACCTTATGTCCTAAGACGATTCCTTGTTTACACATGAAATGAAATTTCTCCCAATTAAGCACAAGATTGGTTTCTTCACAACGTTTTAACATATGCTCGAGATTAGATAAACATGACGTGAACGAATTACCAAACACCGAGAAGTCATCCATAAACACTTCCATCGACTTCTCGATCATATCGTGAAAAATCGCCATCATACACCGTTGAAACGTACCGGGTGCATTACAAAGTCCGAAAGGCATCCTACGATAAGCGAACGTATAAGGACACGTAAACGTAGTCTTCTCTTGATCACGAGAGTCGATAGGGATTTGAAAGTAACCGGAAAACCCATCTAAAAAGCAATAGAATTCATTTCCCGCAAGTCGCTCCAACATTTGATCCATGAAGGGCAAAGGAAAGTGGTCTTTACGAGTGGCGTCATTTAACTTTCGGTAATACACACCCTCCAACCGGTCACAACACGAGTGGGAATTAACTCGTTGTTTTCATTAGGCACAACGGTCATTCCTCCCTTTTTAGGGACACAATGGATTGGGCTCACCCATGGGCTATCGGATATAGGATAAATCATTCCCGCGTCAAGGAGTTTAAGGACCTCCTTTTTAATGACATCGTGAATTTTGGGATTCACCCTTCTTTGACTTTGAATTGCGGGTTTGTAGTCCTCCTCCATTAAAATTTTGTGAGTACAAAATTTTGGGTCAATACCCTTAATGTCGGATATTTTCCATGCAATTGCCCCTTTATGAGCCTTAAGAACTTTCAAGAGCTCGGTTTTTTCATCATTAGCAAGACCTTTTGCAATAATAACCGGAAACTTGTCATCACCTTCCAAGAATGCGTATTCAAGGTGAGAAGGAAGATCTTTCAATTCGAGGATAGGTGGTTCCTCGATTGAAGATTTTGGTTCAACACTCATAACTTCCATCGGCGAAAGAAATGGTGGAATAGAAGTATCATCACTAATCAACACCTCATCTTCATTGTCGATTTCATTTGAAGTGAAATTGCCTCCTTGGAATGGAGTGAGATTTGGTGTGGAATTAGCAAGAATCAGATCCAAAATAGTGGGATTGCCACTTGACGAGCTATCGGAAAAACCTAACACTTCTTGTGAAAACTCATCGCAAACCACATCAACGATGTCAATGTGATTGATGGTAGCGATTGCATAAACATGAGAAGGTTTCGAGTTTTGAGTAGCGTTTATAACAAGTTCCTCTTCGTTGAATCTCAAAGTGATAGTTCTCGCATGAACATCGATAAGCGATCTCGAAGTGTCTAAGAATGAACGACCTAAAATTAGAGGAACTTGAGGATCCGCGGGGATGTCAACTACTATAAAATCAACGGGATAGTAGAACTTCCCCACTTTCACGAAAACATCTTCGGCTACTCCACATGCCATAATCGTAGAATGATCGGCCATCTCGATGGACATGTTCGAAGGAATGAGAGCCGGAAGCGAAAGCGATTTCCGAATGGAAAATGGCATCAAATTAATGCTTGCACCAAGATCGGCCAAGGCGAGGCATTCTTTCATATCTTGTATGTCACAAGGAATGAGAAACTTTCCGGGATCACCAACTTTTTCCGGTATGCTGTTAAGATAAACCGAAGAACAATTAGCAAGCTTTGAAAGCTTTTCCTTATCGCTCATCATACTTTTAAAAGTGGAAGCGAAACGAGGCATATATAACAACGCGTCGGCTAAACTCACATCAAAATGCACTTGTTGAAACATTTTTATAAAAAGCTCGATTTGTTGTTTGTTACGTTCTTGCAACTTCTCTTTGTTTCGTCTCGAAGGGTAGGGTAAAGGTGGTGTGGGTTGGTCATTAGGCAACGGCCTTGGAAACTCGGGTTCCACAATTGGTATTGGTTCAACCGTAGGTGTGGTATGAGCGGTACTTCGTGGGATTGTAATGTGCTCCTTTTCGACCATCACCTCGGGTTCTTTCTCGATTTCCTTCTCCTTAGAAGTACTTGGACGAGAGATTGGTTCCTTGAAAGTTTTACCACTTCGTGTAGTAATAACCTTCATTTCTCCCTTCGGGTTTGCAATGGTATCACTAGGAAGACCACCCGAAGAAGAGGGCTTACACATGATTGCTTCAAACATCTTAGCCATTCGGTCCTCAAATTTTGATTGCCTAGCATCCGCTTTTAATAACTCTTGCTTAATCTCATGTTGTCCTAATTCCATCTTTTGTTGATTTTGTTGTAGACGTTGGACATTTCCTTCCATTTTGTTTGCATGAGTTTTAAGTTCATTAGCAAGTTCATTTTTTAGCTCGTTTTTCAACTCGGATCTTAAGCTAATCATCTCACGTTGCATGTTATCAAATTTAGCATCATTTGCTTTTGCATAATCCAAAAATTCTCCTTGCAAATTTTTAGTGTGAGCATTTTGAAAACCTTGTGTAGTGTTTTGAAAATCACGGTTTTGGTTTTGATTAGAGATTTGTCCATTCCCACTTTGATAATTACCCTTGTTGTAATTGCGTGTGTTGCCTTGGTAATTACCTTGGTTGTTGTTTCGATAATTGTTAACATTTTGGTTTGGTGGAGCTTGATTTGGACGGGAACCTTGACCGTTTTGGTTGTAAGTTCCCGTTGCTACATAAGCACTTGAAGTGTTACCATCCGCGGTAATGCACTCGGAAAGATCATGAGCTCCCCCACAAGATAAACAACTCTTAGCAACCGCTTTAACCGAAGCGGAATTGGAAGCTTCTTGAGCCTTCCAATGGGACATTAGATTAGCAAATCTATCAAAAAACCGATTTTCCTCATTAGCTTCATCATGTAAGGCGTTAATGCTACGAGACGATTGTGACGAAGATGACGAACCCATATTGGCAACACTCGGTGTGTTACGAGGGTTATAAACCTTAGATCTATTTTCAATGATTTGTAAAGCCTCATTTGTCGTCTTGCACAAAAAATTACCACCCGCGGCGGCGTTCAAATAATCTCGTTCATGATCATTAAGCCCATTATAAAAAGTATCCACTTGATGCAATTCCGTAAAATCATGATGTGGACATTCATGTAACATTTCTTTAAAGCGTTCCCATGCCATTGAAAAACTTTCATTATTTCTTTGCACAAATCGTGAAATCTCATTTTTCAAGTGTGTTGTTTTAGATGGTGGAAAAAACTTGTTCACAAACTTAGAAACGAGATCGGCCCATGTCAAAATCGAATTTGGCGGTTCTTTCTCGACCCAAATTTTTGCGGGTCCATCCAACGAGTATTGAAACAACATCATCTTAATGGCGTCATGTGGAACATCCTTAAATTTGCTAGTGGCGGTGAGACGGTTAAAATTCCTAATGTGGTAATGCGGGTTGTCTTTCTCGTGACCTCTAAACTTATTTGCTTGCAACATCGACATTAAACCCGTATTAATTTCGAAATTCTCCGCAAGGATGGCGGGAATCACAATAGCCTCTCCAAAACCCTCGGTGGGTGCTTGTAGCAACTCCATCATAGTACGATTAGCCATGACGACTTCTTGTTCTACAATAGGTTCAACAATTGGAGGTTCTTCAACAATCAACGTCTCTTGATTGGCTTGCTTTTGAAGTCGTTTACGAGCTCGTTTTGCTTGATTACGAGTGATCATAAACTTCACGAAGAATGGGAGGTGAGCAAAGAAGATTCTTTTTGGGTGTTTTGTGAATTTTCAATTTTTTTGTGTTTTTGATGATATTTAATTAATTTTTTTTTGGATTTTGGTGTATCTTCGTTGACAACAATCTACAAAATCTCTCCTCGAATCAAACTCTTGATTAAAGAAGCCTCAAAGGAATGAAAACGATCACGTGGAGTGAACGCCTTCGAATGACTTTAGAACTTTGGTGAAAACCAAATTGTTCAAGAGGGTTTAATCACAAAGAAACCAAGCAAATATAGTATACGTAATAATACTTTGGGCGGAAAAACCCTCGATTAGCCTTCAATCTCAAAATACTCACAAGCAAGCGGGGAAACGAGGCGGCGCGAAGCACTTAAGAGCCTTTTTCCTTAGGGTATATTTTATAATACCCGCCTTATACCCACCTTATAGTTTGTATTTTTCAAAATCGAGCTTCACGAAAGTATTTATCTATTTTTGCCTTTTTCTTTTTGTTTGAGATTCGAATACAATAATTAGGAGATCAAATCCCAATTAAGGTTGTGTTTTCACACTTTTGTAGATATTGTAAATTTATTGTGATACTTAATACAATATATTAATAATATTTGTACAAGAAAAACCAAGAAAACCGATAATACGTATTAGTAGAGTTCTACTAATACAAATACTATTTGGTTAATATTAAAAACAACAATGCAAATTAATCACGACAAACCTCCCCGGCAGCGGCGCCAAAGTGATTGGTGTAAAAATACGACCTTTTAGGAAAAAGGCGTAAAAGCGGTAAGTATCGAGTGATGATTTAGGAAAATCAACACTAATGACCCTTAATGGTATGAAAGTTCGTTTCCTAAGGAGGTATATGTGTGTGAAAAACTTTCCAAATGTTTGTGATTAATGATTGGTTTAGAAGGGGATTAGAAGAGAAAATGACAAAGTCGTAAAAATAAAAATTAACACAAAATCACTATTAGAAAGTTAAAACGTAGAACCTTAAAAACCACAAAAATAAAAATAAATTCTAAAAATTACCAAAAATTTACCAAAAATAAAAAATAATAAACTAAGAGTGTACCAATGATCAAAACTTTTTCAAACCTTTTAAATAATTAAATATTCAATTTTTAAATGCTAATTAAAGCCCTAAAAATCAAATAAACTATCAAAAAGCCCAAATAAAGATTTTTCAATTGATAAACCTCTAAAATGACCTAAAATGATTAAAAACTATTTTTAGAGATTTTAAAACTAATAAAAACTATTTAAAATGATTTAAAAACTATTTAAACTTAAAATAATTATAAAAATTAATCTAAAAGTGATAAAATTATTCTAAAAGTTGCTAAATTCCTATTTTAATATATTAAACCTAAGAAAAATGTAAAAAGTTGGAAAATGTGAAATTTAAAAAATAATAATAAAATAATATTAAAAATCCAAAAATTATAAAAAATTCTAAAAACTTGCAAACTAGTTTATTTTAACCTAAATAATCAGAAAATGAAAGTGAAATTACCAAAATACCCCTAATGGGCCCTCAAATGGGCCAAATCCAAATTCAGTCAACACAAATAGGCTTTTGGGCCCAGAAAGTCAAACTTGGCCCAATTGACTTGGAAAAGCCCTATCTGACTTAAAATTTAATTCTAAGAACAAAACTCTAAAGGTCCAAAAGCTGAAAATGTGCTTATCACAGCTTATTGAACACAAAGCTTATTCTTATTGGGCTTTTCAGCCCATTAAGCCATAAGTTAATGCCATAAGCTCTAATTTGACACACAACCCTCTTTTTGGATGCTTAAGAGATCTGTCAAAAGAAATTTCCAATAAGCTCACTCAATAAGCCAGAAAATAGAAAAGCAAAAATCCACAAAACGACAAAATAGTCGTTTTTGAGAAATAATGCACCTCCGAAGCTGATTCAACTTGCAAAAGCTTTCAAATGGACTCAATAAGCAATATCAATCAACAAAAATCCAATAAGCACAAGCAATAAGCCAGAATAAGCACAAATGAACTTATGTAAAAGTCAAAGGACTTGGTTTTCTAGTCAAACCTAAAAGTCAACCACCCAATTGCTCCAGGATGAACAAATGGGTCAAAATATGAGCACCTATTACAAAAACAAAGTTGTTGCAGGTTGGAATAAGCTATTATAGCTTATTGATAAGCTGACACCAAAATTGCACTAGCAGTGGCAACCAGCAGGGGAAAGGAGTTCCCACTGCTTTGACTAATTGACCAAGCTTATTTGAGAGTTCTGGTTTGATTCAATTGGAAACAAAGGCACCCTTGTGATCAGTGAACCACAAGGAGTCAATAGCAACAATAAAATCACAAAATGATCCACACAATAAGCCACAATAAGCCAAACAGTCCACAGATATGCTCCAGATATGCAAATAAGCAGTTAAGCACTTAATAAGCAGATTTAAGCAAAATAAGCCAACCAAACTTAACCAGATGCATACACAAGCTATATAAACTAACAATGAACATAAAGCAACAAGAATCAAACACTGAATCAAAGTAAATAGCAAGATCAAAGCACAAAAAGTTACTGATGAACAAAGAACAATATGCAGAAACAGTTTGCTGATATACTTGACACTTGATCCAATTTCAAGCCTCAAATCCTTCTACCCTGGTGTGATTAACTATGATTTAGCACTTGTTACCCTTAACCTATGCTTAGATCTAGGTGTCCTCAAAATCCTAGCCAATTTTACCAAGTTATGAAGATTTTATAGCCAATCTATGAATCAATGTGTTCAAAGCCTCAAAACCTGCAAACAGATGAACATATGCTCCCAAATAACAAATACCAATACTTGCATACAACACACAAGCACTTAACAAACCTCAAATCCAACTTATGCAGTAATCCCAAACACCCTTTTAAAACTTATTTTCACAAATTTTCAAAGGCTTATGAAGATTCAACCCACAAATCAGATCAGTAACACCTCATTAACATCAAACCAAGCCAAATCAACAATAAACAACCACAATAACACAGATTCAAGCACAAATCCACAAAAATCACAAATATTCAGAAACTTAAAGAGAAAATGAAAAGGGAAGAAGGTGCAAACCTCCAAGACCTACATCCAGGCCCTGGATTGTTTGAGCTGAGGTACTAGCAAAACAAGTACCAACTTCCAATGCTGCTAAGATGAACAAACACAAAGTGAGATCAAAAATAATGCCAACTTTCTGATTTTTGAACCCAAGCTTTATCAACTAAAACCTTGCCTCAAAAACCTTCAAACATATAAATGGAACTCAGATTTTTGCTTCTCAAACACCAAACTTTTATAAATAACAGATTAGAACTCAAAATTTTAAGAAATTCAAACTTTATTTCATAAAAAGGAATTACAAAGATTAAAAGCTAAAATCTGGAACAAAGGGACTCTCACATGTTGAGGTCTCCTTTTATAGGCAAATGCCTGGCTAAACACTATTCACAAACCCTAGAAGTGATTTCTCTAAAATGCCCTTGAGTCTTCTAGACGTTTTCTGATTTTGAGCTGTCCAATTTGATCAAGGCTATTCATTTTAGCTTTGGAATGAAGCAAATGATGTGGGCTGTTGATCTTGACACGTCACATAACTTGGAGAGTAAGTTGCAATGTGATTGGCTAAACGGGAATTAGGGGTGGGGTCCATAGTGAGTGGGATTAAGGGTTTTATGGTTTGGATGAGTTCCTGCACATGTGAATCACTCATGTGCAAAGGTAATTGTATTTTACCCTAAGTTTAAGTGGTGGTAATTCTGGGTGGGGTAAAAGATGAACAGTAAGCTTTTTGATCCGAAATTGGGGGAAATGTGTTTGTTTGGCGCATTTTCGTTTCAAATGTTTCCAATGCACAAGTTTAGCCCTTCTTCTTTGGTATTTTTGGTAAACAAAGTCTTTCAGCCCTAAAACGTGTTTTGCTTTGTTGATAAGTTTCACACATTGGCAGTTTTGGCACAAAACTTTGGAAAAAGGATTTCAAGGGTTATTTTTGCCATTTTGAGATATTTCAAGGGCTGATTTTGGACATTCTTGATCTTCAAAGGTCTTCAATGTATCTTTGACTTCATGAGGGACCATTATTGGCAATTTTGATTTGTTGAGGGACTATTCTTGCCATTTCTTCAAAGTTGAAGGACCTTTTGTGTAATTTTGACAAACTTAAGGGACCAAACTTGTAATTATTAATATACAAGGGTTTTAAGTGTCATTTCTTCAATAAATGAGGATCAATCTTGTTTGTCTTCAAGTCTTCAAGGTATTTTGTTGAGAATTCCATGATTAGGGCCCGGTTCTTTGTACGGCTTCGTTTCTCGTGTCCGTTTTTCCTTGTAACTTGTGATCTTTTGTCTTTTTCACGATATCCATACCTAAAATAAACAAGTAAACAAACACAAGCATATATATGGTATTTTATGACATTTTTAAGCATTTAAAGCCCGAAAAGAACGATGAGATCATGTATAAATGCCATCTCATCAATAACTAAATGCATTTGATTAACATATGAGGTTTATAAAATTTTGTGAGAATTCTACATGGTGATGATAGGTTCAAAGTTCATAAATTAATGTTATAATGCAACTATAAACCTATCGAAAAGTTTATCATAGGAGATGCTCTAACTTCACACTTTTTTGCGTTTTGTGTAGCCATCTTTTTTCTTTCTCATTATAGTCATCAAACTTTTAAAAGTCGATCATTATGTGTATTTTGTGACCATTTTACCCTAAGTTTTTCGAGATTTTGAAAGGTAAAATGGTCATTTTACATGGTAAAACAATGTCAAAATACACATAATGACCGACTTTTAAAAGTTTGACGATCAGAATGGGAAAGAAAAAGATGAATACACAGAACGCAAAAAATGTCAAATTAGATGGGTAATTAAATGGTGATCCGTGTGAAGCAAATCAAGCACTCCCATTGGTCCAAGTGGTGTAGGCTAGTAAATCTTTCACAGCTTGTCACTTTCAATCCTTGTCTTTTGCAAATCATGGTCTTTAGCACTTTAACTTGTAAAATCACCATCTCTAGCCCTCCAAATTTGATTCCTTTTGCACTTTTCGTCCTTAAAGCCTTGTTTTGTCTTTTTCTTCATAAAAAGCCCGTGAAATCCCGTCTTTTCTTCGTTTTGCAACTTTTTACCTATTTTCACATAAAAACGTAAAACCCGCGTAATTCCAACATTTAATTTATTTATTTACGTTTTGGTATTGTTTTAAGTGGTAAAAGGGTGAGTATTTTCACACTCATCAAATACTAGGAATGCATTTTGTGACCAAGGTACGATTTTGTCCGTCCACACGTCCTATGATCATTCTTTTGATCTTTGCTTGACTATATGCTTGTTTCGTTTTGGCATCCTCCTCGATTCTTGTTTTTCCTGTGTGCTTCTCTTCTTTCACCCTCTCAAATAGGTGAGTTAGTCGAAGTATAAAGTATATAGCATGATATACATAGTTTGCAATCTTATACGTCAAGTAGGCCATATATCATGTGTAGTGTGTGCAATTGAGCTCGTTTCTAAGATGATTGCTAAATCCTTTGAAACCCTTGATTAAATCATACTATGTAGTTAGGCCACTACACATTTAGAATTGAAATATTCTAAAAATATTGTCATTATCACTTATAACAAAGCTGTAAATTCGATCAAGAGGGAGAGATAGTGAATTTATATCGTTGATCGCCTTTTGTATAAGTTTAAGACATTTATTTAAGTGTTCTTACTCATAGAAACAAAAAGATCTTGGTATTATTCATTATCAAAGCCGTTTCATCAAATGCCGAAAAGGCACGTCATTAATCACTATATATGACACAAGCTCTTCGTCTCGACATCTTCAAGTTCGTCATTCATCTCTTGAGCATTGATCTTTTGACTTGAGATAATCCTCTTTTATCCTCTCATCTTCTTTCAATCATGAGTCTTCGTTTTCGTCTTTTCTCGGTCTTGATTCTACTTGTAATCCCTTGTCAAGGCATCATAATCTAGTTCTCAAGTGGTCTAATGAATTTTAAATGTTCTAAATATATTTTAAGTATATTTGGAAAAATCCCTTTGAAAAATTTCTTTCATTTTCGTGGTTTTGCAATGGACACTGTCCACTGCTTAATATTTGTCACGGTGCTTTGCACGAGTTGATATTGTAGTTAATCGTTACTGGCTCTATCCGAAAATTCTCTTTGTTACCTCAATTGTCCTTCGACAAAAGCACATAGTTTAAGAAAAAGGGCATTTATTACTGCGTTTTCTTTGTTACTTTTTGGGATAATGACAATTTTAGCCTTAACTAGTTAATTTTTTTTTAATTTTGTAATAATAATTTCAAAAAAAGACAATATCGTACTTGATGAAACTTCCGTATATATTTTTAATAGTGAAAAATTAAAATGAGACATCTCTAATACTTAATAGTGTAGTGGGATGAACTCACATAACTGGACATGAATCAGACTACCTATTCACTGGATTTGATCTGATCCATATATGCCCTGGTCCAGCCTATTTACATATTCTCATACAGGCTTAAAGGTCCATCAGTTGGTAACCATTAAAATTTTTATCCAAGCTAAGACAGATACAAAAATTCATTTAATTTTAACCGGACAAACAAACGAATACGAATGCTTCGGGGTTTCTTGTTCATGTTCGTTTATTAGGAAAATTAGTTGTTCATGTTCTTCTATGTGCGTTTATTATGAAACTAAACGAACCTTAGACGAACATAAACGATCGAACATAAATTAACGTGGAAAAAGACATAAATTTGATAAAGCTATGCATACTCTTTTTTTTATATGCATTGTTTGTTTGAACGTGTCAGTCTTAAAAGTATATAATTAAAAGACATGATATACGAAATAAAAAAATAAAAAACGAACGCATAATCGGACGTTCACGAACATAAACTAACGAACATGACTTTTGTTAATGTCCGTTCATGTAACTAAACGAACGTAAAATGTTCATGATCGTTCATTTAATATATAAACGAACATCAACGAACTTTTTACTTAACGGTTCATGAAATATTCACTGAATTTTTAGTTCATTTACAGCCCTACGTTTAATACTTTAATTTGTAGTATCTGCAAAACGTTTAATACGAAATAATAAAATAAGTATTGCGTTAAAACTATTTTTAATCAAATTTTCTACAAAACACAAAATATGCACTTTCTTAATTTCAAAAAAGTAACGATAAACACATTTTTTCTTTCTTTTCTAGAACTCCTATTATTTTTTTTGAGAATAGTAGAAAACAATATATGTTTTTTATGTTTTGTGAAAAATTTATATCCCTTATTTTTAACAAATTTAATAAAAGATTTATATTTTTCTAAAATTATGATACTTCTAAAACATGTTACAAAAAGTTTGTTAAATATCGTATACTTTTAAAACCAAACAAAAATACTCAATACTGTTTTTTATGAGTTACTAGCTAAAAGACCCGTGAAATTCACGGGTATCTTAAAAAAACATCATAAAAGACAGTAAATTACACTGCGTGTTAGAAAGCTATTAGTTAAAAAGAACCACAATTTAATAAAGAAACAAAAGGTATACTTATTGCAGTAATCACGTTATATGAAACACAATAGTCGCCACAAAGAAAATAAAAAAAAATATCAATCGTTTATTCTACGAACTCCACATACGATGTACCTGTAGATGTGGTCATAATTATGTAGCAGTTCTTTGTCGACCACATTGATGGTGTTAATAGTGACATTTTCGTCTTTATCATGAATAAACATCTTCGGTCTTTTTTTGCTCTTAAGAGGAGAGACAACTATATATATATATATATATATATATATATATATATATATATATATATATATATATATATATATATATATATATATATATATATATATATATATATATATATATATATATATATATATATATATATATATATATATATATATATATATATATATATATATATATATATATATATATATATATATATATATATATATATATATATATATATATATATATATATATATATATATATATATATATATATATATATATATATATATATATGTAAAGACAGGTTGTGATAAATACAAACCAACATGCTCGAGAGATTTTCTTGATCTTTTGTTAACTGTCATCGCGAAAAAGGCTCAATCCTTTTGGAATGACGGGTAAGACATGCCTGAGTGTCCATCGTGTCATGCTCTGACTTATGTAGAATGAGTCGGGCACGAGAAACTAATTCCTTACTATCTTCAGTAGCAAAGTAGGAGTGTTGATATATTGAACCTAATAAGAAGGCCTAAAAATAGACCTAAGCTTACGTGTCGTCTTGTGGTAGGTGAAATACAAGAGACTCATTATTTCATATTTTCTCTTTCATCATCTCAGCCTTTCATTGCGCCACTTGTCTCAGTCCTGTGATTAGGCTTCTTTTTAGGCATACGAATTATGTCTCTCTATCAATTTTCTAAACGTGATTTGTAATTAATGTATCAGCGTGCCTTACACATCTCACCACGTCTAGAAAACTTAGTTGTTATATACCTTTTTCCATAATGGGCTTGCAAATTGTATGCAAATTAAGGTCTAAGCATATATAAATGGCTCATACCAAGAAAGTGTAGGTAATTTCATAAATATCAAAAAGAAATGACTGAATGAAAATGGATCATCGTTACGAAACATCTTAAACAAAAGTTACTTAGTGTGTGTCACAATCCTTCTCTATCTTTGGGACAAACAACTTTTCTTGGTTAGAGATTTCTCATCTATAGGTAGACCATCAGCCGAACTCTTTTGCACAAGGCTAGTTGGATCGACATGTAATGTTTGTAGAGGGGTTCCGTTGTCTTTGGTGCCAGAAGCAACATCCTACAATGAAAATAAGCTAACGTTATGTAAAACACACATTATATAAATGGTTATAAATATATTTGGATGGTTACAAAGCAAATGTAAATCGATAAGAAATAAGAGTCTAGACATTAATAAATTTTGTATTGTCATCGCCTGCGGTAGTTTGTGCATCACAAAGAATTAGATAAGCATAGTAATATATGTGGAACATTGTATCAAAGTTGTCTAATTATTTGTTCTCAACAACTTGCCCAATAACGTCTAATAAAACCAGTTAGAATTTAAAATGTTGCATATACACAGTCTCTTATAAAATCACATACTTGTAGTTAGATAAAGCATTTAACTCATGGAATTTTCCAAATACTTTTGTTTCATAATCCAATATTTTCAAAAGCGGTTTGAAATCGAAGCATGAATTAAAAACCAAATTACGTAGAGTACGACATTAATGAATACTTACTTGTCTAGTGACATCTGAAAAACAAAATACGTCGTAATACATAGTAAATACCTCATTGTCCATGATTATCATTTCAAGATTGATCATCCTCTCGCAAATGAATCGCCATTGGGTTACTGTGGCAACATGTATTAATTGATAAATGATAGCATAGATTATCAAAAGAATTTGATTATCGAAGGAAAGGTAATTGGTGTAACGATTTGATCGGAAACGTGATTTGTAATTAGATGACGAAAACATAAATATGTCTCGACGTGCCTCCCAAATCTCACCACGTCTAGCAAAAATTATATGTTTTATACTTTTTCCATAATAAGCTTTACAAATTTTATGCATATTAAGGTCTAAACATATAGAACTGGCTGGTTTGGTTACAAGGACACTTCGTCCAAGTTGGTCATGAATGGTATTTACTTAAAAATCAAGAATAAATTCCTTAATAACACCTATAAATCTGCTATTTAAAACCACACGCCCTCGTTTACAATAAAATATTGGCAAATTAAAATTATCAAATACACTGTCATAAACCCTCTCTCCACACTGACGGTAATATTTATTAGCTAATTATTAATTACTCTTATTATCTAACTTAAAATGTTGATAGGCCACCAAGAGTATAATCTAGCATATCAAATAAACTTATTTTAGATAATCTGTCATGGTATATAAAAATCATAAGCCTTTTGGTCATAATTGCAGTAATAGCTTTGCACCTTACTATAAGATGTCATGTGAGCAAATCAAATGGAACCGGTTCAACAATACATATTATATTTATCATATTATAATATTAGATATACATAGAACAATTTACCAAAATCTGAAATGTTGCAATTGGCGACTCATGAAAACTTTCTAAAAAAAATGAAGTGGGTTGGTTATAGTAGGAAATCGTCATAGAGCCAGAGTCGTAAATATTGAGTTTACAGTGAATGCTGCAAAAGTAAATCATGATTAGAATAGTGAGTGGGTTCACATACTGCGACAGGATCTTGATAGCACCCTTGGGTCAAAACGATCAGTTTGAAAACCACATAAACTAATTGTATTAACTTTAAATTTGCATTCTTGTAAAAGTGCTAATGTGTTATACAAACACCAGTTCAAAACTCCCAAAAAATTAAGAACAATGACCTCTTCTCGTGGACACATTTATTGGACATAAAATGGCTTGTATGAATAATGATCAGTAAACCTTAAAAAAGAGAAGAACTTTATTTTTAGTTCTGGAGTGCCTTCTTGGATGATGAGAGATTCATGCTATTTTTCACCACTCGTGATTTTATTAGCTGACAATTAAGAAAAATAGATTAGAGAAAACATATAGAAAAGGAAAAAATAAGATCATGTAACATAGAGGTGAGCAAAAAAACCGAAAAACTGAAACCGAATCGAAAAACCAAAAAAATCGAATCGAAAAAACTGACCGAATATAAAAACCGATGGTTCGGTTTTTACGTTTTCAAAACCCGAAAAGTTTCGGTTCGGTTTCGGTTTTCATCCAAAAACCGAACCGTAAAAACCGAACCGAACCGAACCATTTTATTATATAAAAAAATATAAATATAATATAATACAAATAAATAAGTAATATATCAAAATTATAAATTAATATTCGTTTTTTAAGGAAATAGGAGTAATATATTTATCTTATTATTTATACGCGTGTTTGATATATATCTGTACATACTTGACAATATATCATTACAAATGTGACAATAATCGATAATCATTTATATGCATGTTCACTTGCATGTGTGTTTATCTTATATTTTATTAATATGTGTGTAATAATAGATTAGAAATTTGAGATAAACATTATTAGGCTTAGATTGAAAATAAAGAAAAAAATTATTTTTTCACGCAAAACAAGTTTTTTAATCTAAATCGAACGTACCCAAATATAAACGGTTTTAAAACCGAAAAAACCGAAAAACCGAACCGAAACCAGTTATAAACCGAAAAAACCGAACCGCCCAAAACCGAACGGTTTAGGTTTTTGGTTTTTTAAAACCGAATATGTCGGTTCGGTTTCGGTTTTAGCCAAAAACCGACCCAAACCGAACCGTGCACACCCCTAATGTAACAATACATTTCATTTGGATGAAGGAGATTGATCTTTAATTGATGGAGAAAACATCGATCTAGTCTCATTCGCTCTTTGTCACATGTTTTGATTCTAGCACTGCCACACATTCTGTATAAAAATCGCATTCATATTGTTAATGGTAGCTTATTATGTTACTTTTTTGTGAAGATATTATACATGCATAAGAAGATTTAATTTTTTTAAACTCCAGTTCAAAAGAGTAACCGATTATTGTAGAACCAATACAGAAATATCGAAACCGAAATAGCATTCTCGGTAACCTGTTAAATGAACACTAAGTTGTCAATCAAGAATAAAAACCCATGACAATTAAACAAAAAAATAAATGTTGTCAAATCATATTCATAGAAGCTTTTTGTTAATGACAACCATTATTTAACTGATTAGGGAGTGTCCATATATAAATCAAAATTAAATGTTATTTGTCACAACTAATCAAAAAAAATTATAATAACTTAACCAAAAAAAAAAAATTAAATCTGATCAAAACAAAATACCTACAAAATCAAATGGTGTTATATCAAGTTTACAAAATCAAAAGAAAAGTTACTATGCTAATATCAAGGAGTAACTTTTTAAAATGAATGATACTACGTACATAATTAGATGAAAGATTACCAAAATCGATTTTGGTCCAAAATGGATTTGAATCTATTGTTCTTTGGTTGTTCATATTGTGCTTTGGTTTTGAAACGATTTTGAATTTGTATTTGTGTTTTGTTTCTTTGGATACATATGATTTTTCGTATAAAAGAAGATAATATGAGACTTATTAAAGATCAAAGTTTACGTAAGAAGATTTATTGGGTGGTGCGGTGGATGTGTGTACTTGACAAAAATATCTATTGCCTCATTTTCCATTAAATTAAATAGGGCTGCTTTAAAAGGTTTGAAATTCTATAAGATTGTTAAAACATCCACGTGACAGTCTAATATTAAAAGCTATATTTAGAAAAAATTAATTAGATTGTTGCTTTAAGAGTTGTACAATGACTGTTTTAAAGAGTTGTACAAAACTGTATTATATTAGATATAATAGATGGACATAATATGGTTTAAAATGATACGATGAAGATTAAGTCGTAAATTACCATACTTTTAGCTAAAGTAAAAAGCTAGTTTCAAGTTTACCAAAAATAATAAAGATATTCAGTTTTGCAGAAAGTGAGAATCGAAAAATTCATTTCATTGCTATTTTATACTAGTATGCGTTAAACCCAAAACTAAATAGTAGCGTACTATTGACCAAAACCTTATACTAACGGATGTTTGAGATTGCGTTTGAATTGAATTATCTATTTATTTTATTTTTAAAATGGAAATAAGCTAAGATGATTGTTTGGATAATAAAAGTAAAAGGTGATTATTTGCGTTTAAAAGCTTTCAAAATAAAATGGAGTTTGAAAAAGTAAGTGAGAATGTATTTATTTCATTTTCAAAATAGAGAAAAGATAAAATGAGTGTATTTTAGTTATTTTACTTATCAAATAATCTGATATACCAAAAACTAAAAAATTAATAATCTGATTTGCCAAACAACATAATCAAATTCAAACACTATTTCTCAGAGCCACGTTTTCTAATTGTTAATTATCTGATTATTTTTTTTTTAAAACTTATAATCTATTTTTAATAAGCAATCCTAAACACCCTTAAATTTGTTAAGAATAAAAGGACATAATTTTTTACAAAACATAAAAAACATACATTGTTCATAGTTTCAACGCAATACCTATTTTATTATTTTGTATTAAACGTTTTGCAGATACTAAAAATTAAAGTATTAAGAGGGCATGGTGTCATCACTGCGTGGGGTTGCGTGAGGCCGCGTGACCACATCGTCGTAAACGGCGTGGAAGACGTCGTGGTCACGCCCACGCCTGTGGAAACCATGGGCTATTTACACTTCCCCTCGTTTATTTTTCATATCCACCCCTTATGAATTAAACCCAACCAAACAAACCCTAAACGGCTATGTTTATGGAGGAAAAAAATTTGAATTTTTTAAAAATCTGCTAGCCGACGGCTAGTTTTGAATTTATTTTTTTTATTTTCAAATCAGCCTAACGGTTAGTTTTGAAAACATTTTTTTTTTCTTTTGAATTTTCAAAACAGCTTAACGGCTAGTTTTTTTTAATTAAATGAAGATTAGTTTTATTGTAATTTTCATATTGTTTTTTTATGTTTTTTTTAGAATGTAATGTTTAAATTTCAATGAATAAAGAAAATTAGGATTTGAATAAATTAATTGTAGAGTGTAGTTTATGAAATGGTGTGATAATAAGATGTTTTTTTTTGTGGATGTAGAAGTGAAAAAGCTGACGTGTCGGGATGTTTTTTGGTGTGAAATTGTGATGGTTCCATGTGCTCTAAATGTAGGGCCATAAATGAATTAAAAATTCGATAAATATTCTATGAACCGTTCAGTAAAAAGTTTGTTTATGTAACATAATATTATTTTACGTTCGTTTAGTTACATGAACGAACATTAACTAAACTCATGTATGTTCTACTATGTTCGTTAACGTCCAATTATCCGTTCGTTTATTAAATAGCGTACCATTGATAAAAAATCTTAAACTAATTTAGTTCACTAGTTAGTCTTGCTTTTCCTTTTGTAAATAGGACACCTTTGGTAACACAAACACAAACACACACACGCTTCTAGAATACTTTCCCAATAACATCTCCATTTTCCCGCCATTTCCACATCATTTCATCTTACCGCAAACACAAAACTGATCAAAATTAGGGTTTTAATCACACACCTTCATTTTTAGCTTTTCACGCTCCGTGTGATCACCTCATATCAAACGGTGCTTTCTTACTTCTCTCGTTGTTATCGCTTAATCTTCGTAATTCATCCTACTTTTGTTTCCATTCGATCAAAATTTATAGTGTTTTGGCTTTTTACGTCGAAATTATCCGCATTCTAACGCGTGTATTCGCTTTGTGTATGTATTTGATTGCAACAGAATGAATTCGCACAGTAGAATTGCTGGTCGAAACCACGGGCAAAAGCGTTGCAGATGCCGAAAAACAAAATGCTTGAAACTGTACGTTACGTTAAGTTTTTTTAAGTGATTATGTGCAAAAAGCGCGTGTTTATGTTTATGTTTATGATTAGGTTAATGTTAATGTTTGTGTTCTTTCGATTTGTGATAACGAGTATACGGGGAATAATTAGATAAACATGTGTTACTGATTATGTAGTACAAATTTAATGGTGATTATATATGGATTTAAGTTCTTTTGGATACCAAAGTTTTCTAAGATACAAGGGGACTCATCCCCACCATCCATCTCCATCTCA
Organism: Glebionis coronaria; assembly: GCA_025667525.1. Classification (NCBI taxonomy): domain Eukaryota; kingdom Viridiplantae; phylum Streptophyta; class Magnoliopsida; order Asterales; family Asteraceae; genus Glebionis; species Glebionis coronaria. The sequence goes on from CM046877.1 coordinate 145,280,190, forward strand.
TCCGATGGCTGAGATTAAAACCCCCAATTTATACTGTAGGGGTATTTTCGTATTTTTACTTCTGGATATATATATACGCTTTAACAAACTCGTTTCATTCTTCTTCTTCTTCCCCGATGAAACTGGTACTTTCTCTCTCTATGATTCTCTCTCTAGATATACCGTTTGTTAATATTGCTTATTAATAAGCTTATTAGTAAGCTTATAAATAAGCAATTCGCATCTATTAATAAGCTTATTAATAGATCGGATTATTAAATACGCTTATTTATAAGCTTATTAACTATCCGATTGATTAATAAGCTTATTAATCGTTCGTATTGATTAATAAGCTTATAAATAAACGTATTTAATCGAGCGGATTGATTAATAAGCTTATTAATCAGCTTATTAATCGATCGGGACGATTAAATACGCTTATTTATAAGCTTATTTTATGTCTCTGGTCTATTTTTAGTGATATTGTTTATAAGCTTATTTGATAATCGTTGATTCTTTTAGGTTTTAGATAAGCTTTTTATGAGTTGTTGTTTTTTCGATTTTTCATAGGTTTTAATGATGGATTCGAGTGATTCTAGTGGTCGTAGTGGTGTTGTTGATCCTTCTACGTTGGTTGATTTGACTAACGATCAGTCTAGTGTCGATCAAGGTTTGGATTTGCCATCCGAAAGTGTTCTTCATAGTCTTGCGGATGAGATTTCTGCGTATGAACAAGACGGTGAAGAAGCGGAAGCTGTTAAGAGTAAGTTTTCTAGTTTTTGTTGAGCTTAGTGCATGTTGCCAGTGTATCATATATGCTAGGAACCTATCATATATGATGTTTGTATTTTTACATAGATATGATAGCCATGTAACATATACTATCATATATGATACATGTCTATCATATATGATGTTTACATGATATGTGTTGAATTTTTCTAGTATTTTGTAATCATATATGATAGTATATGTTTCTTTTTGTAGAGTTGAATGTTGTGCGGACTCCTGAGTCGTATATCACTCATTCCAACTTTGATACTCCTGGGGGTACTGTTTACTACATTCCGAAAGTGCCTGCCGAGTTTTTACTTGTTAAAGGGAACGAGTACGATTCAGTTGAGCATTGCATTGCTGCTTACAAGAAGTATGCCGTTAAAGCTGGTTTTGTTGTTAGGAAATCGTGTCAGAAAAGATTGAGGAGCGGGATTGTGAAGCAAAAGTATTTGGTTTGCAACAGGAAGGGTTCCCCGAAGGATATATATGTAGACACCCTAGATTTGGAGAATGGTTATAACCAATTGAGGCATTCGAATGTTCATATCACCGGTTGTAAAGCTCGTGCTGTGTTTGACTTGATCCCTGGTACGACGAAGTTCAAGTTGAGTGTATTTGATACTATCCACAACCACGAGCTTGAACGTGAGGAGTACAAGCATCTGTCAAAGAATCAAAGGCAGTTAACATACGCGGAGCAGGTGTTTATTGTCAAGGCTGCGAGTGTGAATATCGGTGCTACAAGAGCTCATCACCTTCTGACCGGGATCAAGGGTTCTTATCTGCTCGTTCACGGCACTACTGTTGACTTTAAGAACTTCTTCCGTAGCGTCAACTGTTACATCGGGGACTATGACGCGCAGATGTTGATAAACAAGATGGAGAAGAGGAAGGAGTACGTTGCTGATTTTTCGTTTGATTATTTGGTTAACAAGGCTGAGCTTATTGGCTTATTCTGGGCTGATGAAGTGTCCAAGTACAACTACAAGGAGTTCTGTGATGTTGTCTCTTTTGATGCCACGTTTAAGACAAACAAGTACAAAATGGTATTTGTTCCTTTTACGGCGATTGACAACCATAGGAAGTGTGTTACGGTTGCTGCTGGTTTGCTCAAGTTCGAGACCACGGAATCGTATGTTTGGTTACTTAAAGCCTTCATCGAAGCGTTTGGGAAAGCACCTAGCATAGTAGTGACCGATCAAGATAAGGCGATGAGGAATGCCATTGAAGCCGAGTTTGTTGGTACAAAGCATAGGCTGTGCATGTGGCATATCACGCAGAAGCTTCCAGCGAAGGTACTTTTTTTTTAAGACTAGTATCATATATGATGAAGTAGCATCATATATGATATTTTTGTTAGTATCATATATGTTGAAGTAGTATCATATATGATGTGAGAACAGGATTTTTACTCATATCATTTGGTTTTTGTTTGTCTTTGCAGATATGTGAGAAAATATACAATGATCGTGTTTTTAAAGAGAAATTGAACAAGATTATTTGGAACATGTACATTGGTCCCGAGGAGTTTGACACCAGATGGGGTGATCTGATGACAGAGTATGATTTGGTGGGACATAAGTGGCTGACGAAGATGTATGATATGCGTTCAACTTGGATCCCTGCTTATTTTTCTGACTCGCCGTTGTGTGGACTGATGAGGACTACGTCTAGATCAGAGAGCGAGAATTCTTTCTTCTCCCACTTTACCAATTCTAGCTCGACGCTTATGAACTTTATGAATTGCTTTGAGACGGCGATGGAAAAGCAAAGGAGTGTTCAAGAGAGAATGGATCATAATACAATGGATACTGTTCCGAAGTTAAGGACTTTTCTCAAGATTGAGAAGCATGCTGCAATGGTTTACACTCATACCTTGTTTGAGTTGGTTCAGAAAGAGATTTTTGTTGGATTATGGTATTGTCAGATAGATACTAAGAATGTGCTCGAGGGTTCTGAGGTTTCTGTTATTAGAGTTAGGCATTTTGTTTATGAAGAGCCTGGTAAGAAGAACAAGAAAAAGGTGAATGATAAGGTTACTGATAAGATTAAAGTTGGCGAGTCTTCTAATAATGTGAAAGATAAGGAAAATGACAATGATAAAGAGAAGGAGAAGGAAGATGATGAGGTTGACATGTTTACTAGAGAAGATGGGTTGTACAAGGTATGTGAGTTTTTTGTTGATGTAATATTTTTTTTTTAACATATCATATTTGATAAGCACATGTATCATATATGATATTCACTTCTTTTTTTTTTTTGGTTTTTTTTCCCAGGTGTTGCGCAACTTAGAGGATGGTTCAGTTATTTGTACATGCCAATTGTTTATGAGGGTTGGGATATTGTGCAGGCATATTTTCTGCGTGTTCAAGAATGCCAGTATCGAGATGATTCCTCAGCAATACATTCTTAAGCGTTAGACCAAGAACCTTATCCCGGCTGCGTTGAGGAACAAGAGGAACAGGTATGGGGAGAAGAATGTTGTATTGGAGAATTATTCGTGCGAGGCGACATCTATTGTTGATCATTGTGTGCATTTGTTGAGCAAAGACGAGCCTAGGTTGGGTGCTTTTGTTGAAAAGTTGAAGCAGCTGAAGAAAGATGTTGAAGCGGATTGTCCAAATCCTCCATCTAAGAAGAAGGTAGACTGTTTGGAGCAGCTCGTTGGTGTTTCTCATCCTTCTGTACGTTTGGTTGATAATCCAGATGTTGGAACCCCTAGAGGACGTCCTGGGCGTCAAAAGCTGCGTATTAAAGGTGGTAGAGAGATAGCTATTGAGAAAGGCAAAAAGAACAAGATTACATGTTCGGTGTGCGGGGGTACTGATCATAACAAGAGGACTTGCACCGGTAAACGATTGGAGGAAGTCGTTGTCGAGGATCTAGCTTTTGCAGATGCAAGTACGAGTGGATGAGCTTGGATAGAAGAAAAGTTTTTTTTTTAGGAATTTTTTCCCGTTTTATTTTACTGTTTGCAGTTTCTGAACATGTCATTTTATGATGTATGATGATATTTTGTCTTGATTACTTTGATTCATGAGAAGTTGTTTTTGATACTATCTTTTTTTGGATAATCATATGTCAATGAGTCATGAGAAGTTGTGTTTAATCCCTTTTTTTCTTTAGTTTGTATGCTTTTGTCAGTTTTTTAAGTTTTTTTTGGAGTATCATATATGATAGTGATGTATCATATATGTTAAGTTGTCAACACAACATATATGATACGTATGTATCATATATGTTAAGCTGTGTTCAATCCTTTAGTTTTTTCTAGTTTGCTTTTGTCAGTTTACAAGTTTTTTTGGACTATCAGATATGATAGTAATGTATCATATATGTTAAGTTGTCAACACAACATATATGATACATGAGTATCATATATGATAGTTTTTAAGATGCTAATGTTACTTCTTTCAAGAATTTCGTTTCCATAGCAAGTGTGTTTTTACAAGTTTTTTTTGGACTATCATATATGAAACTAATGTTTCATATATGATAGTTTTATTTTTAACGGTTTACATGTTTTACAATATCCTTCTGTTCTCTAGAAATTTAATTCAAGATCAATACACATGAAACAAAATATTCATTTTCCATTTCATAATAGAAATTTCGACGGGTTACAAGTTAAAACAAGTTGTATCTACAAAATGCGGTACATCCTACTTTACCGCCAGCAACTTGTCTTCCCTACGATTCTATCCAAATGTTTTCCAATGGTACGTCAGGTGTAGGCGACATGACTCGGGGGTAGTCGGACTAATGGATTCCTATTAAACGACCCACGATCTACGACCAGTTGACCCCAAGCTTAGAGCAACCCATCATGGGTTCTCTTGCATGCCGCGTACTCCTTTTCCGATTGGATAAGTCATCTAACTGCTTCTAATCTAAATCAGTTCACTAATCTCTTTGCCTAGCCTAATGTTCCATTGGGTTAAGCGTTAAAGCTTATCAAGGTAGGCGACATGACTCGGGGGTAGTCGGACTAATGGATGCCTATTAACCGATCCATGATCTACGACTAGTTGACCCCAAGTTTGGAGCAACCCACCATGGGTTCTCCTGCATGTCGCGTACCCCTTACCCAGAGGATAGGCTAAGCAAAGCGGAAGTCTTAAACAAAAATCTAAGTTATTACAGACCAAATTAAAAATTAATGTCTTAAACTGTATTGTCTTTTTGTCTTTCCTTCTTCAGATGGCGCTCTTGGCCACATCTCTGTCTTGTTCCTCCTTTCTTGCTTTGATTGCCTCTTTGATGACCTTTGTCTTGTATGGTTGCATCTGGTATGTTCTTGCAAATTCATAGGCTTCATCTGTTACCTGCTGCCTCTTAGTGTTCTTCTAGTGTGATAATATCTTTGCAACTATCCTGAACCTCAGCTTCAGTATTTCCTTTCGTTGCTCATCTGAATCACTCGGGAAGTCCAAAACCCAACCTTTTGCACTTTCGCCCTCATAATGCTCCATGTGCATCATCACGAACACCCCACAATCGATGTCGTTGTACATTGTTCCCCACTTTGGTCGAATGATTGTATGCTTCCTGAGTTTTTTTGTCATTTTGTGCTGCACACTCTCCATATACATCATAAACATCTTCATCTGCAAAAAAAAGCCCCAAGTTTGTCATATTCTTTTGGTGTGTGATTTTTTTAGATGCTTTTTGAAATGCACAGATGTTCATGTTTTTTTTAGTTTATTTGTGTATTTAGTGACTTACTAGTAGGTCACAGTACGTCTGGTACTTGCTTTCATATGTGCTGGCGACTTTCGAGTTGTCGATGATTGACACGGCGCCGTTGACTAGGTTAAAGACCACCAAGTAGTAGTGCTGGTGAGATATGACCGGGAAGAACACCTGCAGAGTTTTTATAAGTTATATTTTTTTGAATCTATTGTAAAATTTAATATCAAATATGTTCTAATCCTACTGCATTTGATTGCATGTCACTCATCATATATGAGAAGTTTTTATCATATATGATAAGTTTTTATCATATATGTTTTACTTCTTTTATCATATATGTTAGTCAAGTGTTTACCAGATTTATTGTAAACTGTAACTGTAATATCATATATGTTATAATACTATATGTTTTACTTTTTTTTATCATATATGTTAGTCAAGTGTTTACCAGATTTACATTCTTCAACTTCAGCAAGTCCTCATCTTCTCCCATGGAGGTTCTCATGTTCTCTTCAAACTTTTGAAACTGCTTCTGGATGTCATACTGTCCGTTTGCCAGTTTCCAATGAAACATGTTCGCTGTCTGTATTGCATAATCAATAATACATTTTTTGTTTTAGTTTGTGGACATAATTTTGTTATAAAAAACACATATGATGTAAGATGTACTTACAATCATAGTTGACATGAAGTACTGTTTCTTCTTTTTTCCTCCTGTGCGAGTGTGTTCTTCAAAGTTCAGTACATTTGAGTATGTGTCAATGACAGGTGCATCTACCTTTAAGCCCGGAGCCATTGTCTGCAAGTTGTCCCTCATGCAAGCATAATTATTGTCCGCCGACTCAAATATGAAATCCCTACAAACATAGTTCAATTACTTACTTTTATCATATATATATGATCCTACTTGAATGATATATAGTTTGTTAGTTTTTTAGCTTTTACTTACAGGTTGTTATTAAGCATTGAGAACAAACTCTCTCCTATCATCAACTCTGCTACAGTGAGCTTCCCCCGTGCTGGTGCTTTCTTGTTTATGTAGTTAGAAAGGAGCAAGCGGGATGGCCTCTTTTGTTCTTTTGCAGCATCATCTTCTTCTACCATCATCACTATCTCCTTAGGTGTTGTTTCAGGCGTTTTTGTGATTTGGCTGAAAGATGGTGTTGATTTGAGAGACTTTGGTTGCCTCGTTCCTCTGGTTTTCCTTTTCGCCATCGCTTCTTCCTCAAGCTTCTTTTTTTGGCTTTCAATTGCAGCTTGGCGTTCCAACTCCATGCAATACATGTCCAGGTATTCATCAAACTCTGGGTCGTTGTCAAACTCCCCGGACAATGGCTCGTCTGTAAAAACAGTCCTTATGAACCTCTGCCAACATCGCTGCTTCTTTAGCTGACTTTGGATGGTGAACCAACCCAGCTTCGGTGACCAGTTCCTCTTTTTCAGTTTCCTTTTCTTTATCTTTTGCCTTTTGAGCTTTTTGAGCAGATTCCTCATCCTCAGTTTGTATACTTTCAAGAGTAACCGGCTGTTTTACTGAAGCAGCAACATCTTCTGTTTTCCCATCGTCCGTGGAGGTTTGCTCCCAATCCATGAAATCCACATCAAGGTCATCGTCCTTGTTTCTTTTGAATACCATCTGGTATTCCTTGCATAGACCAATTAATGTTTCATCATTTTCAAACTTTTTAAGTCCTTCTCCAAGTGTTTCAGCAAGCACTCTTCTTGCCTCATATATCTCTCCAAATCGATCAATACTTTTTTCAACAAACTCCTGCATAGAAAAATGTATGTTGCAAGTGTATTAGTATCTTTTGTATATGATACTTTATATATGATAGTTCATACTATCATATATGATAGTATGTACTATCATATATGATAGTATGTACTATCATATATGATAGTTCATACTATCATATATGTCATAGTTTTTTGTTTTACCTCTAATGTTTGTGGTTTCCTGTCTTTAATTGGTTCCAGGTAGAAGTCATTGTTTTTGTACACATCAATCCCCATGTGGACATCTTCTTCCTTGTACTCATCTTGATGTTCCAGGTTCCCCAAACATTGAATCTTCATTTCTTCTTGTATTCTCAACTTCATCAAACGACCATTCCAGCTTCTTATTGCTTGTCTTCGCCTCATCACGGCTACTCCTGGGAAGTAAGTTGAGTCCAAGTAAAGCAGCTGTGAAAAGAACAAGTTTGTTTTGGTTAAAGAGAACGAAAACATATAAAGTAAGTTTTAAATTAAAAAAAACAGTTGTTTTTACTTACACACAAGAAAGTAGCAGGTCCGTTGTACCATCGTTTCACAGCTTGGTCGTTCCACTTGCTTTTACTTTTCTTGAGGCTTTCTAGTATATAGGACGACCAGTCTATCTCATTAATGTTTTGTTTCTCTGTGACCTTCTTCAAAATCTTCAAAAGGACTTTCCCACCAGAGTCTAAGTTGCACATCGTGCCACCAAAGAGCATAAGGAAGTTCATTATGAAGGTGAAGTCTGCTGTGTTGGTCGACTGGATCCTTTTTGCAATTGTTGTTGCGCTTGGTTTTAATGTGCCGTATTGAGCCTTCCATTCTTCGATGAAAGCATCATCGTCTTCCCTTTCCGGCAGTTCATTAAGAGATATTGTCCCCATCGGGACCCCAAGCATTTGTTGCACCCTTTCTCTTGTTATTTTGATGGATCCTTTGGGGAGTCTCAGTTCCATGCTTTGTGGATGGAACTTCTCGACAACATGGTACAGAAGGTGTGAAGACAGCTCGTCTATGGGAAACTCAATGTACCTCTCAAAACCAATTTGTTTTAAAACTTTCTTTCTTTCATCTGACAGTCCTGAGGTTGCTTCGAACAACGATTTAGGTGAGCATCAGGTCAAAGCAGTAGGGTATACCTTTGTCTGCTTCTTTTTTGTTGGACCTCTACCCTTCTTCTTTTTATCCAAAACCATCGCGTAGTCGTCTTCTTCTTCTTCAGTTTCATATTTTTTTAACTTGTTGCCTTTAGAAGGTGAAGGTTTGACAACTAGCATCTTTGATGTGCCAACCATCTGCTCATTCTCCTCGTCATCGTCTGTTTCGATTTTCTCATCCATCTGGTCATCTTCTTCTCCTTCGCTTGATTCTTCCTGCGAAGTTGTTTCTTTTTTCCCAGTTGTTTTTTGCCCCCACTGTATGTATGCTTCTGTCTTTTTGTCCCTTTATGTGGACGTTTTTCTTCTTGCTTTTGTTCCAACTTCCTTTTTTCGGCTTTTTTATCCTTCTTTACCACTTCAGGAAAGCTTGCTGTTTTGCAAAATATAATGAAATGTGTTAGTATTATACAATCAACATAAATGATACATAAATATTTTCTTATGCTATATCGTATTTGATAAAATTATCATTAATTGTTACCTTTTTTTGTTTTTGAAGGGTTGATGAACTTGATTTTTGTTATTTTCTTCAAAACATCTTTGACCCTCTTTTCTTTCACAGGTTCCTCTTCATCCTGGTCTTCATCATCATCTTCACTACTTTCACCCTCATTATTGTCATCGTCTTCCTCCTCGTCTTTGTCATCTCCATCGTCTTCCTCCTCGTCTGCGTCATCTCCATCTTCTTCCCCCTCGTCATTGCCCTCTGTCTCTTCTTCGTTTTCCTCATCGTTGTTACCTTCTTCTGTCTCGGTTTGTTCAGACTCGGCTTCTTCATCTACATATTCTTCCCCGCTGCTAATTCTCTCGTCTTCTGAAACATCATCTTCTTCCGTACCACTTTCTTCTACATTTTTTACAAAGCAAAGAGATGTTCAGTATTGTATGTTTGTTCCTAATGAATTAATATGATATGTAGTATATTTTTCTTACCTTCTGTCGTCTCTTTTGGCTTTTCAGCTTTCTTTGATATCATATATGTTCTAATCCTTCTGCTTTTGATTTTATTTTCACTCATCATATATGATAAGGTTTCATCATATATGATAAGGTTTTATCATATATGTTTTATCAGTCTAGGAAACCATTTTTGCTCAACCGAGATGTTTATATTCACATGCAAGCAATATTTAAACCCAAAACTCGCTTAAAACTATCAAATGATGCAAGCAATATGATATCATATATGTTCTAATCCTTCTGCTTTTGATTTTATTTTCACTCATCATATATGATAAGGTTTCATCATATATGTTATACTTTTTTTTATCATATATGTTCTATCAGTTTAGGAAACTATTTTTTCTCAACTTTTTTAAATCTCATTCTGTTCATTTTTTTAACCAACCGAGATGCTTATATTCACATGCAATCTATTTTTAAACACAAAACTCGCTTAAAAGTATCAAATGATGTTTATTTTCATAGATCTACTATATTCATCATACATTTAGTTAAACAGCATAGAAGAATCATTGATATAGCTTAAAATTATAAAAAAACAGAGAAAAAGCTCAGAAAAAGCTTAGAAAAAGCTTAAAAAGCATTTAAAAAACTTAAAAAGCATAGAAAAAGGATGGATCTGTGATTTTATACCTTTTTGCCTTGTTTTTATCGTCGTTTTATCTGGTTTTTTCGAAGATGGCTCGTTTTTTCGGCTTCCCTTTCATCGTTGTTGATTATTTTGATCGGATGATGTGTTTTTGAAGATGAAATCGTTGATGGAGATGGTGGGTTTTGGTTGTGTGTGTTTTCACTGTGTGTTTTTTGTGTGTGTGTGATTTTGGATGAAATGAAAAATGACGGTTGAATGTAGCGAAAAAGAGGGGGTTAGGGTTTGGGCGCGGTTGTGATATTACGTAACTGCCACTCCGTTTTTTTTTTTAAACGTGGATCGTTGATTAAAATGGATGAGTGGCCCAGATTTGTCCCCTTGTATCCAAAGGATACAAGGTATCTTAAATAACCGGACTCTTATATATGTGCAGTTATTGTGACTGCTTTAAAGCTGGATTATATTGTGGCGAATCATGCTCGTGTCAAGGATGCTTCAATAGAACTGATTATGAAGATACGGTTGATCATACACGTGGACTGATACAATTGCGTGATCCACTCGCCTTTTCTCCAAATATCAGTTGCCTTACACCGTCTGCAATAACTGACAATGTAAGTAGTAACATATGACCTTAAGTAAAACTTATTCATGCTAATTTGTCATATAGATTAGTAATGAACTATAATATGTGGTTGTGCTAACAGGAGGACGAAAATCAGCCGATTGTGATTGTGGGAAAACATAGAAAAGGTTGTAACTGTAGGAAGTCGATGTGTGCGAAAAAGTACTGTGAGTGTTATCAGGCTAATGTAGGATGCAGTACTGAATGTAGATGTGAAGGGTGTGAAAATGTTTTCGGCAAAAAAGGTAAACTAGTTTTGGTCTTATGCAAATTGTTAGTTTTGAGTGACCGTTTAAATGTGTCTGTTTTAATGAAGTGTTTATGTGATTGATTGTAAATGGTATGTGTGAATTCCAGAGTACGTGTATAACGAAGCCTATAATACTGTTAAGAAGGAACGGGAGTCTACTGAGTCGGATATTTGTGTACCTGAGTTCTGTACTCCTCAGAACGTGACTCCTAGGACACCGTTTCAGCATTTGGGGTATGTTTTATTTGTCGTGATAAGTAAATTCGTTAAGCTCTTGATTGTTGATTGTTAACGTTTTTATTTTCTCATGTATAGATATGGAAATGATGTTATGTCAACTGGAAGGTACATTCCTGCGCAAGGGTCTGATAACCTTGATATGATGTTTGGGACAGATGTGCAGAACTTTGGTATGGTTCATTTGAATCAGCGGTTATATCCTGATCAGTATATGAATCAGTTCACTCCTATGATGCCGAGTGTTCCTCCATTGATGAACTGGCCGAATAGTTCAAGAGCTAGCGGGAATTATTCTTCTGTGGGTTCAGTTTATTGGAATGGTTCACCAGTCACCCCAGTGACTCTGTTTGGTGGGCCGGAAGTTGATGAATCTAAGGAAATGTATCGAGATGCCATTCACTACAATACATTTTAACATTTTGATCCATGCTTATCTGGCAATGTAGGCTGGAAGGCTTACACTTTGTAGGGTCGATGTAAGGAATACATTTTTTTTTTGTGGATAGGTGAATATTTTGCTAAAATGTTTCTGCTTCCGAACCACTTGGTCCAAATGTTATCATGGATTCAAATGTTGGTTTAGTTCTTCCGGGTTACCTTACAGGACCCTTTGCCTTTTGGTTTGTCTTAGTTATTGTTGTGGTTTTGTTGTCTGATCGGGTTAAATATGTAAGAATCCCATCTCATTTGACCCAGTTAGTGTTAAATGTAGATGCATAATGCATCCAACATAATCTAATTACAATTTGGGCAGTTACTTGATGTATGAACAGAAATTTAACAACGCGCAAATGAAACACCGCAGACACTTATATTAAGATACATTCTCTATAAAATTCAAATACATCAAACTTGGTAAGTTATTAATCATATGTAGTACTATATAATATGTATTAAACACGGAATATGTATTAAACACGGAATATGTAGTACTTGATGTATGAACAGAAATTTAACAACGCGCAAATGAAACAATGCAGACACTTATATTAAGATACATTCTCTATAAAGTTCAAATACACCAAACTTGGTAAGTTATTAATCATCTGTAGTACTATATAATATGTATTAAACACGGAATATACTTGATGTATGAACAGAAATTTAACAACGCGCAAATGAAACACTACAGACACTTATATTAAGATACACTCTCTATAAATTTCAAATACATCAAACTTGGTAAGTTATTAATCATCTGTAGTACTATATAATATGTATTAAACACGGAATATGTATTAAACACGGAATATGTAGTACTTGATGTATGAACAGAAATTTAACAACGCGCAAATGAAACACTGCAGACACTTATATTAAGATACATTCTCTATAAAATTCAAATACATCAAACTTGGTAAGTTATTAATCATCTGTAGTACTACATAATATGTATTAAACACGGAAAATGTATTAACCCCCCCCCCCCCCCCCCCCCAAAATTTCCATACATACAAAATGAAGAAAATGGAAATAGATGTCAATACATCAAGCTCCTAGATATGTTGTGAGCCATCTGCAAACATCATTAATCTCTTCTATGTTTGTGTAATGTCCAAGCCTGAAAGGGAAAAAAGTCAATAGATATGTATTTGAATACGCCCTTAACACAAATGTTAAAACATGAATTACCCGTTGTAAGACTGAAATGTTAAGTTTTCAAATCCAGCAGAATACATGGTTTGTGCAGATTTCTCTCCAAGTTTGTATTCTGTCACGTCGTCAACTGCAACAAAGTACCAGTACTTAGCTACTCAGCACGATGCACTTACTTTATCTTTTTACGACTTTTTCAAAATAATACTGTACAGAAGTATGCTATATGTCTATAAGCAAATACCTAGTCCATGGCAAAGCAACATTGGTAAGGATGCTGCTCGTCTTGCAGCTTCCTGTGATGCTCCCACTCTATTCCTTAAATTCCTAAAAAAGGCTGTTGGCTAAGCAAAATGATATCGCAAATAGGACCCACTATATGGTGGTGAAAATAGTAATTTTTCAAAGAATAAAAAGTTAAAACCTGGAACACGGAAGCCAACCACTAAGAGCGACAACTGCACTGAGGTTGATCGGATATCTATTTCCATTCACATATTGCCCAAGAGCTCGACAAGTTGCACAGTAGAGAGCGACAGATGCACCCATGCTGAATCCTGCAACGCCTACTTTTACTGTAAAAATGCAAGAAATATTACTTATCTTTAGTAGCAGAAAGGTGTCAACAATATAAGCAAGAACTGTCTGATAATAATTAGTATAAAATGTATAGTTCCAGTTGTCCAACAATTTTGCATCACATATCAATAGTTTTGGAAACAGAACAAGTGAATCTTTCCGTTTAATGAAATAACAAGGGCACATAATTTGGACCCGTAGATACTTATTGTTAAAATTTGCAGTGTATCTAGCAATCCTCGTGATTTAGAGCTCACGCATATTAACTCAATGGCATACCATCAGCAGGCTCACTAATTAAAAGATTTGCAACATGTGTTGCTGAAGCATCCAATCCCTCCAAATCATCACAAGCATCTTCAGACGTGCTTGTCATATTAAACCCTGATAATGTTGACTTATAATACTATGAAATCGTCTTGTATTACCATGATTCTAAAATACTACGTACATAATGTTGAGAGGATCTTTAGATATATAGATACTTAGAACATACATGCACTGCAAGGATATCCACCAAATAGTGTTACTTGACGAGTTGGCGCACTTGGGCAGATCCATTTAATCTAGAAGAAAAATACAAAAATTCTCAAAATACTTATGCAATAAATATAACCGAAATTATGATTGGTTAGAATTTGGAGTCCCTACATGTGGAAGATTAAAAGTTTCCAAGATTTGAGTCCAACTGTGTAAGATAAGAAAAAAGACATCATTACTACAGAGAATGTATTTTTTGTTCGTTAATCTGCAAAAGGTATAAAGAGAAATAGAGAATATGAATCTATTGAATATCTATATGCTACATGTTAGTTGAGATTGACATGGAGGATGGAGTGCGGACGCCATTTAAGTTAAACACATGGTTGTGTCATCTTAGAGTTGCTTTCATTCGATTCCAAAGAATCAGTATAACTTATAATTTAGGGACCATCTCTTTTATGTATGCAGTGACCAGTAGAAACATATGTAAAGTATATAGAGAAATGAATGGTTTGAAGTTGAGTTGGTCATGGATCCTATTGTGTCGAATACCCGATATAATGAGGATATACGAGTGCAAAAGCATTCCAATAAACTTTTTGTGCTGAAGGTGTAGTAAATTTCAAATGCGCGTGGCACTAGTTAGATTGACCCGGAAACACTATTAATCCTTTTTTTAGTTTGAAAATATTGTTTCGTATAATTAGTGATATATTAGTTACTGTAAATTATAAATATATTTATAAGATTAAAAGCATCTGAATATGTTTTGCAGGACTTGTTTCTTTCATTTTTACTGTTTACTCGCCTGTCCCCTTTATCCCTTTGTATGAAGAAAAACATAAATATGTAAGTAATCTTCTAATGAATGATTTACTTCAATATTTATATGTAACATTCTCCTCTGACAACTAGTCTAGTGTCGCCACGCATGTCCAAATGGAATTTATAGGTCCCAAATGCCCTTACAAACCCAAACGTAGAAATCCAAATTTTATGCATACCAAATGAACATATTGGAAAAACGAATATAAGTTGTTGATACCTCTTATATATAAGCATTCCCATTTTTTTGTCTGTCCTGAAAATGACACATTCCTTTTTACCCTTATAAAGTTATAAGGTTTAAAATGGCATAATTTTTTCTGTCCAATGCTTACAAACTGTTTTCATGTATGGGTGCGGATGTGCGCACGTCTACATGCTTGAGTATATATGTGGTAGTGCATATGCTCAAGTATGTGCTTTTGTGCGTCATGTGTGTGCTTATAGGCAGCTAACTATGTATTGCGTGCGGTTAAGTATAACTGTTTAAGTATCTTCAAACAAAAAAACTGTCATTTAGTTATATGTTATTCCTCTTTTTAAAGAATATAGAATCAAGGAACAAAGTTATTCAGAATTTCTGAATATGAATATGCCTTTGACTGGAATAGTGCCAAAAAATCTAGCAATTTCTGAATATATCTGTCCTGATATTTTTTTTATACATGTAAATATGATCAGATCACAGAAGTCCACAAACTAAGAGAGTAATAAGAGCAAACTACCAAAGTTACCATGAATATGATTTTAGTAATTGTTTAGACATCAAGTGTAGTTTTAAGACATATCATGACAAAAGGTTATTCTTTTTCTCCTTTTTCGTTTTCTTGAAATGAAAAAGTAAGTGTTCTTTCGTTCATTAATCCATTCGAACGCGTCAGAACTAAAGACAAACCGAACAATAAATGGAATTTTTGTCTGTGAAAAAGATATCTGTCCATTTGTTATCTTCAATCTTTTCATTAAACAGAAATATGGGGTTTATACTGCTAAAGTTTTATTATGAGAAGGATCAACGGGTAATATGGAGCTTTTATTAAGTTGAAAGTTTATATCTTTTCATTCTTCCGATCTTTTCATTCTTCCGATCTTTTCATTCTTTTCACATTGTGTCGAATATAAGGGTGATAATCAACACTAAAGCTCTTGTTGTTGTTGTTTTATGGGGCTTTTGTTGTTGTTTCGGGTCTCAGCTCCATTAATTTACTTAATTGAGGAGTTTAGATGCCATTGTATTGTAACTTTTGCTAGTAGTCGTAATAAATCTGTTATTGTACTTTCAAAATCTGAAACAATGTCTGCAATACACTATTCAAGTTCTATAAGAGTGTAAACTGTAAATTTTGCAAAAAAAATACAAACAAAATTCGGAAGCCACTCTATCACTTTCCGCTAACATGAAACCATTATTACTACTCTGACATGTGTGGCAAACAAAATGAATGGTGCAGAACTGACCTGCTAACATGAAGTTTAGGTACATATTAGAGGGTGGCTAGAGAAAGGGTCGGAACGATCACGAGGATACCTCGGTCAAGCTACATACATACGAGTCAATGACTTTTCATCTCCATATAATCGAACAAGAAAAAACTCATCCGGTAGTTACTATAAAGGCTCATCATTGTTCTCATCTTGTCCAAATCTCATTAAGAGCTATGCACTAAACATTGTTTGAATCTAATGCCATCATGGAACTCGGTAGCTTTTAGAACTCTGCATATCAAAAAATGAACCACTTGCTGACCCTAAAGCCATGTTGCGGCATCTGCTCCAAACTTGTATCAGTTTAATTAGTTCAAATGAGACATCTTTACTTAGCAAACAAAACTACTTTTACACTTTATGAGTAGTTTGGCCTGTCCAAAAATTTGGTGGTTTGGTGTGTCCAGAGGAGCCGATTTGGTTTACAACATATTTCATACTGAACTTGCTCATTTGGCCAACACTTTGCAACATAACCCAGCCAAATCGAACCATACACGGCCAGCTACTAGCTTCTGAATCTAGAAGCTATAACTGACAAAATTGGCAGTTACGTGTATATATTCAGGCGCAGGGATTGGGAAACCTCGAATGAATCTGATCTATGTCTGCAATGACTTCAGGACTAAGCTTCACATCACATGCATTAACTACTTGTTCAAGTTGACCTATCTTTGTAGCTCCAAAAACATCACTGCTCACAAGAGGGTGTTGTAAAACAAAAGCTCCCAAATATCACCACAAACAAGTAAAAGAAAGGTGCAGTAGAAAAACGCTAAAGGTTTCATTCTGTTAAATAGTATCGTTTAATATATCTTTGTGGATCCAACTCCAAACTATTTCCTGTTAAATGACCCAACAAGAACTATTTCCTTCTGATAAGTTTCTAGCAAGTCTTTCAAGATCGAAACATTGCAGAAAAGCACAAGAGCGTTATGGGGCACCAAGTAGACTTTAATACAATAGAAAGTATATGGAGAGCGTAAATCATACCAATTGCAAGAGACACCGGATGTATACCATAACGTTCTGCAATAGAAATATAAGCCTGCATAATTTTGTTGGATCAGAAATTTTGTGTAATATATAAATGTGAATTTCACTTAAGTATGAAATTGGGTTTACTTTAGTAGCTTCTCTAATGGTGGGATTTGTTAAGCTGTATTTGGACTCCCCTTCTGAATACCTGCCTATGAAAAGATTCAAACGAGCATCATCTGCACCATCGTCAGGTAACAGATACTTCCCGGATAGCAAACCCATTGCCAGAGGGCTATAAGCCAATAAACCTAATCCTATAGCATTAAACAAAAGATCAAAAAAGCATTGTCAGCAAAAAATATTGCGGTTCAAACTAGTTTTGGCTTGCAACATGTCAATTCAGCAAAATGATGGTTTGGGCTGGGTTGACCAAATTTTCTAATATTGTCCATTTCATGAAAACTTTATACTGTAAATTATCAACACACAATAATGATTACAAGAATAATATCATAGCTTAAATACTCTAAATTGTTGAAAAAGAACAATTTAGGGGGTTGTGTTCCTGAACTTAGTCTTTGGGCCAGTTTCAGTCCATTAACACGTTTCTCTTCTAGGTAACCTTTTTTTTTGTAAAAAAAATGATCCTTTGAGATAAAAACATAACTGAATCAGCCCATTTTGTAAGAACATGGTCCAAATTACCTGCAAAGTAACTGTCATTTAACAATCGTAATCACTGCAAACTTACCCTCCAAATGACAGCACTCAGCCAATCCTGAGTCAAAATTTCGGCAGCGCAAGTTGTACGAATTCTACAATATTAAAAAAAAACACATCGTAAATATTCTCACCGGTCGCACATTTTTGTTTGGAACCAAAATCAAATGATGCAACACACCTAAACAGATACTATCCTTGGATAAGTAGGATTCTTTTCAGCAGCTTGTAGAAACTTCATGACCCCATATGATGTTTCGTTACTAACTCCAATAAATCTGATCCACACAAGCTTTGTCTCATATTGTTATGTGATGTTTGAGTCTGTACAAAGATTAATATTACTGTATGCCTTAATATGATTACCAACCTTACCAGCATCAGCGGCTTTTCCTAAAGCATGAAGTTATTTGTCAAAACTAACAGAACTATATTCTCTGGCAGGATATAATCAGTTTCCCCAAACATCGGCACATAGCTGCATCAAATACAGGAAATGTTTAGAGGTAAAAATATTAGGTACCCTGTTAAATTAAGGGAACGATATACAAACCGATCAGACCAGTGCAGTTGATAAAGATCAATATAATCAGTCTGTGATTATATCAATATTCTACACAATAATGTTTAGTAAAAAACTAAAAAAGAGCAGTTCATATTCAGATTGTATACTGATAAGAGCTCACCTACTGTCAATAGCCCCCTGTATATTCCAACTATCCAAACTTGTAGGACCGCCTCGAATCCAAGTCATTTATCCAGAAGGGCCACTAACCTGCAAAACAAATTTCTAATTAACCATATATGATGTTTCATTATATGACACAGTCACTGAGGGAGTGTTTGACATTGCTTTTACGTTCAGGTAATCATCAGTTGTTAGTGCTTGGGTATGGCGGAACTGCTTCTATAAATTTTATAAAATCGAATTTTCACTTTTTATATAAATTATATATAAAATTTATATAAATTTTATAAAAAAGTTCAACAAATTTTAAAAAAATGTCTATAAATTTTATAAAAAAAATTTATAACTTTCATAAATTATATTAATTTTATAAAAAAAAAAATCTATAAATTTTATAAAAAATTTATATAAATTTTATAAATTTTTATATAAATTATATCTTTCTTATTTATATGACTAAAAACCAAATAATTTTTTTTTCAATTTTCTTAAAAATTTTAAATTTTCTACTTAAATGAGTAAAAATCGAATTTTTCACCTTTTATATAAATTTCATAAAAAAATTATATATTTTTTATATAAATTTTATTTTTGCTATTTAAAAGAGTAAAAACCGAAAAATAATTTTTATATAAATTTTTTAAACTTTTCGGGTATACCTGGGTTCCGACTCGACATTGCAAGCCGACTAATCCCAGGGCGAATATCCTTTCGGATAGCCCAGAGTCGTCGCAGGTGAACCTCCGTGGCCACCCCCAAATGCCCAAAAAGCCCGAATAAAAACGATTAGAAAAAAGTTTATAAAAAATAATTTTCAAGTAAATTAAAATTCCTTACTTTTTGGATTACTTCTAATATATTTGATTTTGGCAATTCGGGGAATTTTAAATTCCTTCGTTTGTTATACCAAACACAATATTTGGGGAAATTAAAATGTAAATATTTTTGAATATCTCCCAATATCCTCCAATATCCCTCAACGCCAGCGCCAAACGCCCTCTTATTAAACCTAAGACGCTAAGAGCAATGTGCATACATAGATACATCATACACGTTGCATATGACATTCGTGCTATAAGCAATCACAAATAGTAGGAAGCACAAACCTTGGTGGCAAATACAACACGAATCACTAGGTATTTTTCGCTCTTTAACCCATCAGCCAAAGTATTCTTTGCTCCGCCCATGAGTTTCTGCACGAGGTGGCACCGGGGATACCTGAAAAAAGGAATTTTTTTTAAACATAGCTAGTAATTATCCATGAAAAGACAATCAAGTAAGAATACAAGCATTTCATTTCCACACATGATTCCGGCATTAAAAATCAACTAACATGATTACATATTAGAGTGTGAGATACCGGAACAAATACATTTGCTTTTAGTTTATTGCACGAAATGCCTAAACTGTTTTGAGTACCTACACATGCTTAGAAACTTATTTCTCACAAGGGTTATCCGATTGGAAACGTATCCAACTTGCCACTTTTTGCCATGTTAATTATTCCCTATTAGAAGTGCTTAACTTTCAAAACTCCCTATCCCCTTTATCGGTTCATAAGTCAAGTGCATAAGTCACTCAAAAACCACCAGCCAATCCCATACTTGGCCGATGTGGGATCATAACATCCTTTCCCTATATAAAAGAAAAGATAACTGAATCATTCATTTGAAAACTAACAAATAAGATAATTACATTTCAGAATAGAAAGCTTTATCCGAAAGATTGAGATAAAGAATTCTGTTCCCCCAAAAGTCATAGTACAATAAACATAATAGATAGAACAAGACTGTATATATGTAAAGTGTTAAAAACATAACTAGTTGATGATAAACATAGCTTTGAAACATAAAGGAAATCAACTGCAAAAAAAATAACATTGAAAAGTGGAGATGCAGGGGATCGAACCCTGTACCTCTCGCATGCAAAGCGAGCGCTCTACCATTTGAGCTACATCCCCATTTTACATATATTCTACATTTCAATTTATAACTCTATATATTTAATCCAATATCTTATCTTACTCCCTTATAAAACAAATTGCACATTCTCTCTTATTAAATACAAAAAAATTAAGAGTTACCACTAAATTAACATGGTGTACATCTTTTTAATACACAAACTAAAACATGATTTAAGTAATACAACTTTACAAGCCAAATGTACAACATGGTAAAATTAAATATGAAAGTATAATTAATACTTTTAATAAAACACCCTATTACATAAATATACAATATTATATGCACATTTTAAAAAATATTAAAAAGTATATATAGTATACTAATGCAAACTATAATATACATATATTTCTTTATAATATACATATATTTCTCAAAGAAATTATAATATTACAAAAATTTGTGCAATTTGCATGTATGCATCAAACAACTATCTACGAAGTTGACTCATCATCGATCTTAGAACTTTTCGTGTATTTCAATTACTAGATCCATTAGACGAAAATTAACTCAGAACCGATAGTCTTTTCTTAATATTCGAATAAAAAAATAAGAACATAAACATGAAAGTTTATTTCTCTTTTGTTTCGATTCGAGTAGACAGAAACAACAGAACAATAACCCTACCTGAGACCTTGATTAAAAAGATCTTGACGATGGTTCTTGGTTAATTCGAGCATACAATTAAAGACAAGAATGTTTGTGGTTAATTAGAAGGGTTTATTTGTTTTGATTAATTATTTGAGGAGAGGGTCTTGATGTGAGATTAGATAAGTTTACAAGAGTGGTGTGGCTGCGGTGGAATAAGTGTAGTATGGTTAGGTTGTGATAATACTGATATTATGTGTTAACATGTAAACACAAATGGGTCAACTTCAAACTCATGATATAGTAGTATATTGTATGCAATGTTAGTATCTTTTTAACTTGGGCCGAGTAAAAATTTTGGTGGGCTAGCAATTTCAGTAACACGGTTTGGAATTCACGAAAGTTATGGGCTATTCACAAGTTCCTATTTTATTTCAAATTCCTTAAAATGTTTTGTTTGATCTTTGTATTAAAACTTTGTAATTGAATCATTTTAAATGTATCGAATCATTTCAAGTAAGTTCGCAAATTCTTTCATACGTTGATTGACAAACATGCATGAATCTCTTAAATAATTCCGGATAAGTTTGCGAAAAGTTGATTGATAGTGAACGATTTTGATTAATTTTTCCCTCCTTATATGATCGTGCATCGCACGGGACAAACGCCTCGTATACATATATATTACATATATTGTTAAAAGTAATAATATACTCGATTGAAATTACGTTTTTATGACATGTTTTTAAATGAAAACTACTCATTCAAAAATTATAATTAAAAAATACGAATTATAACACCGAAAAATTTAGTCGCAGGGTACCCGTCGTCGCATCGCGCGAGTACCCTGCTAGTTACATATTATTCTCTGAATAAGAACCATCTTACGAATGATTTGAGCAATGAGTGTGTAGGCTTTACTGCAACAGATAATTAGATAACTGAGGCAGTACATGCTTAAGTTTTTGTATAAGTAAAGTTTGAACTTATCAAATGCAAATTGTTATTTATTTATGATGAATTTTGAGTATATTTAATGTAAATTAAATGTATTTTTAGATATAAAAAGAAGCTTGATGTTTAATAAACATGGTTTAACATGTGCTCTCAAGCACATGTTGTTACTTGTTTGCTTTCCAAATCTGTAATACAGTAGATCTTATTAACTTTAAAGTTATAGTCTATTAATTTAATGTGAAGATTACTAAAATGAATAATAAATGTTGAGGTGTTCATGATAGTGTTAATGATAAGAGATTGCATATATTTAGGAGTTAGTAGGGTTTTAGAGCATCTAAGATGCAACTAAATCATTCAAGATTTGATGCATTTAATGCATTAATTTTTTTTATTTTTTCTTTGTATCACAATTAATGCTTGAGTTTTTAATGGCAATGATTTGTTAAATTTTTTGTCAAACACTTGTAAAACTACAAGTTTTTGATAAAATCCTTTATAAAAACTTATTTTTGTAATGCAAAAAAGTCTTTACATGACTTTTTGAAATAGTACAACGTTTTTAAAAAACTATGCATTATGGATGCTCTTCAAGAATCCTATAAATTTTTAGTCCGAATCATTTAATTCGTAGACTCGGCAAAACTTATATATCAATCACACATTCAATTCCAAGCAACGCAAGTTTATGGAGTTAATTGATGGAGTTAAATTCTAGTAAGTTTTAAAATGTTGCTTGCTTTCAATTATAAGACGAAGAAAAGTCCATTTACATCCGCTTTTCGTATTTATAACACATGTAGATAGTCTGAAGATTTATGTCAGTTATGAGATAAGAATTTTTTTTTTGAAATTAGAGTATCTATGACAGTTGGGGGTTTTATATGTTCCGTGTTTTTGCAGGTTACTTTGCTTTGGTATGTTTTTCTTTTTACAATTTCTTTTTTATTTTGAGATTAAGGATTAGAATTAGGGGGTTTTGTTAATTTCATTTTTCAGATAATATTTTTTTATTAGCTTTGTTATGAGTTATAGCTCAAAAGTTTGTTGGTGATTAAAAGGTACAACTTTTATTTATTTTGTTAATTTTTTTCATCATGCATATAAGGTTTTTGATAAACTGTTTTAAGACACAATGCCAAAAGAGGTGGTTCTTACAATGAGGAAATCTTGGGGGACTAACTTAGTTAAAGCTTTATTACTTTTAGTGTTCTAATCTTTGCAAGAGTGAGTAGACATGGCTGAGAACCAACATTCATGCATATGCTTTACTATATTTTCTGTCGATATTAAGTTGAAGCCTAACTTAATTATGGTTGTATGATTTTGCAGGTTAGATTAGGTCTAAAGCTCTTTGGAGTTGATGAGGTGAAGCGAGAAGAAACTTGCAGCCCGCTCTTCAAGTGGATATTCCGAGACACGCATACAAGGGGAATTGGATAAGAAAGATGTGGTAAAAACAAGTACGTTTGACAAGGTAATTGGTTAATCGTGTCAAGAAAGATTACAAAATTGCTTATTTAAATTGTGAATTTTGATAATCAGATATTTTATTTTAGGTGGTGAAATAGTGCTTTGTTATAGAGTTTTATGTATAACGAACTCTATAATTAGAATATAATTGCTCTTAATCATAAGTATCCAGAATTGATTATAAGATCCACTGACTACTAAAACACATGTTGTTATACAAAATTATTAAATACAGGCGTGTGTTGGCAGGAAGGCCACAAGTTGGTATTTGATGTCAATGTTGCAGCAATGCCTAGTTGGTCTCGGTCATTTGAAAGAAAGCCGCTATATTGTTTCATTTTTTTACCGATGATTGAACGTGTAAGATCCAACAGCGGTGAGGTTCAAGGTAAACAAGATATTTTACTTTTTTACTACAATGTGGTTGCAGGTTACCAAAAAGTAAGCTCCTTTATATTAGCAGCAACGTGTGGTTACTAAAAAAATCTTTCAGATAATTAGACAACCGAAGAGGTTTAGATTAACCGCCCAAAAAAACAGATAGGAGCAATCCAAAACACCCTTTAAACCGTAGGTTCTTCATGTTTTGGTAATTTTATTTTTTATTAGTTTTTAGTTCTAAAGTTTTGAAAGTCCCTAAAATGTGAGTGAAACGACAATAAGATATATTTAACAACACATGAAAATACTTTCAAAAGTAGGACTTTATTATTATAGATGTGAAGGGTGTGAAAATGTTTTCAAAAGTAGATGTGAAGGGTGTGAAAATGTTTTCGGCAAAAAAGGTAAACTAGTTTTGGTCTTATGCAAATTGTTAGTTTTGAGTGACCGTTTAAATGTGTCTGTTTTAATGAAGTGTTTATGTGATTGATTGTAAATGGTATGTGTGAATTCCAGAGTACGTGTATAACGAAGCCTATAATACTGTTAAGAAGGAACGGGAGTCTACTGAGTCGGATATTTGTGTACCTGAGTTCTGTACTCCTCAGAACGTGACTCCTAGGACACCGTTTCAGCATTTGGGGTATGTTTTATTTGTCGTGATAAGTAAATTCGTTAAGCTCTTGATTGTTGATTGTTAACGTTTTTATTTTCTCATGTATAGATATGGAAATGATGTTATGTCAACTGGAAGGTACATTCCTGCGCAAGGGTCTGATAACCTTGATATGATGTTTGGGACAGATGTGCAGAACTTTGGTATGGTTCATTTGAATCAGCGGTTATATCCTGATCAGTATATGAATCAGTTCACTCCTATGATGCCGAGTGTTCCTCCATTGATGAACTGGCCGAATAGTTCAAGAGCTAGCGGGAATTATTCTTCTATGGGTTCAGTTTATTGGAATGGTTCACCAGTCACCCCAGTGACTCTGTTTGGTGGGCCGGAAGTTGATGAATCTAAGGAAATGTATCGAGATGCCATTCACTACAATACATTTTAACATTTTGATCCATGCTTATCTGGCAATGTAGGCTGGAAGGCTTACACTTTGTAGGGTCGATGTAAGGAATACATTTTTTTTTGTGGATAGGTGAATATTTTGCTAAAATGTTTCTGCTTCCGAACCACTTGGTCCAAATGTTATCATGGATTCAAATGTTGGTTTAGTTCTTCCGGGTTACCTTACAGGACCCTTTGCCTTTTGGTTTGTCTTAGTTATTGTTGTGGTTTTGTTGTCTGATCGGGTTAAATATGTAAGAATCCCATCTCATTTGACCCCGTTAGTGTTAAATGTAGATGCATAATGCATCCAACATAATCTAATTACAATTTGGGCAGTTACTTGATGTATGAACAGAAATTTAACAACGCGCAAATGAAACACTGCAGACACTTATATTAAGATACATTCTCTATAAAATTCAAATACATCAAACTTGGTAAGTTATTAATCATATGTAGTACTATATAATATGTATTAAACACGGAATATGTATTAAACACGGAATATGTAGTACTTGATGTATGAACAGAAATTTAACAACGCGCAAATGAAACAATGCAGACACTTATATTAAGATACATTCTCTATAAAATTCAAATACACCAAACATGGTAAGTTATTAATCATCTGTAGTACTATATAATATGTATTAAACACGGAATATGTAGTACTTGATGTATGAACAGAAATTTAACAACGCGCAAATGAAACACTACAGACACTTATATTAAGATACATTCTCTATAAATTTCAAATACATCAAACTTGGTAAGTTATTAATCATCTGTAGTACTATATAATATGTATTAAACACGGAATATGTATTAAACACGGAATATGTAGTACTTGATGTATGAACAGAAATTTAACAACGCGCAAATGAAACACTGCAGACACTTATATTAAGATACATTCTCTATAAAATTCAAATACATCAAACTTGGTAAGTTATTAATCATCTGTAGTACTACATAATATGTATTAAACACGGAAAATGTATTAACCCCCCCCCCCCCCCCTCAAACACCAAAAATTTCCATACATACAAAATGAAGAAAATGGAAATAGATGTCAATACATCAAGCTCCTGGATATGTTGTGAGCCATCTGCAAACATCATTAATCTCTTCTATGTTTGTGTAATGTCCAAGCCTGAAAGGGAAAAAAGTCAATAGATATGTATTTGAATACGCCCTTAACACAAATGTTAAAACATGAATTACCCGTTGTAAGACTGAAATGTTAAGTTTTCAAATCCAGCAGAATACATGGTTTGTGCAGATTTCTCTCCAAGTTTGTATTCTGTCACGTCGTCAACTGCAACAAAGTACCAGTACTTAGCTACTCAGCACGATGCACTTACTTTATCTTTTTACGACTTTTTCAAAATAATACTGTACAGAAGTATGTTATATGTCTATAAGCAAATACCTAGTCCATGGCAAAGCAACATTGGTAAGGATGCTGCTCGTCTTGCAGCTTCCTGTGATGCTCCCACTCTATTCCTTAAATTCCTAAAAAAGGCTGTTGGCTAAGCAAAATAATATCGCAAATAGGACCCACTATATGGTGGTGAAAATAGTAATTTTTCAAAGAATAAAAAGTTAAAACCTGGAACACGGAAGCCAACCACTAAGAGCGACAACTGCACTCAGGTTGATCGGATATCTATTTCCATTCCCATATTGCCCAAGAGCTCGACAAGTTGCACAGTAGAGAGCGACAGATGCACCCATGCTGAATCCTGCAACGCCTACTTTTATTGTAAAAATGCAAGAAATATTACTTATCTTTAGTAGCAGAAAGGTGTCAACAATATAAGCAAGAACTGTCTGATAATAATTAGTATAAAATGTATAGTTCCAGTTTTCCAACAATTTTGCATCACATATCAATAGTTTTGGAAACAGAACAAGTGAATCTTTCCGTTTAATGAAATAACAAGGGCACATAATTTGGACCCGTAGATACTTATTGTTAAAATTTGCAGTGTATCTAGCAATCCTCGTGATTTAGAGCTCACGCATATTAACTCAATGGCATACCATCAGCAGGCTCACTAATTAAAGATTTGCAACATGTGTTGCTGAAGCATCCAATCCCTCCAAATCATCACAAGCATCTTCAGACGTGCTTGTCATATTAAACCCTGATAATGTTGACTTATAATACTATGAAATCGTCTTGTATTACCATGATTCTAAAATACTACGTACATAATGTTGAGAGGATCTTTAGATATATAGATACTTAGAACATACATGCACTGCAAGGATATCCACCAAATAGTGTTACTTGACGAGTTGGCGCACTTGGGCAGATCCATTTAATCTAGAAGAAAAATACAAAAATTCTCAAAATAATTATGCAATAAATATAACCGAAATTATGATTGGTTAGAATTTGGAGTCCCTACATGTGGAAGATTAAAAGTTTCCAAGATTTGAGTCCAACTGTGTAAGATAAGAAAAAAGACATCATTACTACAGAGAATGTATTTTTTGTTCGTTAATCTGCAAAAGGTATAAAGAGAAATAGAGAATATGAATCTATTGAACATCTATATGCTACATGTTAGTTGAGATTGACATGGAGGATGGAGTGCGGACGCCATTTAAGTTAAACACATGGTTGTGTCATCTTAGAGTTGCTTTCATTCGATTCCAAAGAATCAGTATAACTTATAATTTAGGGACCATCTCAGTCACAAGTATTACAATGTGTTATGGATCACACAGATTGAGTGAAAATGTGTTGTGTAATCTTTGGACAAGTAAACTTGATAAAGATGCAAGTTTACTAGTGAACTTAAGAACACAGGCACCACTGTTTATTTAATAAGTTCGAGAGAGTTAATGTACTAATTCTAACCAAGTTAGCAACATTAAATCTATGCTACATTCTCTATTTATAGTGGTATGAGATTGACATTGATGTGTTGAGTTGATAGTGACTTAACAAGACAAGTGGTGTCAGATATCTGTCACAAGACGCTCTTCTATTCTTGGTAAGCTACTACAACACTTTAGGGAAATAGAAGTGACACGGTTTCCCTTTTCTTCATAACCTCGTACTTTAGGTTGCTTTAATTCAAAGCTACTATTTTCCCCTCTTAAATAGTTCCCTCCTAAACACTAAGAGATATCCAAAGTGTACAGAGTGTTAACAGGGTATTGTCACCCTTGTTAACACTCAATCACTGAGAGTCCCTGATACATCTTGGTTGTTATCCATCACAACCAATGAGTATGTATTCAAGTAATCTTCGACTTCATAGACATTGTCCTTGACATGGACTTCTCTGTAGATGCTCACAGAGAATTCATTCTCTGCGAGTCTTGTGATACTTTCCTGTCTCCTTGGCATAGGAAAGTTTATAATACACAGCTTATTTACGTTTAAATCTATGACTAAGGGAATCTAACAGTCTTAGTTTCCTAACAATCTCTCCTATTTAAACATAAATAAAGCTAGATCTAAATAAGTTATAGTAAGTGAGATAACATCTTCTTCTTACACATAACAGATATAACAAAACATAGTTCATAATTTATTTAAACTTAAAAGGATTACAAGTACAAAGATGTAAGTACAATAAAATTATGACACTTTCAAGTAGTTATGTTTTCTTCAATAATCATCATTCTTGATTTTCTCAACAACTTCTGCTATATCATTCCTTGAATCAAGAGTTGCTTGTAGTTCATTTGCAAATATTTAGGAGTACTCTGTGTTGATCTTTAGGCAATTCTTAAGCACAACAGTTGGATGGTGGATGCAAGACCTAGTTCATTTTCCCTTTGGAAGCAGTACTGGCATCCCCTTCTAAGGTATACCATTCCTATTTCAGGCTTTATGTAAGTCTGTCCATCAATATGACCTTTATTTCCTTAGGTAGCACAAGATTCATGTGCATACCATCAACTTTTATGTCTTTAGTCACACGTTGCTCTTTAAGAAATTGGGTGAATCTTTTCTGTTAGCCCTACATTTTATATAGTCGAACAAGAATGTAATAGTTCATCTTAGTCGTTAAAGGTCTTGTATTGTAATAGGTTAGTCGGGTTAACCGGGCTTGGACTTTAAGCTAATATTGTCTAAGTTAGGGGCGTAAGCCCAAGTGTAAGCCAAGCCCGGCCCATGTTACTTAAACCCACGGCCCAACAAGCCAAGGGTATATATACCCTCTTCCATGTGTGGAAGAGGGTGTTGGTTACCATTTTACTTTCTCTCTCTAAAGTGTTTAACCTTCCAAATTCTCTCTTGTTTCTCTCTCTACTTTCTTCTCTTTCTCTCTTTAAATATCAACTAAATCTTTTGTTATGGATTGATATAGGAATAACATTTGGTATCAAGAGCCTATAGTGGATAGGTGATTGAAGATTCGTGTGTTGTGTTCTTGCTTTTTTCGTGCCTATTTTGATCTAAAACTCATGTACCAATTTTTTTTTTTGTGTTTTTATGGTTTATTCTTGATACAAATCATCTACATACTATTGGTGGTGATTTGGTATTGTTACTTTGGTTAAAACACACAAATCTTTGGGTGCTTGATTCATTTTTAGGCTAAAAATATCGAATTTGTTGTGTTCTAGTACTATCCGAGAAAAGTGGTACTTTTGATTCCATACTACGATCTGAATATTGCGATCGCATAAACCCTGGGGGTTTCTACTTGCGATCGAATATCACGATCACATCCTACGATCGATTGTTATGATCAGTGTTACGATCAGTGACTGCGATCAGTGACTGCGATCGATTGTTACGATTAGTGACTGCGATCAGTGACTGCGATCGATTGTTACGATCGGTGTTACGATCAGTGACTGCGATCAGTGACTGCGATCGATTGTTACGATTAGTGACTGAGATCAGTGACTGCGATCGATTATTACGATCAGTGTTATGATCAGTGTTACGATCAGTGTTACGATAAGAGACTGCGATCCAGTGTTACGATCAGAGACTACGATCCATTGTTACGATCAGAGACTGCGATCCATTGTTACGATCAGAGACTACGATCCAAAGTTACGATCACACACTACGATCAGAGTTGCGATCACCCACTGCGATCAAGAGTTGGGATCACGCATTCCGATGGGCATTGCGATGGACATCTAAATTTTGTTTGAGTACTTATTAGACTTAGCCACTATCTAGACTAGTCCCGGATCATAGTTTACACGAAGATTAAAAAAAAGAGTTAAAATTTTTAGGTCTAGTAAAATCAATTTTTTTCCTACTAGTTTTTGGTTATTTCTAACTCAATTATAAAATTTGGCGATACAAAATTTTTTGGCTTACCATTTTGTCGGACTGGGGAACTAATTGTCGGACTGAAAATTCTCGGAATACTTCGAAATTTCAAACAACACCTCATCACAACAAATCCACTAAGATCCTAATCAATTCAAAAGGATTTACCATGTCTAACAACAACATCAACATTGCGACTGCTAATCAAATTCGTTTGGAACAAGGTGGCAATGGTAATCCACCTGTGCTGACAGCCGGTTGCTACGTTCAGTGGAGATCTCGTTTCCTGAGATTTCTAGATGGAAAGGGGAACCGAACCGCTCTTCGTCATTGCCTTGAGAATCCACCTCTAGTTTTTGAATTCAGACCCATTACCACACAAGCAGAAGATGGTACTTCATCAACTACACGAGCTATGGAGGATTTCGACACATGTCCTGCTGAGAAAAAGAAACTCCTCCAAGCTGAAGCCGATGCTGTTAACTACATACTCACCGGGATTGATAACAATATCTATTCTACGGTTGATGCATGTCCTAATGCTATGGTAATGTGGAATGCAATTCATCGATTAAAGCAAGGTGAGTCGATAAATGTTCAAGATCTCGAGACTAATCTACTTTGGGAGTTTGGAAAATTCACATCCGAAGATGGTGAATCCATTGACTCATATTACTCGAGATTCTATAAAATGATGAATGAGCTTGTCAGAAATCAGTGCACCATCTCCAATCATCATGCCAATGTTCAGTTTCTACTTCATCTCAAACCGGAATGGCAAAGGTTTGTGACTTTGGTCAAACAAAGGGAGGATATAAAGACTATATCTTACCACAAACTTTATGATACATTGAAACAACATCAGAATGAAGTGAATGAACTTAGGGCTGAAAAGGCAGAACGATATGCAAACTCTATTGCTTTTGTGGCTGCTACTTTAACAAAACCCGTTCCCCATCAACAACCACCTACACATTCCTCAAGGTCATCAAGCTCATCCACCAAACCTCTAGTTACTGCTAGAAACAAAGAAAAAGCAATTGTCCCCACTCCACCTCCAAAGTATGACACCGAGTCAGATGGAGATAGTGATGATGAACAAACTTCAATGGACAAGAAGATTGAAGAACTCATGTCTTTACTCACCACAACTTATAAGAAGATCTACAAACCTACCAACAACAACCTCAGATCATCATCCAATGCTAGATATAAGGAAGTTGATCATGCACCTCGGTATTATCGTGATGCTAGGTATGATAATCAGAGGATGCCGAATCAAGTTGGGGATAGAGATACTGTAGGCACTCCGGTTGTGCAGAAGACTAGGATTCAATGCTTCAACTGCAAGGTATTTGGGCACATGGCTAGGGAATGCAAGAAGCCAAAATGGGTTAAGGATTCAGGATATCACAAGGAAAAGATGCTACTGTGTAAGAAAGAAGAAGCAGGGATTCCTCTCACAGCAGGTGAAGTTGACTGGCGTAATGACACTAATGATGAAGTCGATGATCAAGAGTTAGAGGCACATTATGTGTACATGGCAAAGATTCAAGAAGTGATTCCAGAGATTGCTGAAAATTCTGGATCAATCTTCGACACTGAGCCAATTGAAAAGGTACCATCAAATGATAACTATAATTTGTTTGCTAATGAACGACAGCATCTTGAGCAACCCGAAAGCATCAATGACACATATGTAATGGACACTGAGGATCGCAATATCTCTACGGATTCACAGCATTTGTGTAATGAAGACGGAAATGCTACTCAGGATACTAACTCAGAAGAGGACCGTGATTTGCTTGCGTCTATTATTGATTCTTTAAAACGTGAAATTAATGAAAACAAAGAGGCTAATAAACGTCTGAAGCAAGCAAACACATCCTTAGCCGAGGAGATAGACAGGCTTAAAGAGTGTGATTATGTAAAAGAAGGTGATCGACGAGTTGCAATAGCTAATGGTTTGGTATATGAACGTAAGGTGCTCAACGAACAATATTGTTCTGAAGTAACACACGAAATTCATATGTCAAAACAAAAGATATCGGAACTTGAAGAACAACTGCTGCTACATAAACTCCAGATTACTGAGTTAGAGTCGGTTAACAAAGAACAAACTGAGCTTTATAAAACTCATGAAGAAAAGGATATTGAAAAAATTCTTGATTTGGAAAAGAGAGTCGAAACGTTAAACAACATTGTTTACAAAACGGGTCAGTCTATTCAAACTATGAATATGCTCAATAGAAATATGAAAACCAGTTTTGTTAAGCCTGAATATCTCAACAACGTTCAATCTATAAAGCCTGGTCTTTATGATATCGGTTGTTATGTTGATAATCTTGCTCTTATGCTTTCCCCTGACTGCGACGAAATCCTTCGTCATCAAGAAGAAAGACGATCAAACTTAAGTGATTTGATAAACCTTTCTGATTCTAACAATCATATTAAGTTTGTCCCTCAAAAATAACTTTCAAAAGAACAAAAGATGTATAATAGTGTTCCACCACCAAGTGATGAACCACAAAAGAAAGTTTCTTTATAAATGAGTTTCAAAAAACAATCAATTTTGTTAGAAAATCGAATTTTGGATGAAAAACGTAAATGGGATGAGAAAAGCAAAAGTGTTCAGCAATTTGAGTTTATAAAAAAGGGGTTTTAAATTTGTACAAAGGTGTCGTCGACTATGAAAAAGTTTCTAGGGATACCGTTTGGAATATCAAACCTAACCCACAAGTAGAAGTCGTCATTCAACAATGCATTGTTCCAACCATTGATGATCTTTCAAAAAATGTGGAAATGTTTTATAACGCTCTCACTGAGGAAATGTTAACTGATTTAAGTTATGTTAAATCTCTTGAAGATGAAGTTGATTTTCTTCAAACTAAATTAAAGACACAAGAACACCAACTTTCTAACGAAATTGATCGACTTTCGAAGGAATATTTCTATATTGACCATATGAATGCTATACTTGGTGTGTATATCGATCTTGATCAATATTGTCATGTAGCATGTCTAGTGTCAGAAACGGACGAGAAATGTCGCAATCTTGAAGTAGAGCTTTCGAAACAAATTCAGTCATATAACAAACTTTCGAATTTTTTTTCCCAACTTGAGAAACACTCCATTTCTCTTGAACTAGCTTTACAAAAAGGTGAAAAATATCACAATCATAAAAAGTATCAAGAAATGGCAGCTTCTTCGTTTCGTCAATTAAATGAAAAGGGTTTCGAAATAAATGATTTGAAAGCTCAGCTACAAGAAAGGGACATAGCCATAAATGAGTTACAAAAACTCATTGAGAAAATGAAAGGAAAGTCTGTATTGGGTAAACCATCCGCCGTTCGTCAACCGCATGCGGTTAAATGCCCTAAATCCTCTGTTTTGGGACAATCCCCATAGACTTTGCCTAAGATAGGAAATGATAAGAGCACAAATGTGATAGCACCAGGAATGTATAAGATGAACACTAAGACCACTCAAACTGGAACATCGCGGTTACCTCAGAATATTAAGAAAACTAATCAACGTGTGTATTCTTCTACAGGAGTAATCCCCACTACTAGCGTTAGCGGACCACAGCTTAAGAGCACTAGAATGCAAGATAAGTTCATGCCTAACAATAGTCCAGGAAAGAAGTTGGAAGTAGAAGACCACCGTAGGAATTTTAAGTTTTCTAAGAATAAAACGTCTGTAACTGCATGTAATGACAGTTTAAATGCTAAGATCTCGAATGTTGAATTTGTTTGTGTTGAATGTGGAAAATGTGTTCGTACTTTCAATCATGATGCTTGTGCTCTTAATCATAATGGCGTGACTACTAGAACTAGGAAGCCTATTCTTGTACCCACTAGTACTAGAGAACCCACAAGAACTTTGAACCAATCCACTGATTAATCACTTAAGAAACTAAGTGCGTTAGAATCCACTACTCTACGTAAACAAAGAAGGTTAAAGAAGCTTTATAAGAACATGATTAGGACATGTACACAGGGGTATTCAAGATTTACACCACCCAGATACAAATGGGTACCTAAGGCAACCCCTATTCTAATTGGGTCTATGAATGTTAGCTTGCCTTTAGAATCTAGGCCTACTACTATTTTGGAACTCGTTTCCATCAAGGGCTCCCATTTGTCAAATGCTACATTGTCTTCTAATTCTTCTGCGGCTCGTAGAAATCATCCTATTCATAATGGACTCCGGGTGCACACAGCACATGACGGGCAATCTCAAGCTTCTCATTAACTTCGTGGATAAGTTTCTGGGTACGGTGCGGTTTGGAAATGATCAGTTTGCACCGATACTTGGATATGGGGATTTGGTTCAAGGAAATCTCACTATCAAACGAGTTTATTACGTCGAGGGACTGAATCACAATTTATTCTCAGTTGGTCAATTTTGTGATGCGGATTTGGAAGTGGCTTTTCGGAAATCTACTTGCTATGTTAGAGACTACGATGGGAATGACCTTCTTACAGGTTCTCGTGGTTCTGATCTCTACACAGTAACTCTTCAAGATACATCTTCAACAAATCCAATTTGCTTAATGGCTAAAGCTTCATCCTCTCAAGCATGGTTATGGCATCAACGATTGTCACATCTCAACTTTGACACCATCAACTTGCTTTCGAAGAATGATATTGTGACCGGTCTTCCTAAGTTAAAATTCGTCAAAGACCATCTTTGTTCTTCTTGTGAGTTGGGGAAAGCAAAACGGAAGTCTTTCAAAACAAAGACTACCCCAAGCTCAAAAGGACGATTGGAACTTCTACACATGGATTTATGTGGTCCCATGCGTGTAGACAGTATTAACGAGAAAAAGTATATTCTCGTGATTGTTGATGATTACTCTAGATACACATGGACTTTCTTCTTAAGGTCCAAAGATGAAACACCAGAGGTTCTCAAAAAATTTCTCAAGATGATACAACGCAATCTTCAAGCTCAAGTCTTAACCGTAAGAACGGATAGGGGTACTGAATTTTTGAACAAGAACTTGCAATCTTACTTTCAAGAAGAAGGCATCGAACATCAAACGTCTATTGCTAGAACTCCTGAACAAAACAGCGTTGTCGAAAGACGGAACCGTACTTTGGTTGAGGCTGCTCGAACAATGCTTTCTTACTTCAAAATTACCGCTATTCTTCTGGGCTGAAGCAATTGCAACTGCCTGTTATACTCAGAATCGTGCTCTCGTCACCCCTAGACATGACAAGACACCTTACCACATCATCAATGGCAGGAAACCTACTGTCAAATTATTTCACGTATTTGGATCTTTATGCTACATTCTCAAAGATGGTGAGAATCTCGACAAGATGAAAGAAAAGGTGATGCATGTATTTTTGTGAGGTATGCTACATTTTCAAAAGGATATCGGGTCTATAACAAGAGAACAAAGATTATTGTCGAAACAATTCGTGTGAACTTTGACGAATTGCCACAAATGGTACTTGATCACAACAGCTCAAGTCCCGCACCTCAATGTCCAGCAATGGCACCGACACGAAACAGTGTACGTCCCGTGCAAGAATGTCAAGAAAGTACTCCTACAGCAAACTCGACGGATACGACACAAATGAATGAGTTGGTTGATTTATATGATCCAATGTTTGATGAATATTACTATGGAAAGAATCAAGTTGTGTCAAAAAGTTCCGCTGTCAATACTGTTGATGAACCCGAACAAAGTCAACAAAACACAACTGCATCTACTTCAGCAACTGTTGCTCAAGAGACTATTCCATTGGATACTCAACAAACTCAAGAAACCATCATACAACCAACATCACCAACCGTCAATGCTGAAGGAGGAAACAACAATCAAGAAGTCGATGCACAACCTCACGAAGAAAAATTTATCAACCCGTTCGGTACACTGGTACGCGAAGTCGGAGAGTCTTCTACTCAACATGTTGATCCGTCCAACATGTTGATCCGTCCAACATGCATACATTCTACCAGTGATATCCATCCACTCACCATTGGACACATGATCATCTATTGGAGCAAGTCATTGGAAATCCTTCACAACCGGTTCGAACACGCAGACAACTCGAAACCGATGGCGATGTGTGTATGTATGCACTCACCGTGAGTTCAACTGTACCTACAAACATCAAGAAAGCCATGACTGATCATGCGTGGATTGAATCAATGCAAGACGAAATTCATCAGTTTGAACGCCTAAATGTTTGGGAACTTGTTGACAGACCCTATGGAATGTCAATTTTAGATTTCAAATGGATCTGGAAAAACAAACTGGATGAAGAACAAACCATCATTAAAAACAAATCTCGTCTTGTGGTTAAGGGATAACGTAAACAAGAAGGCATAGACTACGATGAATCATTTGCTCCAGTTGCTCGTTTGGAAGCTGTCAGGATATTCCTTGCTTATGCTGCACATAAGGGCTTCACGGTTTTTCAGATGGACGTTAAAACTGCTTTTCTCAACGGCCATTTGAAGGAAAAAGTGTATGTGAATCAGCCCGAAGGATTCATCGATCCTCATCATCCTGACAAAGTCTACCGTCTCAAGAAGGCTGTATATGGACTTAAACAAGCTCCAAGGGCATGGTACGAAGAACTATCAAACTTCTTGGTTTCCAAAGGATTCTCTAAAGGTTCTATTGATCCTACTCTCTTTATTAATAAAAATGGGGATGACATACTTCCGGTGTAAGTTTATGTTGATGACATTATTTTTGGTTCTACGAACCCAAAACTTTCAAAACGTTTTGAAAATTAATGCACAGCAAATTTGAAATGTCAATGATGGGGGAGCTAAAATTCTTTTTAGGCCACCAGATTCATCAATCCCCATGTGGTATCTTCATTAACCAAGCTAAGTATGCTCAAGAGATACTTAAAAAGCATGGTATGACCTCATGTGCTCAAGTTGGTACACCATTGTCGACCAAATCCCTAGACGCTGACTTGTAGTCATATCCCGTAGATCAAACGCGATATCGTAGTATGATCGGGTCTCTTATGTACCTTATAACCAGAAGGCCTGATATTCATCATGCCACATGCTATTATGCACGATATCAAGCGAGACATACTCAAAAGCACCTCAAAGAGGTTAAACGGATCTTTCGGTACCTTAAGAATACAATTCACATGGGAATCTTGTTGGGAATCTAAACTTGTTAGATTCCCTGATCATTGATTTAAACATAATTAGGCTGTTAGATAGTCCCTTGCCTGTGCCTAGGAGGCAGGCAAGTTTCGCAAGACTCACAGAGATCCAAGTCTCTGTGAGCAACCTCAGAGGAGTCCATGTCAGAGACATTGTCAGGAAAGTCGAAGAATTACCTGAAGACATACTCATTGGCTGTGATGGATAACAGCCAAGATGTATCAGGGACTCTGAGGGGTTGAGAGTTAACAGGGGTGGCAATACCCTGATAACTCTCAGCACACTTTGGACATGCCATTTGTGTGTTCGAGACTATGAAGAAAAAGGAAACTGTTTTGACAACTGTTTCCTTAAAGCATAATGGAAGACTACCAAGAATAGAAGGACATCATGTGACTGATGTGGGAACTTGTAAAAGCTTGTGTAGTCGCCATCAAGTACTGTTTAAGTCAAACTCGTAACACTATAAATAGGATGTGTATCCATGCATTAATGTTTAACACTTTGAGATATTAAGAACATTATTGCATATAACTTAGTGAATCAAACAGCTACGACTGTATTCATAAGTTAGGGTTTATTGTTGTTCAAAGTGTGCACAACACATTGTCATCAAACTGTGTTATCCATAACACTTGTAATTCTTTATTATACAATAATAAGATTACGTTTGAAAAGTAATACCTTGTGTTGATTAAGTTAAGATTAGGGTTTCTTGCATTGATTAGGGACTTTCAATTGGTATCAGAGCGGTGTTTGATATTAAAACCTTCAAGAAACATCGTTCTCAGTTTTATAATCAAGATCCACCAAGCCAGAAACTTCTAACCCACCACAATCACCTTCCACAAACCCATCTTCACCAAGACTTAACCCTCCTGCCAATGACGATGATCTACCCCAACTTCTTGACTCAAGAGGTGGATCACACGTCACAAGTGTACCAGTCTTTGATGAAGAAGATTTTGCCAGTTGGAAGAGTCAATTTCTTGTATATCTTGATGGGCTTGAACCTTTTCTTTTAGAATTTTAGAAAATGGTCCATATATTCCCATGGCGCTTACATCCACTGAAGAAAACCCTCTTCCCAAACCTCTCAAACAATGGACTCCAGCTGATAGGAAATTAGCAAACCAAGATAAACGTCTCAAAACCATCATAATTTCCTGCCTTCCCAAGCATATCATGAAGTCTGTCATTCAGTGTCCCACAGCTAAACAAATGTGGACAGACCTCATTCTTGGCCATGAAGGACCCTCTGAAACAAGAGAGACAAAGATTCAGGCACTCAGACTTCAGTTTAATGCCTTTAAGTCACTTGAAGGTGAAAAGGTTTAGCAAACCTATACTAGGCTGAAGATTCTTCTAAATGACCTAGCTATGAATGATGTCACTATTGGTCGAGCTGAGATCAATGCTACTTTTGTCAACAGCCTTCCAAGAAAGTGGCTGAGCATGAATCAGACTCAGAGAGCTAACAACTCAATAAAAAATGATACACTTGCTCAGCTCTATGGTAAGTACAATTATGAAGAAGGGCTGATCGATACTATCTACAAATCAGAGACTGAAAGATTTGTAGTCCAAGGAGCTTCTTCCAAAGCATTGATCTCTGCAACACATCCTCATGACAGCGATTCTGATGTTGAAGAAGATACCCGTAGCAGCCAAGAGTTCTTGACAGACCTCAATGCAGAGTTCCATGAAAGAGCCTTGCTAGCCAACCAAAGAAGATACTTTAAAAGATCAGGAAGAGTAGGATCAGCTAGTAAACCAACTGACAGGTCAAAAGAAACTTGTTTTGCCTGTGGAAAGCTTGGACATTATCAAAAAGACTGTCCTTCCACCAAGACATCCTCACCCTCTTATCCATCATCTTCATCCAAACCCGACAAGTTCAAACAACTTAACAACTCATCTAATCCAATTCTTCAGACACTGAGAAGAAAGATTACAAAAATAAGTACAAGGCACTTAAAGCTGAGTTAGAACAAATGAACTTGAAGATTGAAGCTCTATCCAAAAAGAAGGGTGGTGAGAAAAAGATAGAGAAAGGGTTGGTTGCTGAAACTTATGATTGGAATGACGAGCCACTGACTTCAGATGAAGAAGACACCACCAGAGTCAGGGCTTTTATGGCGATAGCTGAGGATGAACCAGCTGTTGGAAAAGGTGATGCAAGATCAGGACAATGGGTTGACATCACAATGAAAAAGGTACACAGGCTTTTATCCATGTCTGATAGTGATGAACGTAAGCATGTCCTTGATTACACCATTGTTGATTTACACTTTGTTGAGGAACAAAGAAAGAACCTACTTGATAAGTTTCACTCTGTTAAATCTGAAATGCTAAATGCTAAGGCTGAATGTGAAACCCTCAGGCGGGTTAATTTAGAGAAAATATCCCTGCAAAATGAAGTAGCTAGATTAACCTTGAAAAACATTGCTTTAAATAATCAAGTCTCTGAATTGAACAAGATTATTGAAAAATGGCTGTGTGCTAGGTTTACTATTGATGAATTGCTTAGGGATGAAGTGCCTGCTGACTTAAAAAGGGATATATCTGCTAAGAAAAATAAGCTGAGAATTCTCACCAAACCCAAAGACATTGTCTTTAAATCCACAGAGACTATTCATATGTCAGATACCACTTTGACAAATGACCCTGTCTCTGAAGATGTGGCTGAGCTACCACCCTTGCCCAAACTCTCTGGAGTTGAACCCAGCAGTTCTTCTAGATCTGCTAAGGATGAACTTAGGACAGATATTGAGAATCCTCCAGCTAAAGTTTTTCATGTGCCTGCTAAACAAACTGGTAAACAAGTAGCTTTTAAGCCTGTTACTACTAAAGCTGTGAATAAGGTTGAACCTACCACTGAAGATCGCCTGTTGTCTCTTATGAAAGAAGTAGAACTCTTGAAACAACACATTAAGCCTTCCGCTGAATGCTCTACTTCTCATGAACCTAAGTCAGTCCTAGGTGAACCCAAAGGGGAAAGGTTAATCAAACCTTATTGCAATGTATGTAAAAATTCTCATCATTCGACCTTAGATCATGACAGACACATGGCAGCTAAAAGAGCTCAGACACCCTCTAGGGATAGACCACAGAGTTCCAAAAGACAACAGGGAAATTACAAACCTTATCCTCCCTGTAAATTCTGTGGGTTCACAGACCATCACTCAGACGAGTGTGGTGACTTCCCTGGGTGTGATATATGTGGGAGTTATAACCATGAAACAATGAACTGTCCATCCTAACGCCAAAAGTTTTTCAGGAACACAAGAGTTGCTAATAAGCAATTCAGGGAACCCACTGGAAAGTGGGTTCACCATAGGAACTAATCTGTTTCTATGTATCTGTGCAGAAATATCTCAAGGAATCGGTATGGTATCTAGATAGTGGCTGTTCTAGACACATGACAGGGATTCAACAATACTTGCACAGATACTCAAAGGAGCTAGGTCCTAAAGTGGTGTTTGGAGATAACTCTTCAGGTGACACAGAAGGATATGGCTCAGTGAACTGCAATGGGATTACATTTACCAGGGTTGCATATGTGAATGGTCTTAAACACAATCTTATTAGCATCAGCCAATTGTGTGATGCTGACTATAAGGTTTTGTTTACTAAGACTCAGGGAACCATATTCAACAAAAACAATGATGTTGTGCTGATTGCACCTATAAGAAGAGATGTTTATGTCATCAACATGGTTGTGTGCTCTGAAGACAACTCAAATTGTTTTCTTGCTAAAGCCTCTGAAAGTGTCAATTGGTTGTGGCACAAAAGACTGTCTCATCTCAACTTCAAGAACATCAATAAGATAGACACTCAAAACTTGGTTGCTGGTCTACCTTCAGTAATGTTTTCTAAAGACAAAACTTGTTCTGCCTGTGTCAAAGGAAAGCATCACAGGTCTTCATTCAAGACTAGGCAATCATTCTCTATTGACAAGTGCTTACATCTCCTTCACATGGATTTGTTTGGGCCTGTCAAACCTCAGACCATTAATCACAACAAATACACCTTGGTCATAGTTGATGAATTTTCAAGATACACATGGGTGTTCTTCCTCAGAAAGAAAAGTGAAGCAGCTGAAACCATCATGTCCTTCATCAGACAGGTTGAAAATATGAATGATGTTAGAGTCAAAGCTTTAAGAAGTGATAAAGGTACTAAATTCAAGAATCATC
This sequence comes from Glebionis coronaria, assembly GCA_025667525.1. NCBI lineage: Eukaryota > Viridiplantae > Streptophyta > Magnoliopsida > Asterales > Asteraceae > Glebionis > Glebionis coronaria. The sequence goes on from CM046877.1 coordinate 145,321,623, forward strand.
AACTTGAATCTTTTTGTGATGAAAAAGGGATTTCACAGAACTTCTCTTCAGCTGGCACCCCTGAACAAATTGGTGTGGCTGAAAGAAGAAACAGGACTTTGATTGAAGCAGCAAGAACCATGTTAAATGGTGCAGCCTTACCAAAGCAATTTTGGGGAGAAGCTGTTCACACTGCTTGCTACACACAAAACAGATCAATCATTGTCAAAAGACATGGTAAAACCTCCTATGAAGTTTTCAGAAAAAGGTCTCAAGACGTCAGCTATTTTCATGTGTTTGGGTGCCCTGTGTTTATTTATAATTATAGGGATAAACTTGGAAAGTTTGATGAAAAAGCTGATGATGGTTTCTTTTTGGGATACTCTCCAACAGCCAAAGCCTTCAGAGTATTCAACATCAGAAGACAAGAAGTAGAAGAAACATTCCATGTTAGATTCAATGAAGATGATGAAGTCATACAGAGAACAGGAACAGAGGGTGATGAAATTGATTTTAATGAAAATGTATCTTTTCCAAGTGATGAGTTCACAGAACCCAGACCTACCAGTCATCATCTCTCCAACACTCTCACCCCTTATGTCCCTGCCTTTGACCCTCTGTCTACTCACAACATAGAATTTCCTACCTCTCAGGAACTTGATGAAGAAGAACCTCAAATTTCTGATGGTCCTTCTCATGATATTGATGGCTCACCAATTCTTCAAATCCCTGAAGATTCTTCTGCTGATAATGAAATAGCACCCCTTGATATGGCTGAAGAAGACTCTGACACTGAAGTAGTCTTTGAAGAAAGCCCTCCTACTCAGCAGAATGAATCTCAAATTGTACCAGCTGTGCCCACAAGTACTCCTGTCCTTGAGTCCCCAGCTCCTCAAAATAAGTGGTCAAGAGATCAACACATTTTTCTTGTCAACATTATTGGGGAACCAAATGCAGGGGTCACAACTAGACAGCGAATCCAAGACTCAGAGTCAGCCTCAGCCAATGAATGTCTCTTGCTGAATTTCTCTCACAAATTGAACCTAAAAGGGTAGCTGAGGCTCTGGTAGAAGAAGGACGGGTAGCTGCTATGCAAGAAGAAATCAATCAGTTCAAAAGGAACAAAGTATGGACACTAGTGCCAGCTCCACCTGGAAAGAATATCACAGGCACTAGATGGATCTATAGAAATAAGATGGATGAAATTGGGAACATCATCAGGAACAAATCCAGACTGGTAGCACATGGGTTCTCTCAGACTGAAGGAATTGATTATGATGAAACTTTTGCACCTGTTGCTAGACTTGAAGCCATCAGAATCTTCCTTGCTTATGCTGCCTATATGAACATCACTGTGTATCAGATGGATGTTAAGAGTGCTTTCCTTAATGGTGATTTGGCTGAGGAAGTGTATGTTGCACAACCTGAAGGATTTGAGAACAGCGAGTTTCCCAACCATGTGTACAGACTTCACAAGGCAATGTATGGTCTGAAACAAGCTCCAAGAGCATGGTATGAAACTCTTTCCAATTTCTTAACTGAAAATAAATTTGTCAGGGGTTCTATTGATAAAACACTCTTTACCTTAAAGGATAAGAGTGATTTCCTCATTGTGCAAATTTATGTGGAAGATATCATCTTTGGGTCAACAAATGTAAATCTTAGTAAACGTTTTGCTAAATTAATGACCAAGAAATATGAGATGAATATGATGGGAGAATTAACTTACTTTTTGGGCTTTCAAATTAAACAATGTCCTAAGGGAATCTCAATTTGTCAAGAAAAGTATGTTAAGGATTTACTTAAAAAATATGACTTAGCTGATTGTGCATCAGTGAAATGCCCCATGCTTCCACCCAACAACTTGGGCCCTGATGAGTCAGGAGTCTCTGTCAATGAGACTTTATATAGAGGCATGATTGGGTCACTCATGTATTTAACAGCTAGTCGTCCAGATATCCAATTCTCCACATGTCTCTGTGCAAGGTACCAAGCTAACCCAAAAGAATCCCATCTAGTGGCTGTTAAGAGAATTTTCAGGTATCTCAAAGGAACACCATCCCTAGGCCTATGGTATCCAAAAGAATCAGGCTTTGATCTCAAGGCCTATTCAGATTCAGACTATGCTGGATGCTGTATTGACAGAAAGAGCACTTTAGGCAGCTGTCAAATCCTAGGAGGAAAATTGGTTGGATGGAGTGCTAAAAAGCAAAACTCTGTGGCTATGTCTTCAGCTGAAGCAGAATATGTCGCTGCAGCCAGCTGTTGTGCTCAGGTGCTCTGGATGAAAAGTCAATTGGCTGACTATGAAATCTTGTATGACAAAGTGACAATCTTTTGTGACAACACAAGCGCCATTGCCATATCCAACAACCCTGTTCTTCACTCTCGTACCAAACACATTGATATCAGGTATCATTTTATCAGGGATCATATAATGAAGGGAGATATTGAGCTGCATTTTGTTCCCACAGAGCTGCAACTAGCTGATATCTTTACAAAGCCTTTGGCTGAACCTTCGTTCAACAGGCTAGTTGCTGAGCTAGGGATGCTCAATATCTCAAAGCCTGTGGCTTGATATTAAATGTGTTCATTAAATGATTGATTCTATATTAAATGTTTTTCACATGAAACTAGGTAGTTACTTTCCAAGTAAATGCAAAAAACATTCTCAAATATTTAATCATTTATTTTTCGGATAACGAGGAGACAAACTTTTTGAAAGGTCAAGGGGACCCACTTGAGCAGTCATTTTCGCACCTTGCATTTAATACGGTTGAATAACTGTTCACTTAGTTTGACTATATATTGTCTCCTTTCTCTTCTCACCCACCACCATTCTAAAATCTACTTCTCTCTCTAAGTTCTTATCTCTCTTAACCTATCCGCCATTTTCTTTCACCTTCAACCTCAAATCCATGGCGTTTTCAGTTCCCAAAGCTTCAAATGTTAACTTCGAGATCAACGAGAGCATCCTCACCTCCAACAACGCCATTGGATGGATTAAGGCACCAAACAACACCTATTCAGATCTGGTAAATTTCATGCAGAATTGTGACCTAAGTGAAGCCTTCACCAAATCCCCATCCACCTTTTACCAAGAATACCTTAGGGAATTCTGGTATTCTGCTGAAGTGGTAGAAGACACCATAACATTTAGCCTTTCATGCAATGAACACCCTTTTGCCTTCTCCCTTAAAGACTTTTCAAGTGTGGCCGGATTGAAGAATGGAGATGAATGCCTGAAGGTAGTTGACAAAAAGGCTGTCAAAGAAGCCCTGGCCACACTCAACCCCTGCCATGACGTTAACCCTGCCCTTACACCAGCTGAGGTCCTCGCCAAATCTCCTCTGAAGATTAAGTATTTCACTCCCATGTGGCGTGTCCTCTTCACCCACATTGTTAAATCCCTGAGAGGAATACAGGGATCACAGGATCAGATGTCTTTCAACCATCAGGCTATTGCTTATGGATTAATTTGGGGAGCTGATGTTGACGTTGGAATCATTCTCTTCTCCAATCTTGTAGAACAACTGAAGGGAAGAAATCAGGTCAGAGAAAAGAATATCTGTTATATGCGCTATCCTGTCTCTGATCTTCGAAAGCTTGCTGGGAGATAACTATCACAACAAGGCCTTGACTGCTCTTAAGCCCTACCGCATCACAGGCGCCATCTACAAGGAAATAGGAGCTGAAGATGTCCCTGTCACCGCCAATATGATGAATGTGGCCAACCTAGTACCAAACGCTGAGAAGCCCTTGCTTCCTTCCTCTGAGAAGGTGATTACTTCTAGTGTTGCTGGAAAGTCTATGTCTTTGACCTCTGGGCAGCACACTACTAAGTCCAAGGCTTCATCTGGCCAACAGCCTAAGAAGAAGAAAATCCCCTCTTCTTCCCACTCCAAAGCTGTTTCTAAGGCCAAGGGAAAGAAGACTGACACCTCCTCTGGTCCAGATACTCATGTGGATTCAGATTCATTGGCTGACAAACACCAGGAGTCTAGTGTCTCAAAGTCAGCTGAGACGACAGGAAACCAGCCTGATCAAGCTGATATCTCACAGGTAATCAGTGTACATTTTTAGAGGTTCACAAGCAGCCACTCTCATTTGTCTATAGGAGAGAGTGGTGAAGTTAGGGTAATCCTCGACCCATAGAAGTCTGTCAATGCACTTAGAATCCTTTAAGACTTCTGTACACCCTGTCTTTGCACCAGGGAATGATTCATTTGTGTTTATAAAGCACCCCGATGACCCTACACCCTCTAGACAGTATTCATGATAACAACAACCTGAATACACTAATGTCTCAACCTTGATCAGCTGTACTTCACACAGCCTCTTGGTTCCCTCCTTAAAAGAGTCCCAAAGGATTTATCCTTTCAGGGGGAGCTGAATAATCACACTCAGCTTTCTTAGGGGCAGCGTAACAGGCGACCTTTAACCACATATGTTTCACTCTTAAAAGAGTCCCAAAGGTTTTAACCTTTTGGGGGGGCTGAATAATCACACTCAGCTTTCCTAGGGGCAGCGACTGGCGATCCATAAACAACATATGTCTCACAATCAAAAGAGTCCCAAAGGTTTTAACCTTTTGGGGGGGCTGAATAATCACACTCAGCTTTCCTAGGGGCAGCGAATGGCGATCATTAACCTTATTTTCTTTCACACTTAAAAGAATCCCAAGGATTTATCCTTTGGAGTGGCTGAGTAATCACCCTCAGCCTCTCTGGGACAGCGAAATGGCGACCATTCCCCTTATATTTTCCCTGTTACTAATTACAACAAATGTGCAGGCTGAAATTGTACAGCCAGTCATCGAGTCTCAGGTACAACAAGAAAAGGAGGCTGATATAATGACTCAAGACAAACCCAATGATGAAGAGCCTTTGTTTAATGCTGATGAAGAAATGCTATCATTGGAAGATTAGGTCTCTGGTATTGAGTCCATGCCTGAGGATGAATTCCCTGAAGGGATGTTCGATGAAGAGGATGAAGAAGATGAGGAAGACCAGCTGTCTGTCTCTCCTCCAAAAGAAATAGCTGTGTCTACACCAGCTGGTGATAAGACTTCTCCTCCCAAGGATGCTGTTGATACTCCCAACTCTGCTACATCCACAACAACAGTTTTCCAATCTCCAGCCTATGATCCAACAGCGGAGTTTCTCTTGTTTGATCATCCTGCCCAGACGAACTTTGATATTCTACCAAGGGGGGATGACTATGCTCAGCAAAGCCTCAATATCAAGAATCTTCAGCCTGTTCATCATCAGTCAAATATTGAGCGCTTATCAAGGAAGCTGGATGTGATCAAGTCTGAGATACACAACTTCACTGTGACATTTCCAGGCATCATCAAAAAGGCTGTGGCTGAGGCTGTCACTAAGCCAATTCAGGATGGTGCAAGGAGAGGTGTAGCCCAGGGACTCAGTCATCTTTCAACAAGAATAAAGGATGCCATTGACTCAGCCGTCCCTGCCATGTTCCATGACCATGAACTCACCATGCACATGCAATTTAATGTTGTTCGCACCAGGCAATACCGCCATGCTAACTTTATTGTCAGGCGTGTTCAGGCAAATACTAATGCAAATGCCAACCTCCTGCTGAAGATTGCCAGGGCTTCAAGAAAAAGACAACGTGCTATGGTTGCCTCTGTGGAACAGATTGCAAGACGTTTTCAAGCACGTTCATCCAAACATCTGCGAAGTAAGGATAAACGTGAGGGGGAGAAGAATACAACTCTCAGCCTTGCATCTGCTGAACAAGGCTCATCATCAGCTAACCCCACCATCACACCTGTTCCTCTCCAAGTCATCACACCTACTATAATACCTGATGATGAGGATAATACTCAGGGGAGCAACAAACTCAAGATGGAGCTGACTCATCAAAGTCTCTGGTTTTGGTTAACACCAGCAAGCCTGAGGATGATGATGAACCAGCTGCCAAGAAATTAAAATTCACTGTTAGCTCTCTCCCCAAAGCTATTCAAACTCAGGCTCAGACAGCATTTATCAAAAGAGCTGATGTTTTGAAAAACATAAGTGTGGAGTCCTCTGTCTCGAAGAAAGGAAAGGAGATAGTTTTGGTTGACACAGATACCAAACTTAAGAAGATAGCTGCGATGCTAGAGACAGGAGGATCCACCACAGACCTTTCCCAATTCTCAACCTTTACACCTTCCGATGAGATTTCTTTGACCCCTGAAGAAATAGAGCAACAGGCTAAAGAATTCAAAAGATTAAATGAACTCAAGACAGCCAAAGAATTGAATGAAGCTACTATGAGGAAGATGACACCACCTGAAAGGGAAAAACAAAAACAAAGGTTGAGGGAAATGGAAGCAAAACGCGCTGAGGCTTTAAGGAAAGTCAAAGCTGACTATGATGCCTGCGTAAACAACAGATATGCTTCTGGCAAGATAACCAAGTTCAAATACACCATTCATAAATCCACAAACACCCCACAGATGATCTTATGGAGGGAAAACCAACAGAGAAATATGGATGTGTTTGACAACTTCAGGTTAAAGACACTTGGGTTATCGAAATGGTTCGAACTTGAAGCCTTAGCTGCCAAAAAGACTGGACAGACTAATTTTCTTCTGCTTAAGACTCTTAAGGCCAAGTTTAACTGGATCAAGGAAACAACAGCCAAACTTAAGATTGATCCCCCACCACAGCTTTTTGAACAAGAACCTCCAAAGACAGGCAACAAAAGGAGAAGAATTTCACAAATTGTTAATGAAAATTTTGTTACTGAAGATGTTCATGTGGATGGCATGCACAGGGATTTGATCCTCCCCAATGGTATTGTTGGCCCTGTTGATGGTCAGACATACACAGAGCCTGAAAGAGGAATGGCATTCATGAACAGGGCTTGCCAGTATGCTTTTCAAAGGGAAGATGAGATGTGTTTATCTTCAACTATTCAGCTACTCTGTCACAAGAAGTGTCTCAAGATCAACACAGAGTATTCCAAGAAGTTTGCAAAGACTTTGCAGGATGAAATTGATAACAGATTAGACTTGGCTGAAGCTGAAGAAAGAATTAAAAATGATGACTATTGAAGATGTTCACAACCCTTTTTACCTTCATCTTTTATTTTGCTTATGTAATGTAATTGTAATTTTCTTTAAGTTTTAATAAAATCATGAGGTATGTTTGTTTAGATCTGTTATGTGTAAGAAGAAGCTGTTAAACTCACTTACCTTAACTTTGTTAGATCTAGCATTATTTATGTTTAAATAGGGGGATATTGTTGGGAATCTAAACTTGTTAGATTCCCTGATCATTGATTTAAACATAATTAGGCTGTTAGATAGTCCCTTGCCTGTGCCTAGGAGGCAGGCAAGTTTCGCAAGACTCACAGAGATCCAAGTCTCTGTGAGCAACCTCAGAGGAGTCCATGTCAGAGACATTGTCAGGGAAGTCGAAGAATTACCTGAAGACATACTCATTGGCTGTGATGGATAACAGCCAAGATGTATCAGGGACTCTGAGGGGTTGAGAGTTAACAGGGGTGGCAATACCCTGATAACTCTCAGCATACTTTGGACATGCCATTTGTGTGTTCGAGACTATGAAGAAAAAGGAAACTGTTTTGACAACTGTTTCCTTAAAGCATAATGGAAGACTACCAAGAATAGAAGGACATCATGTGACTGATGTGGGAACTTGTAAAAGATTGTGTAGTCGCCATCAAGTACTGTTTAAGTCAAACTCGTAACACTATAAATAGGATGTGTATCCATGCATTAATGTTTAACACTTTGAGATATTAAGAACATTATTGCATATAACTTAGTGAATCAAACAGCTACGACTGTATTCATAAGTTAGGGTTTATTGTTGTTCAAAGTGTGCACAACACATTGTCATCAAACTGTGTTATCCATAACACTTGTAATTCTTTATTATACAATAATAAGATTACGTTTGAAAACTAATACCTTGTGTTGATTAAGTTAAGATTAGGGTTTCTTGCATTGATTAGGGACTTTCAAATCTAGTATCCGAAGGAAACCGGTTTTCATCTAACAGCTTTTTCATATTCTGATCACGCAGGTTGCCTTGATAGTCGAAAAAGCACTTCTGGTAGCGTACAATTTCTAGGGGAAGACAAGCTTGTGAGCTGGTCGTCAAAGAAGCAGGATTACACTTCGATCTCATCAGCTGAAGCAGAATATGTGGCTCTATCCGCGTGTTGTGCTCAAGTCCTATGGATGAGAACTCAACTCACAGATTATGGCTTCCACTTTGATAAAATACCTATGTATTGTGACTCAAAGTCGGCCATAGCCATCTCTTGCAATCTGGTTCAGCACTCTCGTACCAAGCACATCATAGTCAGATATCACTTCATCAAGGAACAAGTGGAACGTGGTATCGTGGAATTATACTTTGTCAGAACTGAGTACCAGATAGTAGACTTGTTTACTAAAGCCCTATCTCAAAATAGGTTTCAGTATCTCGTTGGTCGTCTTGGTATGAAGTATATGACTCCAGAAGACTTGAAGGTTTTAGCAAATGAAGCTGCTTGATACTCTCTCATAATGACTTCTAAGCGCATCACAGCTTAGGACTCGGACATCAACCAAGGAAAGTTATTTCGGACGATAACTTATCCTTCTCAACGAGAAATTAATATTTCTCGGTCATGAGCTTCTTATAAAAACATTCCATGTTTTTAAGTTCATGAAAAATGACTTCTAAGTAAATGTCAGCTTAGAACTCGAACTTTCACTTAAGGAAAGTTTATCAAGGATGATAACTTATCCTTCACAACGGGAAATTTATTTTTCTCGGTCATGAGCTAGTCACAAAACAATCAACGTTTTGAGCTCATGAAAATCGGACCCGAAAGGGAAGTGTACGTTTCAGTGCGCTTTCCATAAGCAATAGAAGAGAAGTCTTCTAACATGATTATTTTAAAACCGTTGAACACAATTTTTCAAGAATTTCTCAAAAGATTTTTCTAAATCTTTCAAAATTGTGTGTTCAACACTCCCCCTCCTCATATGTGGTTTTTATATCTCAAAATTGTCGTATGTTATTTTGATCAATTTTTGAGGGGAGCATTTTAAAATCAAGCCTTTAATGTTGTTGGGTACATCTAAGAAATTGTCATATTTTATGTATCCAACACATTCTGAAAATGGTTTAAAACTGTCATAAGTAATAAATTATATCGGACAAGGCATCTCAACTCCGTACCTTAACATATTTTGTGGTTTCATTTTTCCAAAATATTGTCAAATTTTTGTTTTAAGACACACATATATTGTTGAGGGGGAGCATCCCGACTGAAAAAGTTCCATGATTCATGTGTGCACTCATGTTTCTCTCACGACGATTTTAGAAATTGCCATATTTTAATCCATTGGTATCTCTAATATTATGTTTTTATATTAGAGATAAGGGGAGAAAATGTGATTAAAATGTTTCTTGACTTGCTATATATATTACATATAGAATATGTAGAGAAGGACTCGGCGAATGGTTAAATAGAAGTTGTGAAGAAAGAGTTGTTACTTTTGATTCTCTTATATAAAAAAAGATATTGAAAGTGTTCAGGGTAAAGAAAAGTGGTGGTCAAAAGCCTTCTTCCATCTTCTTATGTTAGGCCGCAAAGTCGCTACGGGGCTCGCTGTGCCATCTATTCGGCAGTGTGTGAAATGCTTTACACGTAATTACAATGTATTCAGGCTAAGGTAGCAAGTGCGCCGCGAAAGGTACGAAGATGCTTTCCCGGTTTGAAGATGCTTGACTGAAAACTTCAGACTGACTATCATCGTGAAGTCCACCCAAGAGAGTTCCCCGACTTCTCGTGATGAGTGCAGCGCAGTTAACGGTGTTTGCGCCAGAGGAGGGTGGTGAGAACCGTTGAGCCATTGGCTTGCTGAGACATAGGGCTAAAGAGAGAGCCAAAAAAGGATCTTTCATGTATAATCCTGCATAATCCCGAATGTTCTCAGTTCCGGTACATAGACCAAATAAGTATATATCGTAACATGTGATCTTAAAGACTCAAGTGCAAATCTTTCCTTCACATGCTAAACTATTTCGTATATGGATGCATGTGTGTAGGGGGAGCTTTTCGGAAATGTAAAACTTTCAAAGTGTTAAAAGTTTTGATTTTTATCAAGCACTTTGAATGGTTTTTCAATGATTTTATGGTTACGATCTATACCCAAAACAACCTACTATCCACGACGAAACGTTGGAGTCAAAAGGTGGTTTAGGATAGGAAACTAAGTCCTATGATCCAACCAGAACCGGAGGATCTACCCAAGGACATTCCATAGCTAGAAATAGTTGTCCTTAGGAAAGATGGAGTTGAATGAAGCTGAATGCGGACCAATTACTTAAGTTAGCACTGGAACAATCACAACAAGGTGCTAGTGATGATGTGTTGGTAAGCATTGAAGGAGTTGAATATTCTATGCAACTTAGGCAGAAACCGGGTTAACACATCTTTTGAAGACAAGTGTCATGGACCCAGTGATGCGATGCACAACCCTTCCCCAGCCATTCGAGTTTCTCTCAAAAGAAACTCGTCTCATTGTCACGGAGATCAACACGTATCTATTGACTTTCTCACTCCGAGTTAGTTAATATTAAAAAGGTGGCAGTCTGCTCCAGCCTCCGATTACCAAAAATGCACTTATTGAGTCTAGAGCCAAACGAGATCTATCTATCATCTCATTAGGACACAATCGAGTCATACGTATTATCCTTGTGATATTGCCAGAACATCTGAGTGATACGATTCACAATGAAGATGGAAATCCTGCTTGAGCCAGCATCAAACAAGCTCATGGTAGGTAACTTGTGAGATTCTACACGAATAAAACTTGTGAGAACTAGAAAGCAACTAAGTTTGGATTCTTAGTTGACTCAAACTTGATTCCAGGTTTCTTCGCAAAATCCATGTGATCTTGCCAGAACATTCAGAGTGACACTCATTAGTGTTCACAGTGACGAATGGAAATCCTTCCAGTGTCAACATCAAACAGCACTGCGGTAGGTAACTCGAAAGATTCTCTATGAATCAAGCTTGTGACAAACTGGAAAGCAACAATGGTGCGATTCTTATAGAATCAAACTTGTTCTAGGAATTCTGAATTGACGACTTTAATCAGACGGATAATTTATCCTTATGATTCACTCTTTACGTTCGCAGTCTGCTTTGAGACGGTCGATTAAAGAGAAAAGGCTACTACCGCCGGGAAACCCTGTCAAGGAGGTGCTTAATCGAATCTACCCTATCACAGGTACGGTATCTGATACCGTCTAACGGTCTTCACCGATCGGAGGTAAAACTCTACCGAGTTAGGATGAAATGTTCAAAGCCATTTTATCCGTGTCTATGTATGTTGATGCATATCAAGAAGGTGGCGTAGCTGTGTACTAACCGATGTCGATTCAGAAGTCACAAGAGCACAAGATGGTGACAATCAAGATACCTAAGAATGTTAGAATGTAATAGGTCATCTTAGTCACAAGGAGCACAAGATGGATATCTCAAATACTCAAAGTCAAAAGTCAAAGGCTCAAGATAAAGATCACAAAAGCATGAAGGAACAAAGCCGTTGCAAACAAGATCAAGACCAAGATACAAGACCAAAGCAGGAAGATCTCCTCTACAAGAATGTATTCTCTCAACCATCTTATGCTTTTTAAGCTTTTTAACATGACTGATACATTAGGGGAGATTGTTAAACCTATATTTTATATAGTCGAACAAGAATGTAATAGGTCATCTTAGTCGTTAAAGGTCTTGTATTGTAATAGGTTAGTCGGGTTAATCGGGCTTGAACTTTAAGCTAATATTGTCTAAGTTAGGGGCGTAAGCGCAAGTGTAAGCCAAGCTCGGCCCATGTTAATTAATCCCACGGCCCAACAAGCCAAGGGTATATATACCCTCTTCCATGTGTGGAAGAGGATGTTGGTTACCATTTTACTTTCTCTCTCTAAAGTGTTTAACCTTCCAAATTCTCTCTTGTTTATCTCACTACTTTATTCTCTTTCTCTCTCTAAATATCAACTAAAACTTGTGTTATGGATTGATATAGGAATAACATTTTCCTTTTTCTTTCAGCCTCAGTTGTTTCTTTTTCCAAAAGTTGTGGAGGGGGGTCAATCTTAAGTTTTGCAATTGTTTCTTTTACCTAATTGAACTTTGCTTTGAAAGTTTTAAGGAGCCCAAAGTTGGCATATCCAGTCTTCTTCTCAGCCAATCTTTCCAATTCAAACCATTCAGATAGTCCAAGCATTTTCAGTCTGAAGTCTTCATACAAGTGCATATTGGCCTGTTGATTGTTTCTCCATAGGACCATCTGGGATTTCTTTGAAGTTTTGTGACTAGTGTACTTGGACTTGGTTATTTCATCTGGATTAAGTCTGCTATTAACACATGCATCATACTCAGCTTTGATCTTCTTGAAGGCCTATGTGAGTTCATGTTCCATTTTCTTCACGTTCTCTTATGTTCTTCTCGTTGTTGAGGAGTCATTTTTCCTGATCTTGGCCTCATTGATTTCCTTGGCCTGTTTGATGTCTTTTAATCTTTTCATTTCCAGTAGCTGAGTTTCAAGTTCTTCATCTGTTAAGGGTTTTTCACCAACATCCTTAAAGGTGGTAAACTGTGACAAGTCGGTTATAGATTCACCTGTCTCTAACAGAGCAGCTACTTTCTTTAGATTTGCTTCTGTACCAACCACAACTATTTATTTCCCTTTGTTTGATTTGGCTGTAGAGACAGAGGAAGGTGAAAGTATAGTCACTATGGTTAACCCTTCTGCATACTTGGTAAAAGCTAGTTGAGTTTTTTGTTGAATGGCTTTAAGTAGGGTATGAACCACAAACTTAAGTTTCTTAGGTGGAGGTTGATCAAAATCTTCAGGTTCATTAGTGTTTACCAAGGTTAGAGCTCCTGAAGTTTCAACATTCTCTATCATGTATTGCTCCCCCTGAGTATTAGCATTTGGTTCATGAGGAGTTGGTACAATGACCTGTAGTTGAAAGGGTGTGAGAATTGAGGTTTTGGTTGTGTCATTCGCGGTGTTGACAAGCTCAATGTTCTTAAGTAGTTTCTCCCCCTCACATTTAGCTTTCCTTAACTTCTTGTAAGCTGAATGTGAATGAAGACACTTGACAACATTGTCTACAGTGACCTCCACCTTCCTTTGTGTTTGTCTGGATCGACGAGAGATCTTCAACAGCCTGTTGCAGTTTTTGTTGACTGTGCGACGAACATGACCAGCCATAAGATCGAGATGCTTGTTACTTAGTTTACCAAGAGCTTTAAACTCTTTGTAAGACCTCACTTGGATAAGTGGACTGTACTTAATAATTATGGCGTGTCATCAAAGCATGCAAGGTAAATGTCTAAAACATTAATGACCATAAAGGAAACCAGAAACAAACATCGGTTCCAAACATAAGCTACACACACAATGCATAAGTAAAGAAATGTATAATAAGGACTAAACAGTGTCCAACAAAGAAAAAGTGTGTAAATGCATTAAAAGAAACTAAGACAGGGGAGCCTCCATCCAAATGCATGTACTTTTGATTCCTAGCTTTGCCCTTTAGTACTGCCGTATGGGGACATGGAAAGAAAATACGGGTGAGCAATACGCTCAGTGTGCGATTATATGAAAATGAAATGAATAGCACTAAACATAAGTAAAACATAACAAAATAGTGGAATAGTGTAAGTCCTGGAAAACCTGGTATTGTTTTATAAAACTGGTTTATATTCTGAAAAGACTTATGTTTATCTCATAAAAACTGTATTTTAAATGCCAAGAGCCCATATAGGTCATGAAGTTATCAACGTGCATGAATACGTAGAGGGGTGACCTCGTCATGCAATTAGAGGGGTTGCCTCTAATTATAATAGTCTGGGTGGAGGGATCAACTCCATGTAATGGATGTAAGGCACACACCACAGTTACCATGTAATCTGCTAACTTGTACTAGGATGCACCCATTCGCCCCACATGATAATAATATAAAAGGACAAATAACTGAAAGGGACTCCGCAAGTAATCACTCTCATCACGGAAGAGTCATAACACCGGTGCCTCAAGTCTTATGGTTATAGTACCTCCATAACTAGGTGAAATTGGCATGCATGTATATATAGCTTAGGCAATCTAAAGTATTAATCATATTAATTACTGATAAGTTTAATGTAAACTGTAGAAACTAGAAGGGGGGTTGAATAGTTTCTTAAATTTACTTGTTAAAATATGGTTTCCAAAAATCCTTTTTCAAAAAACTTAGGCTTGAGGAAATATGTGAAATCTTCTTATGCACAAATATGAACAATGATAGTGTAGCTAAACTAATACTAACAAAAATATATCCACAAAGAATAAAGAATGAGAGTGTAGCTAATCTAATATTAACACATGTATATGCAAAAAGTAATAATGAATGTAAAGAGTTAAGGGTAAAGAAAGATCAAACCGAACACCAAGGATTTATAGTGGTTCGGAAACGAAGCTCACTCCTCGTTCCTACTCCACTCCTCGAGTACTCCTTACTCGAGAGTTCACTACACAACAAGCTCCTTATGGTGGAGATGTAACACCCCCACATTTGGTATGCGCAGCGGAACTACAACAATGGGTGCTACACAGTATTCATTGCACACAAGATATATCAAACGACGCTAAAAAGACGTCGACTTAAAACTTGAAATTTAAAATTTTTAGATAATACATGTCCACAGTTTTTCCAACCCCAAATAGTGCACAGAGTTTAGCGTTTTCGGTCCCCATGAATCTCAACCCCAAAAACTTCAGTTTACAACCACATGACATTAAACATAAAAATTGTTTAAGTAGAAAAGGAGGGAAAAACAAGCGGACACCAAGCCGTACACACAACATCCATCCCATGCATGCTCCATCCTACTTCTCAGCGGTTACCTGAAACACATGCCAAAAATTTGGTCAACGAAAACGTTGAGTGGAATTCATAGGTTTTACAATCCATTTGAACGTATATATAATAAAAACCATTCGTGATCATTTATAGTCTTGTCGATCAAACAAACTATAATCAGGATACTGACAATTGTGTTTAAGCTCATGACACTAATCCGTTAACTCAATCACCCGCGTAAATATACCGGCATGATTCAGATGAAACCAGTGCCCCTTCTAAAGGCATCAGTTGCAATTATACCTTATTTCTCATACAAAATAATCTACCGCAGAACTTACTATAAGTACAGCTTCTCGGCTAGCATTGGGTCGTTAACCCCGTAGTACTACAAATTGCATAAGCGGCTATTTCCCCCTACTCGAGGGCAAGACAATAGTTAATAGTTCATGAATTTAGGGACTTTTGCAACTTTGGTACTCAACACAATTTCTAAGGCAACTTTCGGGTCTAACAATCATTCATGATATACGTTCCTTTTTTTTTAAAAAACTAGCATGCATTTCCCTCGCGGGTAAAACAATTTGAAATAATATAAGCGAGGCTATAAATTCACACCTTAGATATTAAGTAGTCGGTAGTTCGAGGAGTGATCACTGACGATGTTACGGATGCCCGGGTAAATCAACACCTATCACAAATAACGCGTAATGAGTAATCTCATTTAAATACTTACGGTACTGTATAAAATACATATATACAAGTCACTTAAGACAAATATAACTCACGCCAAAAACAAAAACAACAAGTATCATTCATTTTATTCCATTCGTTCTTATAACCTACGTTGTCCATTTTTACTCATTCTCGCCGGTACCTGACTAAAGTACGGGCTGTTTTACCTTATTAAACCATGCTTATAAAATTTGACAAAATCTCCAAAAATCCTATATGACCTGTAGATAACATGTTTTTAAGCCCAACAAAAGTTTTCACTTTTACGACCCGTTACACAACTCATTTCCACGACTACATTTTACGGGCTGAAATTGCGCTTCGACCAATTTTGACCACTTTGACCTATATGAAAAATACCTTTGACTTCCTTGACACCTAAGTCAACATATAGACCCATTTACACAGGTTAGGGACCAAATTTTGACCCTTGACCATTTACCAAATTATACTTGTGACCCTCGGGATTTGACTAAAACTTTGCACAAATTCGGATTGTGAAAGTCCTCGTCTCCCGGTACCCGATCTTTAAAATGTCATAACTTTTAGCTCGTTTTGAGTCACGGGCTCTACCTTATACCAAATTAAAGCTAGAAAAACCCTCTATCACTATATTTAGTTTTCAAGACCTGGAACAAAAATCATTTTTATAAAATAGACCAAATGTTTCTGCCTAAAAATGACCATACCAAAAACATGCTTAGACTCGATTCCAAGACTTCTAACCAACACTAAACATCATCCTAAGCCTTCCCAAACATATCCTAACATCAAACTTCCATCCTACCCCTATTGATCAACCAATCTCAATATCAAGAATCAAAGAAAATGAACATGCAAGTAATAAGACCTATATGAATCATCCTAAAACAACAAACCAAACACAAATATAACATGCAAAATCAACAACCACCATGGCTCCCCAAACACCCCCTTTTGCCGTGGGGTTTGGGTGACCCAATCACCACAACCAAATTAATTTTGGTGGGTTTTCATGGTGTTTATACTTCCATAACACTAAATATCAACATGCATTAGCTCTTTTAGCCTCAAAAACAAATTTGGATCATATGGAAAAATCTTGAAAATTTTTTATCAATGCATGTTGGATTTGAGCACATGAATATGTGGGGAATGACCAAACTAAGTGTGGTCTAACCTTAGATTTTTGAAAAATCAAGTGGAAAAAGATTTTTGGTGGGTTTTTGATGGTGGTGGGGGTGACCGTGGGTTTAGAGAGACAAGGAGGGAGAGAGTTTGATTTTTTTCTTGTAAATTTTGTGTGTGTTTATGTGTTTGTCCATTTTGGCCCTTTTGATGGGTTAGGAGGGACCTAAATGCAATTTTTGGCTTCTTTTGTCCTTAAATAGAAAATGACCTCAAAACTTTGCGGGTTTGACTCATTTGTCAATTTTGAAAATTTTACGGGAGTCGGAAATCTTCCCGAATGCTCCAAAATATTTTTGGGATACTTTAAATGTACTTGGAAGGCTATAAAACTCACCCGACTCAACTTAACACGAACCGTAAATAAAATTCTCGAAAAATTACATTATCGATAAATCGTCAAAAATTATATGAAATTGGGCATCCCTCGGGATCGTAATCGTCATCGTCCTTCTTAAAACGTCAACCGTAAAAATTATAACCTCGAACATCGGCTTTAACCAAAATACTTATAATTATAGAAATTAAAACTTATTAAAAATTTCAAAAATTAGCGTAATTTAGGGTATCGTTAATGACCTCGATTCTAGGGTGTCACATCCACCCCTCCTTAAAGAGAGCGACGTCCCGGCGCTCGCCTCTTCTTGTACTCACATTTCGTCTTACTGGAACAGATGAGGATACCTTTCCTTGAAAAAGTCCTCACGTTCCCAGGTGTATTCCGGTCCACGCTTAGAATTCCATCGGACCTTCACAATAGGAATCCTACTACGCTTCAACCGCTTGACCTCCCGGTCCATGATTTCCACAGGTTCTTCCACAAAGTGCATTTTGTCGTCTAGTCGAATCTCGTCCAAAGGAATCACCAATTCCTTGTCCGCCAAACTCTTCTTCAGGTTCGATACGTGAAACGTGTCATGAATAGCACTAAGCTCGGTCGGCAATTCTAATTTGTACGCTACTGGTCCAATTCGTTCAACGATCTTAAACGGTCCAATATACCTCGGACTCAACTTTCCTTTCTTTCCAAAACGAATTACACCCTTCCACGGCGATACCTTGAGCATAACCATATCTCCAACTTCAAACTCCAACGGTTTCCTTCGGTTATCGGCATAACTCTTCTGTCGGCTTCTCGCAGCAAGTAGTCGGTTCTTGATCTGCACGATCTTCTCTGTCGTTTCTAAAACCATTTCGGGTCCAGTCAATTGACTTTCCCCTACTTCACTCCAACACACGGGCGATCTACACTTCCTTCTATACAATGCTTCGAACGGTGCCGCTTTGATACTCGCATGATAACTATTATTGTATGAAAATTCCACTAGAGGCAAGTGGCGTTCCCAACTTCCTCCAAAATCGATCACGCATGCTCGGAGCATGTCCTCCATCGTTTGAATCGTTCGTTCACTCTGGCCGTCAGTTTCCGGGTGATAAGCCGTGCTTAAACTCAGTTCAGTGCCCATCGCACGTTGAAGCGATCTCCAAAATTCCGACGTAAATCTACTGTCGCGATCCGAAATGATCGATAACGGCACTCCATGTCTACAGACGATCTCCTTCACGTACACGCTGGCGAGTTTTTCCATGCTGTCCGTCTTCTTCATAGGTAAGAAATAAGCAGATTTCGTCAACCTATCCACAATTACCCATATCATATCGCATCCACTAGGAGTCCTAGGTAAACCCGTCACAAAATCCATTGCGATTTTCTCCCATTTCCATTCTGGGATTTCCGGTTGTACCAACAATCCAGATGGTTTCTTATGTTCTGCCTGAACCTTTGCACAAGTCAAACACTTACTAACGTAACGAGCAATATCCGCCTTCATATTCGGCCACCAATAAACTTTCTTCAGGTCGTGGTACATCTTATCCGATCCAGGATGTATCGAATACTTCGACTTATGCGACTCATTCATGACCAATTCTCGAACTCCAGGCTTTCCTTCCTCAGATGAACACAATGGTAACCAAATCCGATTCTCAAAATATCTTAGTCCGTCTGACCTAATCACGAAAAGAGGTTTCAACATTCGTCCCAAGTTCTCGGCTTCAACATTCCCTTTCATCAATCCTCTCTCCTGAGCCTTCAGTATGGTTTCGGTTAAGTCAACGCTCTCACTCATCACTAAAGCTCTAACCCTCAAAGGTTTCTCCCGTTCTTTCCTACTCAAAGCATCCGCTACAACATTCGCCTTCCCAGGGTGATAGCGAATTTCACAGTCATAATCACTCAATAGTTCAACCCATCGTCTTTGTCGCATATTCAACTCCTTTTGATCTAAAATGTGCTGCAAACTCTTGTGATCAGTGAATACAACACACTTTGTCCCATACAGATAGTGTCTCCACAACTTTAACGCAAAAACTACCGCTCCTAATTCCAAATCGTGCGTCGTGTAGTTCTCCTCGTTCTTCCTTAATTGCCTCGACGCGTAAGCTATCACCTTCTCACGTTGCATTAACACTGCTCCGTAACCTTTACGAGACGCATCACAATACACCACGAAGTCTTCGGTTCCCTCAGGCAATGATAAAATTGGCGCGGAACATAACTTATCCTTGAGCGTTTCAAAAGCAAGCTCTTCCTCATTTCCCCATTCGTACACCCTATTCTTTTCGGTAAGCCGCGTCAATGGTTTCGCAATCAACGAAAATCCTTCAATAAACCTTCTATAATACCCCGCTAAACCCAGAAATTGTCGAACTTCAGTCGGCGTCGTCGGTGCTGACCATTCCCTGATCGCTACGATCTTAGCAGGATCTACACGAACTCCCTCACTATCAATCACATGACCTAGAAACTGCACTGATTTCAACCAAAACTCACACTTAGAGAATTTTGCATACAGCTCCTCCTTCCTTAACAACTCCAAAATCTTTCTTAGGTGCTTCTCGTGCTCCTCCCTACTCTTAGAGTAAATAAGTATGTCGTCGATGAAAACAATAACAAACTTATCTAGATACGGCTTGCACACGCGATTCATAAGATCCATGAATACAGCAGGCGCGTTCGTCAACCCAAACGGCATCACTCGAAATTCAAAGTGTCCATACCGCGTACGAAAGGCGGTTACAGGAATATCCTCCTCTCTTACACGCAGTTGATGATACCCTGATCTTAAATCGATCTTTGAGTATACACTGGAACCTTGCAATTGATCGAACAAATCATCAATCCTCGGTAATGGGTACCGATTCTTAACCGTCAGCTTATTGAGTTCTCTATAGTCGATACACATCCTAAACGAACCATCCTTCTTCTTTACGAACAACACTGGCGCTCCCCAAGGTGATGAGCTCGGCCTAATAAATCCTTTGTCCATCAACTCCTTCAATTGATCCGATAACTCCTTTAACTCAGATGGTGCTAAACGATAAGGTGCTCGTGCAACCGGCGCAGCTCCTGGCACTAAGTCAATTCGAAACTCGACCTCACGGTTAGGCGGTAAACCTGGCAACTCGTCTGGAAAAACGTCCGGATACTCGCGAATAACTGGTACCTCTTCAATCCTCGCCTCTACATCACCATCGCTCGAAACCTGTGCCAAAAACACATCGCATCCGCTCTCTACGTACTTCATCATCTTCAAACACGAAATCACCTTCAAACGAGAAGTGCATTCGTCTCCCTTTACCGTCAAAACCCTATTCCTCAGCGGAATCTGCACCAATCTCTCACCACAGACGATCGTAGCACTATGCGCCATTAGCCAATCCATTCCCACAATCACGTCAAACGATCCTAGCTCTATAGGCATCAAGTCGATTTTAAAAGCGTAGTTTCCTAACTTCAAGGTACACCCTTTTAGTATAGAATTCGTACTAACAATTTTTCCATCGACTAATTCAACATTATAACTAGTCGTTAACAATACCGGTTCTCTATCGATATGACGACTAAATCTAACGTCTACAAAACTCTTGTCGGAGCCAGAATCAAATAAAATACTAGCATAACAAGCGTCTAGCAAAAACGTACCGGTAACCACATTTGGACCTTGTGGTTTATCAGCAGTTCCTACTTGATACACAGCTGCCGCATTATTTCCTCCCCGTCTGTTCCCTGCCTTCGGGCAATTCGCTTGCACATGCCCTCTTTCTCCACAGCTATAACATCCTCTCATCCTGATAGCATTAGCCCCAGTGGCTACTCCTCCCGTTCGACAACTAGCAGTCCTATGACCTGCCTTTCCACACTTGCCGCATGCCGGCGGGCAATTTCCAACATGATACAAATTGCACTTTCCACAATAGGGATTCACTTTCACACCTCTAGGGTTCGTCACTGCCCTCATCCCTTCGTTCCTTCTCTGATTAAACTGCTGATTACGGTTCGGCCCATGGTTGTTTCGGTTTCCTCCTCGGTTCTGGCCTTGGGATTGATTGCTTTGTGCCGCTTCCCATTTCCTTTTGTTGCCCTCAGCAATGTAGTTCTGCTTGTCCTGAAGCTTAACGTCCATCAAAGCGTGTGCCATTTGAACCGCTTCATCAAACGTTCCAGGTTTCGACGAAGTTGTTTCACCTTTGATGTTGCTAGATAAACCCTTAATATACTGCTTCATTTTCTTGGCATCATTGGCAAATATGTCTGGACACAAAAGACTTAACTCATTGAATCTCCTGGTGTAAGCAGCTATATCGTTGTTCTTCAAGGTCAAATGTCTCAATTCGTCCTCCAATTGCCCCAATTCCTCCTCTGGGCAAAACTTCTTGGTCAACAAAGCTTTGGTCGCATTCCACGTTCTTGCATTTGCCACAGCCAATCCCACCGTAGCTACCTGGGTATTCCACCAACTTAACGCATCATCGAGAAACGTAGCTGCTGCAAACTTTACTTTATCCGCTTCTGCACAACCACTGATTTCAAACGTACTTTCAACTTTTTCCAACCATCGCCTAAGTTCTAGGGCTCCACCCGATCCACGGAACTGCGTGGGACCGCACTTCATGAAGCTAGAATAGGTACACACTCTTGGGGCTGGTTGTCTCCCCGCGTTCCTTCCTGGATCCTGATTTCTCCCAGCTCGGTCCGCTTGCAACGCATTAGCTATTGCTTCCTGAATCATGGTGTTAACACGATCGGCAGTCAACTTTGGAGGCATTGTTTTATCGAATATCTCTTTCTGCAAGACAAGGAAAATAGAAAAACAATGTAAGTATTCATATCAAGTTTCCCAGACATAAAATACATACAACGACACATCACTACGGAGTTACTAATATTCATCAATTCACACCACAAAAGATCAAATTTAAGACATATCACGGATCATGAAAGGTAACATAGATTGTATTGATAGTTAACCAAAATCGTGACAAGTAATGCCACTACAATCGTTCACCACAAAACATCAAGTACTTGAGTTTCTCGTCATAATACCATCATACAAAGGTCTAAAATAGTTCTATTACAATGATCAAAGAAAAATAAAAAACAAGTAACTAGGCATGTGGTGATCCACACGGCCTCTTGGATGGCGGCTCGTCGTCGTCTTCCTCGGTTTCCTCATTACTCACGTCCTCATCCACATCATCCACTTTTCCCTTTCCTTTCTCATCCGGCCCACATTCTGTTTCCTTTCTCGTCCCTGATGTGGATCCACACTCAATCGCTACCTGATTTCCCACCGAAATACAAGCACCTCCAGTAGGCGGCTGAACCATGAAGTCATTCGCCTCCATCTCCACATCGTCCACGAATCTCCAATCCGGGGGCAATGAATCCCTCACACGATGCTCCCAACTCTGCATCCTCGACAACCTCATCTGATCTTCCCTCACACGGTCAAGACTAGCACTTAAATTTGCAACCATTGATTTCAAACTGTTGATGGCACTTGTGTTCATCATCCCATCATACGCAATTCTTGAAGTCCTTTCCAACAGTCTTTGATGTTCCCTTTCAGTCTTATCAAACTTCTTAATCACCCTAGTCTCAACTACAAACCGCTCATACATCAACCTTTCCATCCTCCCCAAACGACCTGCGGGATCCCAGTAGTGACTCGGTCTCGGAAAATAGACCCTTGCAATATTCTCATGAATCGATGGCGACTTGGATGACTCTCCACTGCTCCCATTACTATTGTCCATCTGGCGATCAAAGGGTTGCTGCTCATAACGACCGGTCGGTGGTACCTCATAACCCTTCGGCGAATTCGGAGACTGAAACAAATCGGGTTCGGTCTGGCCCACGGCATCCTCGGGAATGCCATCATCCAATAGCTCCTCGGGCTCTTCTTCGGAATCCTCATTGTCGTCACTACTCATGCTGAAATTATCCACCTCACTTTCGCCATTGTCGTTTTCCGGCCCTATTTCGTCTTCTGGAGCGATCCATCCATTATTATTGTCCGGCGGGTTCGGAGGAAACGGTCCCCCTTCGTGACCTACGACGTAATCGTTTCCGTTATCGTTGGGCGGTACCTCGGCCATTCCTGCAATAACAGCGAATTTCGGAGGGTACATAAGTAATTATACAATAATTATAAATATATGCATGCAAATGCAATGCAAAGGTGGTACATATGCCCGAAATGTAATAATATGATGCTCATGCATGATTAATATGAAAATTACGATGTCGGATATTTCACGTAAAATTTAACGTCTACATATAGTAATTCCATACTTATATAATAATTACCCACTTATATATACTTTACTCAAAAGTATACGTCAAACGCCATAAATACAACAATAAATCTTACCGGAGCCATGCAGGATAGTTGTGTGTGCTTGGACCCTTTTTCTTACGACACCAAAAGTTATAGTTTAGGATTTTCAAAAACGACCTAGTTCTCTATAACTCGTGGCTCTGATTACCAATCTGTAACACCCCCACATTTGGTATGCGCAGCGGAACTACAACAATGGGTGCTACACAGTATTCATTGCACACAAGATATATCAAACGACGCTAAAAAGACGTCGACTTAAAACTTGAAATTTAAAATTTTTAGATAATACATGTCCACAGTTTTTCCAACCCCAAATAGTGCACAGAGTTTAGCGTTTTCGGTCCCCATGAATCTCAACCCCAAAAACTTCAGTTTACAACCACATGACATTAAACATAAAAATTGTTTAAGTAGAAAAGGAGGGAAAAACAAGCGGACACCAAGCCGTACACACAACATCCATCCCATGCATGCTCCATCCTACTTCTCAGCGGTTACCTGAAACACATGCCAAAAATTTGGTCAACGAAAACGTTGAGTGGAATTCATAGGTTTTACAATCCATTTGAACGTATATATA
Organism: Glebionis coronaria; assembly: GCA_025667525.1. Classification (NCBI taxonomy): domain Eukaryota; kingdom Viridiplantae; phylum Streptophyta; class Magnoliopsida; order Asterales; family Asteraceae; genus Glebionis; species Glebionis coronaria. The sequence goes on from CM046877.1 coordinate 145,345,670, forward strand.
ATAAAAACCATTCGTGATCATTTATAGTCTTGTCGATCAAACAAACTATAATCAGGATACTGACAATTGTGTTTAAGCTCATGACACTAATCCGTTAACTCAATCACCCGCGTAAATATACCGGCATGATTCAGATGAAACCAGTGCCCCTTCTAAAGGCATCAGTTGCAATTATACCTTATTTCTCATACAAAATAATCTACCGCAGAACTTACTATAAGTACAGCTTCTCGGCTAGCATTGGGTCGTTAACCCCGTAGTACTACAAATTGCATAAGCGGCTATTTCCCCCTACTCGAGGGCAAGACAATAGTTAATAGTTCATGAATTTAGGGACTTTTGCAACTTTGGTACTCAACACAATTTCTAAGGCAACTTTCGGGTCTAACAATCATTCATGATATACGTTCCTTTTTTTTAAAAAACTAGCATGCATTTCCCTCGCGGGTAAAACAATTTGAAATAATATAAGCGAGGCTATAAATTCACACCTTAGATATTAAGTAGTCGGTAGTTCGAGGAGTGATCACTGACGATGTTACGGATGCCCGGGTAAATCAACACCTATCACAAATAACGCGTAATGAGTAATCTCATTTAAATACTTACGGTACTGTATAAAATACATATATACAAGTCACTTAAGACAAATATAACTCACGCCAAAAACAAAAACAACAAGTATCATTCATTTTATTCCATTCGTTCTTATAACCTACGTTGTCCATTTTTACTCATTCTCGCCGGTACTTGACTAAAGTACGGGCTGTTTTACCTTATTAAACCATGCTTATAAAATTTGACAAAATCTCCAAAAATCCTATATGACCTGTAGATAACATGTTTTTAAGCCCAACAAAAGTTTTCACTTTTACGACCCGTTACACAACTCATTTCCACGACTACATTTTACGGGCTGAAATTGCGCTTCGACCAATTTTGACCACTTTGACCTATATGAAAAATACCTTTGACTTCCTTGACACCTAAGTCAACATATAGACCCATTTACACAGGTTAGGGACCAAATTTTGACCCTTGACCATTTACCAAATTATACTTGTGACCCTCGGGATTTGACTAAAACTTTGCACAAATTCGGATTGTGAAAGTCCTCGTCTCCCGGTACCCGATCTTTAAAATGTCATAACTTTTAGCTCGTTTTGAGTCACGGGCTCTACCTTATACCAAATTAAAGCTAGAAAAACCCTCTATCACTATATTTAGTTTTCAAGACCTGGAACAAAAATCATTTTTATAAAATAGACCAAATGTTTCTGCCTAAAAATGACCATACCAAAAACATGCTTGGACTCGATTCCAAGACTTCTAACCAACACTAAACATCATCCTAAGCCTTCCCAAACATATCCTAACATCAAACTTCCATCCTACCCCTATTGATCAACCAATCTCAATATCAAGAATCAAAGAAAATGAACATGCAAGTAATAAGACCTATATGAATCATCCTAAAACAACAAACCAAACACAAATATAACATGCAAAATCAACAACCACCATGGCTCCCCAAACACCCCCTTTTGCCGTGGGGTTTGGGTGACCCAATCACCACAACCAAATTAATTTTGGTGGGTTTTCATGGTGTTTATACTTCCATAACACTAAATATCAACATGCATTAGCTCTTTTAGCCTCAAAAACAAATTTGGATCATATGGAAAAATCTTGAAAATTTTTTATCAATGCATGTTGGATTTGAGCACATGAATATGTGGGGAATGACCAAACTAAGTGTGGTCTAACCTTAGATTTTTGAAAAATCAAGTGGAAAAAGATTTTTGGTGGGTTTTTGATGGTGGTGGGGGTGACCGTGGGTTTAGAGAGACAAGGAGGGAGAGAGTTTGATTTTTTTCTTGTAAATTTTGTGTGTGTTTATGTGTTTGTCCATTTTGGCCCTTTTGATGGGTTAGGAGGGACCTAAATGCAATTTTTGGCTTCTTTTGTCCTTAAATAGAAAATGACCTCAAAACTTTGCGGGTTTGACTCATTTGTCAATTTTGAAAATTTTACGGGAGTCGGAAATCTTCCCGAATGCTCCAAAATATTTTTGGGATACTTTAAATGTACTTGGAAGGCTATAAAACTCACCCGACTCAACTTAACACGAACCGTAAATAAAATTCTCGAAAAATTACATTATCGATAAATCGTCAAAAATTATATGAAATTGGGCATCCCTCGGGATCGTAATCGTCATCGTCCTTCTTAAAATGTCAACCGTAAAAATTATAACCTCGAACATCGGCTTTAACCAAAATACTTATAATTATAGAAATTAAAAATTATTAAAAATTTCAAAAATTAGCGTAATTTAGGGTATCGTTAATGACCTCGATTCTAGGGTGTCACAGGAGAAAACCGTACACGTCGCTTAACCAATTTCCGACTCTAAGCTAAAAATCGAGCCCTAATCGTAGCTAGGACCAATCTACACAACTATACTTAGTACATACACAACTTCCAAATAGACACAACTACTTGGATCTTCACAACTATGACACAACTACAAGTATATAAAAATTGATCTTCAATGGATCTTTGGTGGTGGACTCAACACTTCACTAGGATAGTGTTCTTCTCTTTGCACTTGGAGAGGAAGAGATGGAAGAACAAGATTCACTTCTTAAACAAGTAATAATCAAACAAATGATCAAAGATTTGAGTGATTAAAGAAGGGGTTTGAATCTGGAAATGAATGTGCAAAAGAGGTGAGGTGAAAAGCTGAGAATGGCCAACTATTTAAAGGACAAAGTAGCCAACTGCTAGTTCTGCCCGTGGTACCTTATCACAGCCCGCGGTACCTTATCGATAAGGTACCGCCTAGGCGCTAAGGTACCGCCGGTCTAGACTCCGCTCCTTTTTGTCCTTTAGTGGTCGAGGTCTTATATGGGTATAAAAATATCCTGAAAGGATATTCTTAACAGAATAAGAATATGCCATTTTCAAATTTCAAATAATTAATTTAATAAAACATTTTCTTAAAAATAAAGTTTAATAAAAACTTGTCACATTTAATAAAAAGTGAGTTTTAAGAAAAGATTAAATCACTTGATCACTTGATTAAGGTTAGTACTTGTTTATCCATACCTTAAGTGAAAATGGGTAAAATGAAAAATACTTGAACTCAAGAATTCGTTTTTCGTTGTTTTCGTAAATGCTTGTTTTTACATATTGTCGTAATCAAAACTAAGCGAGACCGAAAAAATGCAAGGAACGTTTTTAGTCATTATTGCATTAACAATCTCCCCCTTTTTGATTCCGACAATACATAAACTCAATCACACAAACAAAACAAGATTTTCGAAGACGAGTTTATTCATTTCTCCCCCTTTGTCGAAGCAAAAAGGTTGCGTAAGCCGGTGTTGAAGAAACGGACTTTGCAAAGACTCCCCCTTGGTGCTTACTCCCCCTAGCTTGGGGCACCGGGGAATCGAGATATGATGACAAGATACATAGAAGGGTTAGTTGAACAAAAGAAACAACCAACAATATATAGCAATAGGTCACAAAAAAAATTAAAAGAGAAGAAAACACAATGACAAAGATCCAAGATAGGTTACTAAAGAAACATCATACAAGGAAGTATGAAAAGAAAGAAAAAGGAAACAAGCCAAAAGCATAAATCTAATCCTAGTTATTCTAGAATTCTAAGATTTGCTTAAATTTGGTGTCTTGAGGATAAGCAACCAATGCTTATATGAAAGACAAGGTAATAGCGGAGGGTGGTGGTGGTGGCTTGTTGGAGATCTCATAATCAAAATGAAGAGGAGGCTTGATTAAGAGACTCTTAATGTAGCTCAACTCCTCATAGATGTGTGCCATAGCAAGATGTTGATATTGACAATAATGACAATATGTTCCATGGTGCATGACATTATCATGAGAAGGAGGAAGAACACTAAAGGGTCGTGGTGGAAGAAAGGAAGTTCCACAATCAACATTCTTGGTAGGAGAAATGTGATTAAGAGTGTTCTTGGGTGGGTTTGGATTGAAAGCAATTGGAGAAAATGGAGGAGATTCAAGGCTTTCATTGGGAGAAAAAGACATTTTGGATGTGAAGAATGCAAAATGCTTATGGTTTAAATAGGGAAGGCTTAGGGTATTTTTGGGGTGGTCAAAGGGTTTGAAACAAAGATTCTCAAAAAGGTTGGAGCAAATCTGGAGTTTCAGACAAAAACCCGAAAAGGAAGGCCACTGTAGGCGGTTCCTTATCTATGGTCGCGGTACCTTATCAATAAGGTACCGCGGCTCACTTATGGAACCGCCTGCAGAAGCAGGGTTTGGTGTTTGGAGAAAGATTTTTCAGCAAATCTTATTTTTCTAGTCTAACTTATCATAGGGATGTGCTTAAAAGCTAAGATAGACAAGAGAAGTATATGCAAACTTACCAAATAGAGATTTGACTAAAATAAAAAAAACAAAATCAATGTAGGAGGTGTGTAAGACAAGACCTTATGACACAATGATCCTCCATGATTCAATCTTGTTCTTGCTATGTTTGAGAGAATCATACATATGAATTAAGTAAGCTCTATATTAATAGCGAGAATCTATGAAAAATCGTTTTTAGATTGAATTAACAATGTTAAACGAGTTTCTCAACCATTTTCGAAAGAGACTTTGAGAGTTTTGAAAAGAAGATGAGAAGATTTTTCAAAAGAATCTTAAAAGACTCAAGGACTCAAGGTGGTAGGAGAAAACACACAAGAAGAAAAGAATTTAAGGAAGATGTTCCATTAATCCTAGACCTAGACGCAAGTAATAAAAAGGTTCCCTCTTAAGTGGCTTAGTGAAGATATCGGCTAAGTTGTCCTCGGAGGGCACCTTTTCGATAGTAATGTTCCCCTTTTGAACATTATCTCTAAGGAAATGGTGTCTAATTTCTATGTGTTTGGTTCGCGAGTGTTGCACGGGATTCTTGCTTAGGTCTATAGCGCCTTTATTATCGCACATGATGGGAACATCATCAAGAGAAATCCCGTAATCAACAAGCGCTTGCTTCATCCATAGAGCTTGTTGGCATGCTTTACCGGCACTCACATACTCGGCTTCCGTGGTGGATATCGTAAGAGCGGTTTGTTTCTTAGAGAACCAAGAAGTTAAACAACAACCCATGAAGGTACAAACTCCACTAGTGCTTTTTCGGTCCACATAGTCTCCCGCATGATCCGAGTCCGCGTAGACAATGGTTTCTACGCCGGTCCCTTTAGGATACCATAATCCTAAATGTATAGTGCCTTTAATGTATCGGAAGATACGCTTAACCGCTTCAAGGTGAGAGGTTTTGGGAGCCTCTTGGAAGCGAGCACAAAGGCAAACACTAAACATGATATCCGGTCGACTTGCCGTTAGGTACAACAAACTACCAATCATACCTCTATATTTGGTGTTGTCTACCGACTCACAATCATCATCTACGGTGAGTTTAGTATCCGAGGCCATAGGGGTCTTCATTGGTCTAGATTCTTCTAATCCAAATTTCTTTAGCATTTCTTTAGCGTACTTAGATTGACTAAAGAAAATACCATCGTCCATTTGTTTAATTTGGAGTCCTAAAAAGAAGTTAAGTTCTCCCATCATACTCATTTCAAACTCATCATGCATGATTTTGGCAAAGTCATCACACAATTCTTGACAAGTTGAGCCAAATATAATGTCATCAACATATATTTGTACGATTATGAGGTGAGGACCTTTCTTCTTTGTAAAGAGTGTATTGTCTACCATACCCATGGTATACTCATTTTTAACAAGAAACGCTTTAAGTCTATCATACCAAGCTTTGGGTGCTTGTTTGAGTCCATAAAGTGCTTTCTTAAGCTTGTAAACATGGTCCGGTTTCTCAAAATCAATGAAGCCGGGAGGTTGAGCCACATATACCTCCTCATTGATCAAACCGTTAAGAAATGCACTCTTTACATCCATTTGTTGAAGCTTAATATCTAAAGCACAAGCGTAGGCTAAAAGGATTCTAGTAGATTCTAATCTAGCTACCGGTGCATATGTCTCGTCATAATCAATCCCTTCTTGTTGATTATAGCCTTGAGCTACAAGTCTAGCCTTGTTACGAGACACAACACCATTCTCATCTAGCTTATTCCTAAATATCCATTTGGTTCCTATAATGGTAGAACTTCTAGGTGGAGGAACAAGTTCCCAAACATCATTGGCAACGAATTGATTCAATTCTTCTTGCATCGCAATGACCCAACTCTCATCCGTCAAGGCTTCTTTAACATTCTTAGGTTCAATCAAGGAGACAAAACAAAAGAAGTTGCTTTGGTTTTGGACTTGAGATCTTAGGGTCCTTTGATTTAAGTCACCAATGACATTATTGAGAGTATGATCCCTAGACTCTTTAATGTTTACTTCCTTTTCAACACTAAGGTCTTCAACTCCTATTTTTCTAACCTCTTTGGCTTTAACTACTTCTAATTCATCCAAGTCATCATCAACCTGTGACAAGTCTAACATTTTCAGGTAGTGAAATATTTTCTCGTATAATATTTTGAAACTTATTTTTGTGTTGGTTGACGAACTCACAATTTACGGAATTAAATTTGGGCTTACGTGCATAATTTGGCGTCTTTTACGACTAAACCGGAAACCTTAGGATTACGTATTTACGTTTTTGAACTCCGTTTTTGATGAGACAATTTTTATTGGATTCGTTTTGTGACGGTGATTCATAATTTATAAAAACGTTTTTCGTAAAACGACCCGAGGGCACGCAAATCGAGAAAACTAGAATCGAGAAATACCCGTAAACTAGTGAGATGGGACAAAACACTTTGCCCCATCCCACTAGCTTATATGGGATGGCAAGATGACACCACCACACTTAGGTGGCATCAAGTCTTAGCTAGTTACACAAGTGTAAGCTTGTGCTTACACTTTAAGCCAACTCATTTCCCACTTAGCACAAAACTAGCAAATGGTTTCATTCTAACCATTTCCTTCCATGCAATCCACTCTAAAACTCTCTCTACTCCTCCCTTTGTGCCGTCCCAAATAAAGTAACAAACATCCCATTTGATCTTTTCTAGCTACAAACCACATGTTTACTAGTCCTATTAAGGTGTTTCCTTGAAGCCTTGATCATTTGGTGGCCATATAAACAACTTTGGAGGTGATTTGCTTGTGTCCTAGGGCTGATTTTCCAACATATGATCTTGATATTTGATGGTCTTGGAGATACTTGTTGTGTTCATCAAGTTCTTGCCTTCCTAAAACAAGAAATCCACTTGGATTGGTAAAGAAGATCATCCTCTACATTTTTCTCTTATTATTTTGTAAAGAACAAATGTATTTTCTTTCATTTTGTATATGTATATGATGTATATATGATGATAAAAATGTTGTGTGGGGATCAAGTGTTGATAAACATGCTTAAAAATGATGATAACCATAAGAAATGAAGCTAAAATCATGACTAATTAGTTGGCTGTATAAAAACAGTAGATAACTAAATGATGAACTGATAAAATTACATGGTTTGATCTATTTACAGTAAGTATATGATGTTATACACATGTGAGAGTTGGCCATGCAATGGAATCAAAATAATGAGTGAGATATGATCAAAACAAGTTAGGTGGTGCAATCTGAATAAGCAGTTTTGTAGGGACTGTTAAGGCAACTTAGACTCAAAATGGGCAGTAGCTATATCTAAGTTATATGTAGCACATATTATGAAGAAGTTGTCATCCAAAAATGAGCTTCTAAGTCATTGTAGAACTCTAGATATGATAAAAATGGTGAATATGAAGTTAAAAATCAGATTTTGGAAATAATGTTTATTATTATTATATAAGCACTCACTTTATAATGTATAAAATGTAAAATATAAACCCACTAACTTATAAAACTTATTTATATGAATGTATAAAAGGTTAATTAAATGGGTAAATTATATAAATGGCGGTAAAAATAATATTTATAAATAATAAAAACTATAAACTTGATTTTTACGACTTTTTCGGCTATCGCCGTGAAATTAACGTTTTTCATCAGATAAAACTTAGACGACCAAACCCGTCTAATGTAAAGTTTATAAAAGTCATATACTGATGTATAGGTAACTAAGACAAGTAAAAACCGATAAAACCCGAACTATAAGAATTACGGACATTTACGAGCTAAATAAACCTGTTGGACTAATAATTAGACTTAAAAAGATAAAAACTTGTAAAAAGAATTATTTGGGCTTAACCCAATAGGGTCCAACATGAAAATATATCTATTGATCATATAGGTATAAAATGGGTAAAAACAAGTTAAAGAACTTATAAAAGACTTAATGGACTTAAAATAGGTAAAATCAATAAAACTAGTGAACTAGTAAGACGATACTAAAACGTAAACGCTAAAATGAGTAAATGAGGATTTATAAACCCACTTGATCATCATCATATGTACAAAATCATCATAAGTATATTGTTATTTTGATAAAAGTCATTGGACCGAGTCTAATACCGATTATTATTTATATAGGTTTCTGTGACCGAAGCACGCCCGTAGCCGATAATCCGCCTTTCATTAACAATGTGAGTTCATAGCCTCGCACTCTTTTAAATGTTTTATAAAATGATTTGTAAACCCGCGAGGGAGATAACATGCTAGATTTTTATAAAAATAGAACACAAGTAGTCCCGATTGTATGCTTAATGATATGGACCCGAATGATGCTATGACCCTATATTCGAGACTAAAAGGATTATTAGTAGTTAGGTTATGTCACTTAAAGTCCCATTAGCATGAATTGTGAACTACCGGGATTTGGTAGACGCTTATGCATTTGATAGTACTATTTAGGGACGATCACCCCAGTTCGCGCCTTGACGGTTGATCCCCGTCGTACCACATTGATTGGTAAGCGAATTTATGTATGAGAAGATTCCATAGCGTGATTTTTGTGACGACACGCTAACTTAGATGGACAAATTGTTTGTCGGGTTCGCGGCCCGCTGTTTTCACAGTAAGGTAACAATGTCATGCGGCTAATAATAATCCTACCTAATTCAGATACCATGTATCCTAATACAGTATAAGACATAAATAATAAACGATAACGACGCTATTACGATGAATATATTACCTATCATGGTAATATAGAGACTACGGTCTCATGGACGGTTTCAGATGTATGCTTGATTTATATATTGCCTGACTAGCAATATGTGGACTTACTTCCGATATTATACTTGTGTTCTGATTTTAAATGATTGTAAATGATTGTTTTATATAACGGTTTTCATTAAACTCTATGAATTCACTCGGCATTCGCTGATATGATTTTTGCATGTTTTCTATCTCAGGTGCTTGAAGGTAATCCAGATGGAGATCGACTCTGATGGCCCACACTTAATATTAAAAATGTTCATTCGATCTGTGTTTTGTAAACTTAATGACCTGTATAATTTGGGACCTGTTGTACACTTTTAAAACTTTTTATCGAATGAATGTTTGTTAAACCTTGTACAACCATTTTTATGTGTTGTCTATGATTGGAGTTATTGTGCTATCCCGTAACACTCTGAAAGACCCTTCCGCTGTACCGATACGAAAAATGAGAGTGTTACAGTTTGGTACCAGAGCTCTCGCTGTAGAGAACAAAAGATTTTAAAAACCAAGGTTTTGAACAAAACTTTTCAAAATCTTTTGACAATGAACATTTGAGAAAATATTTGAAAAATCTTTTGACTATAACGGTGCCAGAGATCTCCGACGTTACCAACAAGCCCTATTGAGAAGATATATATTTTGATATATATAATTATATTTATATATATGTATATATCGTGATTTCATTATGTAATTGTTTAACTAGTATGTTATCCTAATACGAGATAAATATATATAAATGCAGATTGTCATGGCTGACCCTAATATTCCTGTAGAAAACCATGCTATTCCCGAACCTAATATAGAAGATGATCCTTATTTAGACTTAGTAGATTTTGATATTGATGACGAGGAGGAACCATCTGAGGATCCCAAGCCTGAGTTAGGACTAGGAGATCAGATTGCCCCTCAGGTTGACTTAGTAGAGAATGAAATTGAGAATGTGGGTAATGAGAATGTAGATATTGAGAATGTGGATATTGAGAATGTGGATATTGAGAATGTGGATATTGAGAATGTGGATATTGAGAATGTGGGTAATGAGAATGTGGATATTGAGAATGTGGGTAATGAGGACGTGGATATTGAGAATGCTGATATTGAGAACGATGATGAGATTGGGTTAGATGAGTTAGATGATGAGATTGACGACGAGGATGTCGAGGAAGACGTAGGTATAGATGTTGAGGTTGATGACGATGAGGAAGCTGAGCTTATTTATCCGTATGATGTTCCAGAGGGCGAGCCTTTGCCCCCACCAGTTTGTTTGTCTGATTCTGAGGATGAGTTACCTAGGGATGAAATGTCTGAATCGTCTGAATCTGATTCTGAATCAGAGGAGGATGAGGATGACGATGCACCTGACGGTACCGATGGTATTGCTACTCGTAGACGTGAGATAGGAGAGTCGTCTAGTACTCGAGAGGCTACTCATATTGATGGTCTTGCACCATGGGCCTTGAGACGTGATCTAGATGCTTCCCGTGTTAAGAGTTGTGTGACAGAGGTTGGATTAGGTGTTGTTCAGACTCAGGTTGCTTATTTGGAGTCGAAGACTAAGGTTGGCGAGAAAGAGCGAGAATTGCTTAGTTTGGATTTGAGTGATGTAGAACGTGGTTTGAATGAGGCTTTTAGGAGGTTATCGGTGTTGGAAAGTGGTGAGTATGCTGCCATGAAGAGAAAGGTGAATTCTATGGAGATTCAGTTGAGTGTGGCTCGTGCGATGCGTGAGAAAGCTGAAAAGGAGTTGAATATATCTGTGGGTTGGAACAGTAGATTTTATGCCGACATGGTTGAAAGAGGAGTAATCCGTAAGCGCCCAGCTGAAGATGTGTCTAGTGATCGTCCGACGAAGATTCAGAAGACGATGGATGATGGACCATCTGGCGGTTCTCAGTAGACCAGTCTGTATTTTGTAGTGACCTTTATATCTTTTGTGTTTGTAGCTTTGACTGAACTGACTTGTTAGTAGTAGACTTGGCACGAATTTTGAGTGTATATAGTGTTAGAACTTTGATATGGGATGTACTAAGACAATACTTTCGTTTCAGATCGAATGAAATATGTATCTTGTCTTGAATTCCATATTGTGCCTTATTTGTACCTTGATTATGAATTCGATCCATATTATATGAATCCTTTGTTGGATGAATGCTTAATACTTTGAAATTGTGGAATTATAGAACTATGCCGCCCAAGAAGGCTGTGACTGAGGATGATGTACGTAGGATTATTACGGAGCAAGTTACCGCATCTATGACTGAATTTATGGCAAATGCTAGAAATGAAGCTGGCGGTAGTGGAGCTGGCGGTAGTGAAGCTGGCGGTAGTGGAGCTGGCGGTAGTGGAGCTGGCGGTAGTGGAGCTGGCGGTAGTGGAATTGGCGGTACTAATGTAAATGTGCATGCTAATAATGTGAATGCTAATGCTGGAGGAAATGTAGGAGGACTTGGAACGAATGCACCTGAAGTTGGTGGCTGTACTTATGTGACGTTCATGAAGTGTGAACCTCTACCTTTTAATGGAACTGAAGGTGCTGTAGGATTAAGCCAGTGGATTGAGAAGATTGAATCGGTGTTTAGGATTAGTAAGTGTAAGGAGGAAGATAAGGTGACTTTTGCTATGGCTACTTTTAAAGGTCGTGCGTTGACTTGGTGGAACGGGAGAATTGCTTTCATGGGTCTTGATGCTGCTAATGCTACTCCTTGGGCTGAAATTAAGAAGTGGATGACTTTGGAGTTTTGTCCTCGTAGTGTGATAATTAGGTTAGAACAAGAGTTGATTCATTTGAGAATGAAAGGTGTGGACATTGATAGTTACACGAATCGATTCCATGAGTTGGCCTTGCTATGTCCTCGATTGGTTGAACCCGAAGAGATCCGAATTGAGCAATATGTGAAAGGGTTGACTAGGAATATCCGGGGGGACGTAACATCATCGAAACCACTGACCATTGATGATGTTGTTCGAATGGCTTACCAACTCATTGGACAGATAATTCAGGATAAGGAAGATGAAGCCCGTGTAGGTGAGAAAAGAAAGGGAGACGGTGAACGTGTAGATAGAGGTGATAATAGGAAGAATTTCAATCGCCGTCAGAACAAGAGAAAGGGGAATGCAAATGCTCTTACCAACAATGCACCGCGCAACGATGATAGATGTCCTAAGTGTGGCAACAAGAGGCATCCTGGCGACTGCTGGAAGTGCCGAAATTGCGGAAAGCTTGGACACAAGGTTGAAAGGTGTAAGAAGGGAACGATTTGCTTCAACTGTAATGAAGAAGGTCATAGGAAATCAGAATGCCCCAAGTTGAAAGCGATTGTACCTGGAAGAAACCCCCAGGGTGGTATCTACCAACTTGGAACAATTGAGGTGAAGAAAGAGGATCCGAATGTCGTTACCGGTACGTTTTTACTCAACAATCATTATGCTGTTGCTTTATTCGATTCGGGTGCCGATAGGAGCTTTGTATCCACTAAATTTAGTGCCCTTATTGATATTGAACCTGTTGAGATAAGTACCAGTTACGAGGTGGAATTGGCTGATGGTAAATTAGTGAAAACTAATAAGCTATTAGAAGGATGCTCTCTAAATCTCTTGAACCATTCCTTTCCGATTGATTTGATGTTGATAGAATTAGGTAGTTTCGATATTATTATTGGTATGGATTGGTTGTCGTTGAATAATGCTACTATTTTATGTGGAGAAAAGAAGGTTAAGATTCCTCTTAGGAATAGGACGTTAGTAATTGATGGTAGTCGAGGTGAATCCCGTTTGAAAATCGTTTCATGTATTAAAGTCCAAAAGTACATCAGGAACGGTTGTGAGTTATTTTTAGCTCAAGTGACCGGGAATGAGTCTAGGGAGAAACGATTGGAAGATGTACCTATTATTTGTGAATTTCCTGAGGTATTTCCTAAAGATTTACCCGGACTTCCACCGATAAGGCAAGTAGAGTTTCGAATCGATTTAATTCCTGGTGCTGCACCGGTGGCACGTGCGCCTTACCGATTAGCCCCTTCTGAATTAAAGGAGTTATCTGAGCAACTTAAGGAGTTGTCTGATAAAGGTTTTATTCGACCGAGCTCGTCGCCTTGGGGAGCTCCAGTCTTGTTCGTTAAGAAGAAGGATGGATCTTTTCGTATGTGCATTGATTATAGGGAACTGAATAAGTTGACAATTAAGAATCGATATCCTTTACCTAGGATTGATGATTTGTTTGATCAACTGCAAGGATCTAGTGTGTATTCTAAGATAGATTTGCGGTCAGGATATCACCAACTTCGCGTCCGTGAAGAAGATATTCCTATAACTGCATTTAGAACTCGTTATGGACACTATGAATTTCAAGTAATGCCATTTGGGTTAACTAACGCACCTGCGGTTTTCATGGATTTAATGAATCGAGTGTGCAAGCCCTACTTGGATAAATTTGTGATTTTGTTTATTGACGATATTCTAATCTATTCTAAGAATGAAGATGAGCATAGAGAACATTTGAGGATTGTTTTGAAGTTGTTGAAGGATGAAAGGTTGTATGCTAAGTTTTCGAAGTGTGATTTCTGGTTAGATTCTGTGAAATTTCTTGGTCATGTGATTAACAGAGATGGAATTCATGTTGATCCTGCAAAGGTTGAAGCTATTAAGAATTGGTCTGCACCGACAACGCCAACGGAAGTGCGACAGTTCTTAGGATTGGCTGGCTATTATAGGCGATTCATTAAAGAATTTTCTTGGATAGCTAAACCCTTGACTAAGCTTACTCAGAAGAATAAACCTTTCGTTTGGGGAAGTGATGAAGATGGAGCATTTCAGATATTGAAGCAAAAATTATGTAGTGCGCCAATCTTATCATTACCTGACGGGAGTGAAGATTTTGTAGTATATTGTGATGCATCTATTAGAGGTTATGGAGCTGTTTTGATGCAGAGAGAGAAAGTGATAGCTTATGCTTCTAGGCAATTAAGGAAGAATGAGGAGAATTATGCTACTCATGATCTTGAGCTAGGAGCGATGGTCTTTGCTCTTAGGTTGTGGAGACATTATCTGTATGGCACCAAGTGTACGGTATTCACCAATCACAAAAGCCTACAGTATGTTCTCGACCAGAAGGAATTGAACATGAGGCAACGAAGATGGATAGAGTTGTTAAGTGATTATGATTGTGATATAAAATATCACCCAGGAAAAGCCAATGTTGTTGCTGATGCGTTGAGTAGGAAAGATAGAGAGCCTATCAGGGTGCGTTCTCTAGTCTTGACCGTGCACAATAATTTGCCTGAGCAAATTAGAAATGCGCAAATAGAAGCTTGTAAGAAGGAGAATTTTGTTAATGAAGGGTTCCGAGGAGAAGGAGATCCTTTAGAGGTTAGAGCTGATGGAGTGAAATGTTTAAGAGGTCGTATGTGGATACCTAAGTTTGGAGGCTTAAGAGATTTGGTTATGTTAGAATCCCATAAATCTAAGTATTCCATTCATCCGGGATCTGATAAGATGTACCATGATTTGAAGAAGTTGTATTGGTGGCCGAATATGAAAGCTGACATAGCTATGTATGTTCTTCAATGCTTGACTTGTGCTAGAGTTAAAGCCGAACATCAAAAGCCATCAAGACTACTTCAACAGCCAAAGATTCCTGAATGGAAGTGGGAGCGAATTACGATGGACTTTATCACCAAGCTTCCTAGAACATCATCTGGAAACAATTCGATTTGGGTTATTGTCGATAGACTGACCAAATCAGCACACTTCATTCCGGTTAAGGAGCAGTTCTCACTGGAGAAGCTGACTCGAATATACCTTGATAATGTTGTATGCAAGCATGGAGTGCCTGTATCGATCATTTCAGATCGAGATCCTAGATTCGCATCGAATTTTTGGAAATCTCTCCAAAGATCTTTGGGAACGAATCTCGATATGAGCACTGCTTATCACCCCCAGACTGATGGGCAGAGTGAAAGGACGATACAAACACTTGAAGATATGTTGAGAGCTTGTGTGTTAGACTTTGGTAAGAATTGGGATAAACATTTGTCGTTAGCAGAGTTTTCATATAATAATAGTTACCATTCTAGTATTAAGGCTGCACCGTTTGAAGCTTTGTATGGTAGGAAGTGTAGATCTCCTGTATGTTGGAGTGAAGTTAGGGATACCCAGCTCACGGGACCGGAATTAATCCGGGAGACTACGGAGATGATAGTTCAGATTAAGAAGAGGTTGTTGACTGCCCGTAGTAGACAGAAAAGTTACGCGGATGTGCGGCGGAAGCCAATGGAGTTTGAAGTGGGTGACCGAGTAATGTTGAAAGTATCGCCATAGAAAGGCGTTATAAGATTTGGAAAGCGAGGGAAATTGAATCCCCGTTATATTGGACCCTTTAAGATTTTATCTAGAGTAGGTCCGGTGGCTTACAAACTAGAGTTACCCCCAGAACTTCATGGTGTTCACAACACATTCCATGTATCTAATCTGAAGAAATGTCTAGCAGTGAGTGATGAGAAAATTCTGTTAGGTAAGGTTCGAATAGATGGGAAGTTGCATTTTATCGAAGAGCCCGTAGAAGTTATGGACCGTGAGGTAAAGCAACTGAAACAAAGTTGGATACCTATTGTCAAGATCCGATGGAATTCAAAGCATGGACCGGAGTATACTTGGGAACAAGAGGATGAAATGTGGAAGAAATATCCGCACCTCTTCGATTTCAATAAGAAACGGACATCCAAATGAAATGGATCACGAGGACGTTGATCCCTTTTAGGAGGAAAAGCTGTGACAAGTCTAACATTTTCAGGTAGTGAAATATTTTCTCGTATAATATTTTGAAACTTATTTTTGTGTTGGTTGACGAACTCACAATTTACGGAATTAAATTTGGGCTTACGTGCATAATTTGGCGTCTTTTACGACTAAACCGGAAACCTTAGGATTACGTATTTACGTTTTTGAACTCCGTTTTTGATGAGACAATTTTTATTGGATTCGTTTTGTGACGGTGATTCATAATTTATAAAAACGTTTTTCGTAAAATGACCCGAGGGCACGCAAATCGAGAAAACTAGAATCGAGAAATACCCGTAAACTAGTGAGATGGGACAAAACACTTTGCCCCATCCCACTAGCTTATATGGGACGGCAAGATGACACCACCACACTTAGATGGCATCAAGTCTTAGCTAGTTACACAAGTGTAAGCTTGTGCTTACACTTTAAGCCAACTCATTTCCCACTTAGCACAAAACTAGCAAATGGTTTCATTCTAACCATTTCCTTCCATGCAATCCACTCTAAAACTCTCTCTACTCCTCCCTTTGTGCCGTCCCAAATAAAGCAACAAACATCCCATTTGATCTTTTCTAGCTACAAACCACATGTTTACTAGTCCTATTAAGGTGTTTCCTTGAAGCCTTGATCATTTGGTGGCCATATAAACAACTTTGGAGGTGATTTGCTTGTGTCCTAGGGCTGATTTTCCAACATATGATCTTGATATTTGATGGTCTTGGAGATACTTGTTGTGTTCATCAAGTTCTTGCCTTCCTAAAACAAGAAATCCACTTGGATTGGTAAAGAAGATCATCCTCTACATTTTTCTCTTATTATTTTGTAAAGAACAAATGTATTTTCTTTCATTTTGTATATGTATATGATGTATATATGATGATAAAAATGTTGTGTGGGGATCAAGTGTTGATAAACATGCTTAAAAATGATGATAACCATAAGAAATGAAGCTAAAATCATGACTAATTAGTTGGCTGTATAAAAACAGTAAATAACTAAATGATGAACTTATAAAATTGCATGGTTTGATCTATTTACAGTAAGTAGATGATGTTATACACATGTGAGAGTTGGCCATGCAATGGAATCAAAATAATGAGTGAGATATGATCAAAACAAGTTAGGTGGTGCAATCTGAATAAGCAGTTTTGTAAGGACTGTTAAGGCAACTTAGACTCAAAATGGGCAGTAGCTATAACTACGTTATATGTAGCACATATTATGAAGAAGTTGTCATCCAAAAATGAGCTTCTAAGTCATTGTAGAACTCTAGATATGATAAAAATGGTGAATATGAAGTTAAAAATCAGATTTTGGAAATAATGTTTATTATTATTATATAAGCACTCACTTTATAATGTATAAAATGTAAAATATAAACCCACTAACTTATAAAACTTATTTATATAAATGTATAAAAGGTTAATTAAATGGGTAAATTATATAAATGGTGGTAAAAATAATATTTATAAATAATAAAAACTATAAACTTGATTTTTACGACTTTTTCGGCTATCGCCGTGAAATTAACGTTTTTCATCAGATAAAACTTAGACGACCAAACCCGTCTAATGTAAAGTTTATAAAAGTCATATACTGATGTATAGGTAACTAAGACAAGTAAAAACCGATAAAACCCGAACTATAAGAATTACGGACATTTACGAGCTAAATAAACCTGTTGGACTAATAATTAGACTTAAAAAGATAAAAACTTGTAAAAAGAATTATTTGGGCTTAACCCAATAGGGCCCAACATTAAAATATATCTACTGATCATATAGGTATAAAATGGGTAAAAACAAGTTAAAGAACTTATAAAAGACTTAATGGACTTAAAATAGGTAAAGTCAATAAAACTAGTGAACTAGTAAGACGATACTAAAACGTAAACGCTAAAATGAGTAAATGAGGATTTATAAACCCACTTGATCATCATCATATGTACAAAATCATCATATGTATATTGTTATTTTGATAAAAGTCTTTGGACCGAGTCTAAGACCGATTATTATTTATATAGGTTTCCGTGACCGAAGCACGCCCGTAGCCGATAATCCGCCTTTCATTAACAATGTGAGTTCATAGCCTCGCACTCTTTTAAATGTTTTATAAAATGATTTGTAAACCCGCGAGGGAGATAACATGCTAGATTTTTATAAAAATAGAACACAAGTAGTCCCGATTGTATGCTTAATGATATGGACCCGAATGATACTATGACCCTATATTCGAGACTAAAAGGATTATTAGTAGTTAGGTTATGTCACTTAAAGTCCCATTAGCATGAATTGTGAACTACCGGGATTTGGTAGACGCTTATGCATTTGATAGTACTATTTAGGGACGATCACCCCAGTTCGCGCCTTGACGGTTGATCCCCGTCGTACCACATTGATTGGTAAGCGAATTTATGTATGAGAAGATTCCATAGCGTGATTTTTGTGACGACACGCTAACTTAGATGGGCAAATTGTTTGTCGGGTTCGCGGCCCGCTGTTTTCACAGTAAGGTAACAATGTCATGCGGCTAATAATAATCCTACCTAATTCAGATACCATGTATCCTAATACAGTATAAGACATAAATAATAAACGATAACGACGCTATTACGATGAATATATTACCTATCATGGTAATATAGAGACTACAGTCTCATGGACGGTTTCAGATGTATGCTTGATTTATATATTGCCTGACTAGCAATATGTGGACTTACTTCCGATATTATACTTGTGTTCTGATTTTAAATGATTGTAAATGATTGTTTTATATAACGGTTTTCATTAAACTCTATGAATTCACTCGGCATTCGCTGATATGATTTTTGCATGTTTTCTATCTCAGGTGCTTGAAGGTAATCCGGATGGAGATCGACTCTGATGGCCCACACTTAATATTAAAAATGTTCATTCGATCTGTGTTTTGTAAACTTAATGACCTGTATAATTTGGGACCTGTTGTACACTTTTAAAACTTTTTATCGAATGAATGTTTGTTAAACCTTGTACAACCATTTTTATGTGTTGTCTATGATTGGAGTTATTGTGCTATCCCGTAACACTCTGAAAGACCCTTCCGCTGTACCGATACGAAAAATGAGAGTGTTACACAACCAATGGTGGTGTCTTGGGTGAAGGAGGGGTTTCATCAAAGGTTACGTTGAGTGATTCTTCAATAACCCCTGAGGTTCTATTTAGGACTATGTAGGCCTTACTAGTTTGGGAATAACCTAAAAGGATACCTTCGTAAGACTTTGGGTCAAACTTGGTAAGGTAGTCTTTGGTGTTGAGGATAAAGCACTTGCTTCCAAACACCCTAAAGTATTCTAATGAGGGTTTCTTACCTTTAAGAATCTCATAGGGGGTCTTTCCTAGGAAAGGTCGAATAAGAATTTGGTTGAGAATATAAGTCGATGTATCTACGGCATTGCACCAAAACTTTTGAGGCAACGATTGCTCGTTTAACATCGTCCTACTCATCTCTTGGAGAGTCCTATTCTTCCTTTCAACTACCCCATTTGATTGTGGAGTGCGAGGAGCCGAGAAGTTATGGGTAATACCATGAGCTTCACAAAAGGCACCAAATTGCACTTCATTATCAAATTCCCTACCATGATCCGTCCTAATAGAAACAATTGAACATCCTAGTTGATTTTGAATTCTCCGACTAAAGATTTCGAAGTGATCGAAAGCTTCATTCTTAGATGCCAAAAATCTAGTCCAAGTGAATCTAGAATAGTCGTCAACTATAACTAGGGTATAAAGGTTACCTCCATGACTCCGTATGGCGGAAGGTCCAAAGAGATCCATATGTAGGAGCTCTAAGCACCGAGAGGTCGAAACCAAATTCTTGGCTTTGTGACTTGAGTGAACTTTCTTTCCAACTTTGCAAGCATCACAAAAGTGACTATCAAACTTAATCTTGGGGAGGTGTCTTACCAACTCCTTAGAGACTAAAGATTGAATTAAACGCATATTAGCGTGACCTAATCTCCTATGCCAAAGAGTAGAACTATCATCTATAGTCGCAAGACATATGTTGTCTTTTGACTTCTTATTAACCTTCATGACATAAAGCCCATGCTTTCTAACACCTTTTCCAATGACTTTTCCATCTTTTACGATTTCACTGTCATGTTCCGAAAAGATGACCTTACACTTATTATCACAAATTTGACCTATACTTAAAAGGTTAAAACCTAAGTTATCTACGTGCTCAACATTTTCAATGGTCATGGAGTCAAGAGAAACCGTACCTTTGCCAATGATATTACCACGTAGACTACTAGCGAATGTGACGTTACCTCCATCATATGCTTTGTAATGCAAGAACAAACTTCGATTACCCATCATGTGTTTAGAACATCCACTATCCTTAATCCACTCATCGGGCTCCAAATCAATTCGCAAGCATATCTAGGTAACAATACACAAGATCAAACATTTGGTCCCCAATATCTCATGGGTCCAAAATTGTTAGTTCCAAACATCCCTTGCATTTGGTTGGGATGAATGAATGAGGTGGGGATTCCCCATGGAGAACAAAATGGAGGAGGGTAGTAATTCATGTAACCATTTTGTTGTTTATTACTTCTCCTAGGTGTGTTTGATCTAGGTTTAGAGTTATTATTATTCTTTCTAGGTGTTGGAGTTTTACTTCTAGTTCGTGAGTTGTTTTGATTATCTCTTGTAGGCGTTGTCGTTCTACTTCTAGGCTTAGACTCATTCCGTACTCTAGGTGGAGTAGAAGATAGTCTAGATAAACTTCTATTTCCCATGAG
Source organism: Glebionis coronaria (assembly GCA_025667525.1). NCBI lineage: Eukaryota > Viridiplantae > Streptophyta > Magnoliopsida > Asterales > Asteraceae > Glebionis > Glebionis coronaria. The sequence goes on from CM046877.1 coordinate 145,366,380, forward strand.
AGGTTTACTTAACGGCTTATAGAACTTACTAATAGCATTGTTGTAACACCCCATTTTGGAAATGGAATATTACGCATAATCATGGCGTGTCATCAAAGCATACAAGGATAAATGTCTAAGCATTATTCAACCATAAAAGGGAAATACCGGAATCAAACATCGGTAACCCCAAAGTAAAGCTCATCACACACAAACATAAATACTGTAAAAGGAAAGGACGAAACAATGTCCATAGCAACTGTATCAAAGTAAAGGAAATGCATAAAGTAAAGAAAGACAGTAAGCTTCCAGTCTATATGCACCTACGTTTGAGATCTACGAGCGTCCCTGAGTACCTGCCGTTTTGGGAACATGAAAAGGAAAACGGCTGAGCAAGACGCTCAGTGCACGGATGTACAATATAGCATGAAATAGGATAAGCATGTAACATATAACAGCGGAAGACTAAGTACTGCGTAAACTGGTTAAGTATCAAGAAAACTGGTTTTATAGTTTGAAAAGCCTTATGTTTATCTTGTGAAAACTGTTTTAACATATATATACCATAGCCCATATAGGTCATGAAAAGGTCACGTGCATGAATACTTGGAGGGGTGACCTCATCATGCTGATTAGAGGGGATTCCTCAAATCAATATACTGGTTTGGGTAGGAGGGATCAACTCCTTGTGAAGGGTGCAAGGCACACACCACATTCACCATGATAAACTGAATAAAACATGTAACTAGGATGCACCCATACGCCCCACCTGATATAATAATATGGCCAAACTGAAAAGGGACGCCACGAGCAATCACTCCGCCGTGGGGAAGTCATAACATCGGTGCCTCCAATGCTATGGTTATGGTACCTTCATAACTAGGTGAAACTGGTCATGCTTGTATATGGCTATAGATTATGCTAATTAAACATAAGCAGTTCAAAACAATAAAATAAATGCTGGGGAAAACAGTTGGCTGCATACGGGGAAATCCTAATAAGGAAAGAATGTCCATACTGAAAGGACGGGAATCCGTACCTCAAGTCCAGTGAATGAACGGAAGAAAGACTCCTACTTCTGGATCACTAACGCTACATGAATACACACGTGTATAAGTATCGATTCACTGATTACGTACTGGGTTTTGTGTCTCATTATAGCTTATTTGGTATGTTTTAGGTCATGGTTCACTGTTTAAAGCCTTAAACTGTGTTTATCTTGTATTCTGATTAATCTGATTAAGTATTACTGGTGTTTCGTGTATTAATATACTTACTGTATAATAATAAGTAACTTTCCAAAAATAGCAGGTTCCCAAAAAATAGAAAGTTTCCAAAAATAGAAAGTTTCCAAAAATAGAAAGTTTCCAAAAATAGAAAGTTTCCAAAAATAGAAAGTTTCCAAAAATAGAAAGTTACCAAAAATAGAAAGTTTCCAAAAATAGAAAGTTTCCAAAAATAGAAAGTTTCCAAAAATAGAAAGTTTCCAAAAATAGAAAGTTTCCAAAAATAGAAAGTTTCCTAAAATAGAATTTACTGCTTAAAATAGATTAGTTTCTAAAAATAGAAAGTTTCCAAAAATAGATCAGCTGCCTTAAATAAATAAGTTTCCATTTATAGAAGGTTTCCATGATTAGATTAGCTGCCTGAAATAGATAGATTTCCATATATAGAAGGTTTCCATAATTAGATTAGTTGCCTTATTTAATTAAGTTTCTATAAATAGAAGTTTCCATATTTAGAATTAAGCTGGTTACATAAGCTAACATATAAGTCTAAGTGTTTATAAGCTTGTTTCTTAAGTCATATGATATAGTATATAGTTTAATTATTATTTCATGTATTTTAATTAAACTATAGGTTAAGCATTTTAATTAAAGTATAACATGTTTTAATTAAAATGAAATGAAAATACTTAGGTTAAAATGTGTATTATTATTATTAATAATATAACCTAAGTCATATCTAAATTAATTAATTATAGGCATGTTTTAAATAATTAATTAATTATAACTTATAACATAAAATACTTAGGTTAAATTAATGTCATGATAAACTAATAATTAAAATAACCCAAGTCATGATTTAATTAATATTTCATGTTATTAATTAATTATATCCTAAGTTCATGATTCATAAAAATTAACATGTAACATAGATCATGATTTAACCAACGAACCATGAATCGGGCATGAATTCGACACCGTACCCCGAGCCAAACCCGGGGCACATGTGTCTCCTTGCTGCCGTGGGTCCCACATGAGCCAACCAAGACCAAAAATGGTCTTGGTGGTGGCGGCAATAGCAAACCAAACCCCCCTCGGGTTTGTTTGCTAGGCGGCCAAACACAACACCCCTTTTAAATCATTGTTTGATTTTATTTAATACCAAAACATGTTAGATCAATGATTAATTATCATGTTTAAATAAAAAAATAATAACATGTTCATGAAAATAATCAAAGATTAAAAGAATTAAAAAGAATTAAAAAGAAGGGTTAGAAAGGTATACCACTATGTAGCTTGGAAAAAGGATGAACAAACACTGATTATACAATAGTTTTTGAGATCAAAAATCAACCAATCACCCTCCTATGGTGGTGTTTAGGTGGCGGCACAAAGAGAGCAAAAGGAGGAGGAGAAAACTCTTTTTAGGGTTTTTGTGTTTATTACTTGAAAGTGAAAAATGAAAACATGTTTAACTCTTTACCCCCCTTTACTTGTAAAGTCCATGGGCTAAGCCCATTTCTTGTATATGTGCCGTGGGTATGGGGGCCCCACATGGGGTACCCGTACCTTTCTCGTGTCCCGATGTTTCGTGTTCGTTCGTGGTTAAACGTGTTCGTGTCTGAAGCGTTTCTGTTTATTTTATCATGTAGTTACCGTAATCTTAACGCTCGTAATTATATTATATGTATTTACGTAATTATTTTAGTTCGTATTTTAAATGGTGATCATGATTTAATTATGTTCACGTGATATATTTATTAACTGTTTATCATGAGTTCGTACGTAATCGATACTTGTCATGTCATACACGTATGCACTTGCTTGATTATTAGCACATGAATGTGATCAATACTAAATGAGGTAAGTTTTAATCTAGGACGTACGATCTTAAGGGCACTATTCATGGTAAAAGCATGCGGGTTTTACAATTCTTCCCCCCTAAAAAGAATAATTCGTCCCCGAATTATAGATAAAGTAAGCTGAAAAGAAATGACATACCCGAACTCAAAATATGAAGTGAGGGTAAGAAGCCCGGATAGACTCCTCTGTTTCCCAAGTGGCTTCCCGCTCGGTATGGTCCCTCCAAAGGATTTTGACGAAAGGAATCGTCTTCCTTATCATGACTCGTTCTTGCCTGTCGAGTACTCGTTCGGGTTCTTCTATAAAAGTGAGATCTTCACGTATCTGTTCCAGTGGATACTGAACCATGTGAAGGGGATGATAATTGTACCCTCTGAGTAAGGACACATGGAACACGTTATGCACGTGCGAAAGCTGAGGAGGTAACGCCAATCGGTAAGATACTTCGCCGATTCGTTCAACGATATCAAATGGTCCGATGAACCGAGGACTGAGTTTCCCTTTGATCCCGAAGCGTTTAACACCACGTGCCGGCGAAACCTTGAGGAAGACGTGATCTCCCACATTAAAATGTATGTCCCTACGATGCTTATCGGCGTAACTCTTCTGACGTGATCGTGCTTCCTGCAGTTTCTGCTTAGCTACTTCGATCTTCTCGTTGGTCATTTCTATAATCTCTGGTCCTTCGAGTGTTCGCTCTCCCACTTGATCCCAGCAAGTTGGAGCGCGACACTTTCTGCCATACAACATTTCGAAAGGAGCACATTTGATACTTGCGTGCCAGCTGTTGTTGTATGCAAACTCGACTAAACAGATGTAATCGTCCCAATCACCTGTCCATTCCAACGCACTCGACCTTAACATATCTTCCAATGTCTGAATTGTTCGCTCTGACTGTCCGTCCGTTTGAGGATGAAAGGCTGTGCTCAGCTTAAGTTGTGTACCCCAAGCTTTTTGCAGACCTTTCCAGAATCGCGACGTGAAACGAGGATCTCTGTCTGAGACGATGCTGGAGGGAGTGCCGTGGAGTCTCATGATCTCCCTTCTGTAAGTATCTGCGAGTTTACTTACCGGATCTTCCTTGCGTATCGGTAAGAAATGAGCTGATTTGGTGAGTCGATCAACAATGACCCAAATAGCATCGTGCTTCTTCTTGGTAGGCGGAAGACCGGTAACAAAATCCATGGTGATTTTGTCCCACTTCCACTCTGGAATATCCAACGGTTGAAGGAGACCGCCAGATCGCTGATGTTCAATCTTAACCTGCTGGCAGGTAAGACATTTGGAGACATGCGTGGCTACATCCTGTTTCATACCACTCCACCAAAAGTGCTGTCTGATGTCATGGTACATTTTTGTCGACCCATGATGTATAGAAAATGGGGAGCTGTGAGCTTCAGCTAACAATGCTTCCCGGAGTTCTGGATTGTCAGGAACACAAAGTCTCGTGCCCTGCCAAATGATACCGTCTGCGTCCATTCTGAATTCTGTCTGCTTCTCCAAATTCTGAATTATCGCCCAAATCTCTCCATCATCCTTCTACGCTTCCTTAATCCTAGTCAGTAACTCAGGTTCTATTCTAAGATTCGCCCAGTATCCGTGCTGCCCACGTACCATGATTTCGATGTCAAGCCGCTCCAAGTCCCTTATGTTTTGTTCCTTGATCTCAATGCCGTTGATCATTCCGGACTTCCTGCTGAGTGCATCTGCTACTACATTAGCTTTCCCGGGATGATACTGTAGGTTAATATCATAATCCTTCAACAGTTCCAACCATCTCCTTTGTCTCATGTTCAATTCTCGCTGTGTGAAGATATACTTCAAGCTCTTGTGATCCGTGAAAATATCGCATGATTCTCCGTATAAGTAATGCCTCCATATCTTTAATGCGAACACCACTGCAGCAAGTTCCAGGTCATGCGTAGGGTAGTTTTCTTCATAGGGCTTAAGCTGCCGTGAAGCATACGCGATCACTTTCCCATGTTGCATGAGAACACAGCCCAGTCCCTTCCCCGATGCATCGCTATAGATCTGAAATCCACCTGTACCAGATGGGAGAGTAAGAATAGGTGCAGATACTAACTTCTGCTTTAGATCTTCGAAGCTCTTCTCCCGTTCTTCCGTCCAGACGAATTTCTCTCCTTTTCGCATCAGCTTGGTGAGAGGCAATGCCAGGCGGGAAAAGTTCTCCACGAATCTTCGATAATATCCAGCTAAGCCTAAGAAACTGCGGACTTCTGTCGCTGATGTTGGTCTTGGCCATTTAGTGATAGCCTCAACCTTCGCTGGGTCCATAGTGATCCCTTCTGCTGATACAATGTGACCTAAGAATGCCACCTTGTTTAACCAGAACTCACACTTGGAGAATTTCGCATACAGCTGCTTCTGACGAAGAATCTGTAGTACCGTTCGGAGATGATCTTCGTGTTCCTCCGTGGACTTTGAGAAAATCAAGATATCATCGATGAATACAATGACAAATTTATCAAGGAATTCATGAAAGATTCTGTTCATCAGATCCATGAATACTGCTGGAGCGTTAGTCAGGCCGAATGGCATGACCACAAACTCATAATGGCCATAGCGGGTACGAAAAGCAGTCTTGGCAATATCCTGCTCTTTAACCCTTAGCTGATGGTAGCCTGACCTTAGATCGATCTTTGAGAAGTGTTTGGCTCCTTGAAGTTGGTCAAACAGATCGTCTATACGTGGTAGTGGATATCTATTGCGGATGGTAATCTTATTAAGTTCACGGTAGTCGATGCAAAGTCGCATGCTGCCGTCCTTCTTCTTAACGAATAAGACCGGTGCGCCCCATGGAGATGCGCTTGGTCTAATGAACCCTCGTTCAAGAAGTTCCTGCAGTTGGTCCTTCAGTTCTTTTAGCTCTATGGGAGCCATACGATACGGAGCCTTAGAGATTGGCTCGGCTCCTGGAACAAGGTCGATGTTGAACTCCACTTCTCTTGCAGGTGGTATGCCTGGAAGTTCATCTGGGAAGACGTCTTGAAATTCCGAAACTACTGGTTGATCCTGAATCGATGGGGATTCAGCATCCATGTCATGAACCGTAGCTAGATAACCTTCGCAGCCATGTGACAGTAATGCACGTGCTTGCAAGGTAGATATGACTTGTACAGACCGTCCGGGTATGAACCCGTTATGAATGTACTCTGGTGCATTAATGTCGCCGAAGATCACCCGATATGAGTGGCAGTCTATGGTAGCATGGTGCCTGGATAGCCAGTCCATGCCAAGAATCATATCGAACTCAATCATGTCTAGGGGAAGTGCATCTACTGCACGAACTTTATCATCAAACTCTAGAGGAAGACTCTTGTATACATGAGTTATTAATACAGAGTCCCTCAGAGGCGTGGAAATGGTAAGCTTAATTTCTAATGGCAAGGGAAGTGTCCTGATGTTCTTAGCATAAGTAGTGGAAATAACTGAATGAGTGGCACCCGTGTCGAAAAGAACACATGCAGCCTGGCCGTACATATACAAAATTCCAGTAATGGTACCTGTAGATTTGTTTGCCTGGCCCCGCGATGTCGTGTAGACACGCCCAGTGGTAGGAGGCGGTTTAGTATCAGCATGACCCGAAGTACCCTCCATTTCACCCTTACGGCAATCTCTCATACGATGGCCAGGGAGGCCGCACTTGTAGCACGCGTCGGAATCACGACGACATGGGCCAGGGTGTCTGCGATGGCAAGTGCTGCAAAGAGGATGAGTGAATCCTCCAGCAGGAGTCCTTGCTTGCTGAGGGCCTGCTGATGACAAAACGTGTTAAGAATAAAGTATATGCACGAGTATAGGACGTAAGCGTCATAAGATGTTTACCAGTGTTAGATGAACGGTTGGGCTGAGAACCCCTGTGGTTCTGGTCCCTTCCGTTACCGTGGTTCCTGGTAGAGATTAATATAATGTCAGCATGAGAGATATAACATGAAATCATAAGAAGATGCGTAAATAGTAGGACCTGCTGTTGTTGGAGGGTCCCGCATTGTTACGGTAATTATCATTACCGTTGCGCCTTTCCACAACAGAACGGTCGTTAGAGTGACCGTTTCCTTTGGGCTGATTGGGCTGCTGCTGAGTAGCCGGCTGAGACCGGTCCCCAGTTTTCTGCCTGGAAGATTCAGTTTAAGAGATGATTATAGAACATATAATGATAGGATGCGGTCTGGTTAACGCTAGAACACGAATTGTTTTACCTCTTGTCGGGTCTTTCAGCTTCCCCGAACTCATCGCGTTCCTGCAACATCTCAAGCTTCCTTGCTGCGTCGGCCACTTGTGCTACTGTATTGAACGTAGCACATACTAGATTGTTCGCGACCGAGGTGCGAAGTGCCCACCTAAAATGGTGTGCCTGCTCCTCAGGAGTACCAGCCGCTGCTCCCAGAAAACCTGCCAAGCGAAGAAAGCGCTGCATGAATTCGTTGCTATTCTCGCCCGCTCTCTGACGTATCCCATGGTATTCTCGCTTGAGTTTGTCCTGCTCTGCCTTAGGAAAGAACTGCTCCATCACTCTCTCCTTGAATTGGGCCCATGTCAAACCAGCGACCCATTCATCACCTCCTTCTGACTGCGTCAAAGCTAGCCACCAGTTGAGTACATCGCCTTCAAACCTGTAGCATGCCAATCTTGCCTTGAAGGCGGGGTCACATCCCATGGCATTGAAGATTTTCTCAATGTGAGTCAGCCAGCTTTCAGCATCGCTGGGGCTATCAGTCTTTTCGAAAGCTCTGGGACGGAGCTTGTTAAATCTTTCCAACCATACCGCTAGTGTCACTGGGGGAGGAGGAGGAGGAGGTGCCTGATTCTGCTGCTGCTGATTGTTGGCAGCTTGGACTTCAGCACGAATGTCATTCCTCAGTTGAGGAAGTAAGGCTTGCATGGCAGCCTGAATTGCAGCATTGAGCTGCTCTTGCTCGCGTGTGAGGACCATCTGACAGTATAACATAAAACATATGATTAACAGTTCAACATAAAATATAAAAAAAAATTTATGCAAAAAAAAAAAAAAAATTTCACGAGAAAAATTTTATGCAAGAAAATCTTTGTATGAATGCATGATGCAGTTTTATGAAAACTTTGATGCTCGAGAGTGAACGCCTATGGTCAGTTCACTCAAAATAAAAGACCTTTCGAGGGGACGCCTATGGGTCGGTCCCAAATCTAAAAGTTTCGATAAAAACACATGCGACTAAATAGGGCCAGTCCTGTACCAACCATTACTTAGTCAAAAACCCTGTAACAATGACATGTATATGTATGCTTAGAAATGATGAATGCATGAAAACAACTGTCAGTTCTAGGAAGACTGTAGTGACTACCCACTAATCATAGGTCATATTTGAGAGCCTACAGGTCGAAACCTTGGCTCTGATACCATAATTGTAACACCCCATTTTGGAAATGGAATATTACGCATAATCATGGCGTGTCATCAAAGCATACAAGGATAAATGTCTAAGCATTATTCAACCATAAAAGGGAAATACCGGAATCAAACATCGGTAACCCCAAAGTAAAGCTCATCACACACAAACATAAATACTGTAAAAGGAAAGGACGAAACAATGTCCATAGCAACTGTATCAAAGTAAAGGAAATGCATAAAGTAAAGAAAGACAGTAAGCTTCCAGTCTATATGCACCTACGTTTGAGATCTACGAGCGTCCCTGAGTACCTGCCGTTTTGGGAACATGAAAAGGAAAACGGCTGAGCAAGACGCTCAGTGCACGGATGTACAATATAGCATGAAATAGGATAAGCATGTAACATATAACAGCGGAAGACTAAGTACTGCGTAAACTGGTTAAGTATCAAGAAAACTGGTTTTATAGTTTGAAAAGCCTTATGTTTATCTTGTGAAAACTGTTTTAACATATATATACCATAGCCCATATAGGTCATGAAAAGGTCACATGCATGAATACTTGGAGGGGTGACCTCATCATGCTGATTAGAGGGGATGCCTCAAATCAATATACTGGTTTGGGTAGGAGGGATCAACTCCTTGTGAAGGGTGCAAGGCACACACCACATTCACCATGATAAACTGAATAAAACATGTAACTAGGATGCACCCATACGCCCCACCTGATATAATAATATGGCCAAACTGAAAAGGGACGCCACGAGCAATCACTCCGCCGTGGGGAAGTCATAACATCGGTGCCTCCAATGCTATGGTTATGGTACCTCCATAACTAGGTGAAACTGGTCATGCTTGTATATGGCTATAGATTATGCTAATTAAACATAAGCAGTTCAAAACAATAAAACAAATGCTGGGGAAAACAGTTGGCTGCATACGGGGAAATCCTAATAAGGAAAGAATGTCCATACTGAAAGGACGGGAATCCGTACCTCAAGTCCAGTGAATGAACGGAAGAAAGACTCCTACTTCTGGATCACTAACGCTACATGAATACACACGTGTATAAGTATCGATTCACTGATTACGTACTGGGTTTTGTGTCTCATTATAGCTGATTTGGTATGTTTTAGGTCATGGTTCACTGTTTAAAGCCTTAAACTGTGTTTATCTTGTATTCTGATTAATCTGATTAAGTATTACTGGTGTTTCATGTATTAATATACTTACTGTATAATAATAAGTAACTTTCCAAAAATAGCAGGTTCCCAAAAATAGAAAGTTTCCAAAAATAGAAAGTTTCCAAAAATAGAAAGTTTCCAAAAATAGAAAGTTTCCAAAAATAGAAAGTTACCAAAAATAGAAAGTTTCCAAAAATAGAAAGTTTCCAAAAATAGAAAGTTTCCAAAAATAGAAAGTTTCCAAAAATAGAAAGTTTCCAAAAATAGAAAGTTTCCTAAAATAGAATTTACTGCTTAAAATAGATTAGTTTCTAAAAATAGAAAGTTTCCAAAAATAGATCAGCTGCCTTAATTAAATAAGTTTCCATATATAGAAGGTTTCCATGATTAGATTAGCTGCCTGAAATAGATAGATTTCCATATATAGAAGGTTTCCATAATTAGATTAGTTGCCTTATTTAATTAAGTTTCTATAAATAGAAGTTTCCATATTTAGAATTAAGCTGGTTACATAAGCTAACATATAAGTCTAAGTGTTTATAAGCTTGTTTCTTAAGTCATATGATATAGTATATAGTTTAATTATTATTTCATGTATTTTAATTAAACTATAGGTTAAGCATTTTAATTAAAGTATAACATGTTTTAATTAAAATGAAATGAAAATACTTAGGTTAAAATGTGTATTATTATTATTAATAATATAACCTAAGTCATGTCTAAATTAATTAATTATAGGCATGTTTTAAATAATTAATTAATTATAACTTATAACATAAAATACTTAGGTTAAATTAATGTCATGATAAACTAATAATTAAAATAACCTAAGTCATGATTTAATTAATATTTCATGTTATTAATTAATTATATCCTAAGTTCATGATTCATAAAAATTAACATGTAACATAGATCATGATTTAACCAACGAACCATGAATCGGGCATGAATTCGACACCGTACCCCGAGCCAAACCCGGGGCACGTGTGTCTCCTTGCTGCCGTGGGTCCCACATGAGCCAACCAAGACCAAAAATGGTCTTGGTGGTGGCGGCAATAGCAAACCAAACCCCCCTCGGGTTTGTTTGCTAGGCGGCCAAACACAACACCCCTTTTAAATCATTCTTTGATTTTATTTAATACCAAAACATGTTAGATCAATGATTAATTATCATGTTTAAATAAAAAAATAATAACATGTTCATGAAAATAATCAAAGATTAAAAGAATTAAAAAGAATTAAAAAGAAGGGTTAGAAAAGTATACCACTATGTAGCTTGGAAAAAGGATGAACAAACACTGATTATACAATAGTTTTTGAGATCAAAAATCAACCAATCACCCTCCTATGGTGGTGTTTAGGTGGCGGCACAAAGAGAGCAAAAGGAGGAGGAGAAAACTCTTTTTAGGGTTTTTGTGTTTATTACTTGAAAGTGAAAAATGAAAACATGTTTAACTCTTTACCCCCCTTTACTTGTAAAGTCCATGGGCTAAGCCCATTTCTTGTATATGTGCCGTGGGTATGGGGGCCCCACATGGGGTACCCGTACCTTTCTCGTGTCCCGATGTTTCGTGTTCGTTCGTGGTTAAACGTGTTCGTGTCTGAAGCGTTTCTGTTTATTTTATCATGTAGTTACCGTAATCTTAACGCTCGTAATTATATTATATGTATTTACGTAATTATTTTAGTTCGTATTTTAAATGGTGATCATGATTTAATTATGTTCACGTGATATATTTATTAACTGTTTATCATGAGTTCGTACGTAATCGATACTTGTCATGTCATACACGTATGCACTTGCTTGATTATTAGCACATGAATGTGATCAATACTAAATGAGGTAAGTTTTAATCTAGGACGTACGATCTTAAGGGCACTATTCATGGTAAAAGCATGCGGGTTTTACAATTGTCGTCAAGTATGGGTAATTGAACCTTATTAACAGTAAGATGCTTTGGTTTTTCATTTAACTTAGATTTTTCAGAAAGTTCAGAGTTTTCACAAAAATCAACTTCTGGCCGCGGTACCTTATCTATGGCCACGGTTCCATAGTGATAAGGAACCGCGCCATACAATGTGGAACCGCGTCCAGAAGGTGTTTTCTGTGAAAACCTGACTTGTTTTGGTTCACTAGTTGAGGCTTCATTTGAGTTAAAACCTAGACCAAGTTTTTCCTTAGAATGAACTTGTTTGTTTAACATATCATCAAGAGCACTAGTACCTTTCATGAACTTTTCCAATTTAATGGAGGTGCTCTTGAGATCATCATTCTCTAATCTAAGTTTCTCACAACTTAAGTAACCTAAATCAACCTCTTTGTTTTTCTCAAGTTTAGCCAATTTCTCCCTAAGTTCATTGATCTCATTTTCAAGCTTAGTTTTGGTTGATTTTAAGGTTTTATTCTTTTCTATGAATTTAAGACTAAGTATGTGTAAGCTATCATATTTGCCTTCAAATTCAATATCATCTAAAGTGGAACTATCATTGCTATAATATTCGGTTTCGGAATGTACCTCTTTAGAAGTGTGAGCCATAAGACATTTCTCCTCTTTGGGGTTGTCATCATCATCTTCACCGCTATCGCTCCAAGCGCCACTAACGAATGCCGTGTGGTTCTTATCACGAGCGGGCTTTGGACAATCACCAATGAAGTGATTTGGATCACCACATCTAAAGCAACTCCTATCACCTTTTTCGTTCTTGACAAACCGATTCTTTGACAATGGTTTCTTGTCATAGTTTGGTTCCTAACGTGTTGACCTCGTCTCTTGAAGAACTTCTTGAAATCTCTCACCGCCAATGCATACTCCTCGTCATCACTTTTCGAGGAACTATCATGGTCACTTTGTGCCTTCTTGGCCTTAAGTGCAAGAGATTTCCTTTCACTCTTGGTTTTACTAATTCCGAGTCCTTCAAAATTATCATCTCATGAACCTTCAAGTTTCCTATGAGTTCATCGAGTGATAAAGTTGAGAGATCTTTCGACTCTTCAATAGCCGTGACTTTTGCTCTCCACTTTGGATGTAAGGCCCTTAGAAACTTCCTAACATTGTTCTTGCTAGAAAAACCTTCAAGTGCTTTTAGACTAGTAATAATGGTGTTAAACCTAGCAAATGCACTATCAATAGTTTCATCTTCTAAGATGACAAATTGTTCATATTGTTGGACAAGAAGCTCGATTTTACTTTCTTTGACTTGGCTATTACCTTGGTGGGTTACTAAAAGAGTGTTCCAAATATCTTTAGCGGTTTCACACATAAAAATTCTTTCATACTCTTTCTTAGGCAAAGCATTATAAATCACCATTTAAGCCTCATTATTTTTTGAAAGTTTCTTTTTAGTATCATCATTAGCTTTGTCAAAAGTGAATAATTCTTTTGTTTTAGAAACTTCATTAAATTGAAAGGGTAAAAAATCATCATTGGTAATAACATTCCAAAGATCTAAATCTTTTGATTTCACATAAGTTTCAAATCTATTTTTCCAATAAATAAAACTATCGGTTTCAAAAAGTGGTGGTCTTTGCATAGATTGCCCTTCTAGGTACTTGTTGGAATCCATAGATCGATTCAATTTTTAAAATACAATATACTTTAAAAATTCTTGAGCAACCCGCTCTGATACCAATTGTAGAAACTAGAAGGGGGGGTTGAATAGTTTCTTAAATTTACTTGTTAAAATATGGTTTCCAAAAATCCTTTTTCAAAAAACTTAGGCTTGAGGAAATATGTGAAATCTTCTTATGCACAAATATGAACAATGATAGTGTAGCTAAACTAATACTAACAAAATATATCCACAAAGAATAAAGAATGATAGTGTAGCTAATCTAATATTAACACATGTATATGCGAAAAGTAATAATGAATGTAAAGAGTTAAGGGTAAAGAAAGATCAAACCGAACACCAAGGATTTATAGTGGTTCGGCAACGAAGCTCACTCCTCGTTCCTACTCCACTCCTCGAGTACTCCTTACTCGAGAGTTCACTACACAACAAGCTCCTTATGGTGGAGAAAACCGTACACGTCGCTTAACCAATTTCCGACTCTAAGCTAAAAGTCGAGCCCTAATCGTAGCTAGGACCAATCTACACAACTATACTTAGTACATACACAACTTCCAAATAGACACAACTACTTGGATCTTCACAACTATGACACAACTACAAGTATATAAAAATTGATCTTCAATGGATCTTTGGTGGTGGACTCAACACTTCACTAAGATAGTGTTCTTCTCTTTGCACTTGGAGAGGAAGAGATGGAAGAACAAGATTCACTTCTTAAACAAGTAATAATCAAACAAATGATCAAAGATTTGAGTGATTAAAGAAGGGGTTTGAATCTGGAAATGAATGTGCAAAAGAGGTGAGGTGAAAAGCTGAGAATGGCCAACTATTTAAAGGACAAAGGAGCCAACGGCTAGTTCTGCCCGCGGTACCTTATCACAGCCCGCGGTACCTTATCGATAAGGTACCGCCTAGGCGCTAAGGTACCGCCGGACTAGACTCCGCTCCTTTTTGTCCTTTAGTGGTGGAGGTCTTATCTGGGTATAAAAATATCCTGAAAGGATATTCTTAACAGAATAAGAATATGCCATTTTCAAATTTCAAATATTTAATTTAATAAAACATTTTCTTAAAAATAAAGTTTAATAAAACGTATCACATTTAATAAAAAGTGAGTTTTGAGAAAAGATTAAATCACTTGATCACTTGATTAAGGTTAGTACTTGTTTATCCATACCTTAAGTGAAAATGGGTAAAATGAAAAATACTTGAACTCAAGAATTCGTTTTTCGTTGTTTTCGTAAATGCTTGTTTTTACATATTGTCGTAATCAAAACTAAGCGAGACCGAAAAATGCAAGTAACGTTTATAGTCATTATTGCATTAACATAAACTACTGGGAAAACAGATGTCTACAAACGGGGAATCCTAAGTATAGGAAGAAAGTGTCCTTACTGAAGGACGGAATATCCGTACCTTGTCTCCAGTAATGAGGATGAAAACGAAAGCGGATGAATTACTTCGACTTCACGATAGCTACATATTGAAAGGGGCATGAATAAGTTGTCTGATTACTTATACTTACTGATTATTAGTTTACTAGATGTGTTCTTAACTTGTTTTACTTTTTCTTGTCTTGTTTTATTGTTTCATGTTTTATCTTATGATTCTTAGTGTTTCATGTGTTCTTGATTAGTGTATTTCATGTTTTATGTGTTATAGTACTTGTTATAACATAATGAGTAACTTTCTAAAAGTAGCAGGTTTCTATATATAGTAACTTTCCAAAAATAGCAAGTTTCCATATATAGTAGCATTCCAAAAATAGCAAGTTTCCTTCAATAGTAAGTTTCCAAAAATAGAATGTTTCCATAATTAGTAAGTTTCCAAAAATAGAAAGTTTCCATATTTAGTATGTTGTTGATACCAAACTTAGATCGATTTAGCTTTGTGTTATCAAGATTGAATCAAGTATAACACGTAGAGAAACTTTGTGTTTATAACAATCTAAGTGTTATTCAGAATTAACACTTAAATCAAAGAACAAAACAAAACACAAGGTATACCAAACTTTCACTTGTATTAGTAAACGATGAAGTACAATGAAAGTATTTAGAATGTATATCAATACTATACCCTAAGACCTCCTTTTATAACATAAGGAGTCTTGAACAATAATCTACCTATCAACTATTTTAGGAAAAGATAAACAATAAGAATACAATATAGAACATATCTTTTCCTAAGTATACAAAAGTGTTGACTAAGTAGTTGATGATAACTGGGATATCCTTTGTCAGCGCTTGAATATTTCTCGTCAGCGTCCAATCTGTCAACGCCTAAATAAATATTTTCAGCGTCCAAAATCCCCTTGTCAGCGGCATAGTGATGTAGCTAATTTTATTCCCAACAATCCTCCCATAAACTTGATACTTATACTAATGTTCAAGTTCAGAACAAAAACAAAATACAAAGAGGATTCTTACAAATAAAACCTACTCCTGAATCTGAGAATTTATAAATCTCATAAAATCCATGCTAACATCACTAGTGTAGTCAACTTTAAGTCTGGTAGTGATCAACTTCTTCAATAACTCTTGTGATAGTGGATACTTCTCATCTATCAACAAGTATTCTGCAAACTTTGTAGTACTAAGATGAAACACACCAGCCGCTGAATACAAATGCCACTTCAAGCTACTCAAGTCATCCAGAGTCAACCAAACTGGATCATCAATATCATGGGCAAACATTCTTTGAAATGTTGTCCAGTTTTTATTCCATTCAAAGATGTAGGAGCTTCATCCTCATACATCTCCTTCATCAAACTCCATAGAGTTTCAATATCCTCCCTATCCAAACTGGCAAACAAAGACACCAAAGAAGTAAAAGTGTGTACCTTACCACCAGCCATGGTGATTACCCAAATTCTAATAGAGTCTTCTTCATACTTAATGATTGGATTTCTGAAATCAAGAGGCGCAACTGCAGCTAAATCAGATGCCATCAATGGAGAAAGTATCATGTTCCTCTTCAAAACAACTTCATGTGGTTTTAACAGATCAAGCACTGGGAACTTTAACTTGAATCCTTTCTTCACTAGTTTAGGCACAATGGATGCCTTTTTAATTTTTAGCATCTCCTCTATTTCTTCCTGTCTTTCTTCAGAAAGCATTCTGAACGTGTTTGGCTCAGAAACATAATCCCAAATAGGATAAGCAAGGTACTCCAATTGATCAAAAGAAAGCTTTCTCAATTTATCATAAGTCCACCATGTTTGGTGGCACCTGAGAAACATATAATAAAGCTCTCTCCTTGTTGTTTTGCTCTTGGACAGTACCTTCTTTGCACTATGTTGCAAAATCACTTTACAATCCCTTTGTACTCTCAACAAAATTTCCAGACCCCATATTTGCTTTATCACAGTCATGCCTGGATTCTCTTTGCAGACTCTTCCCATTTAAAATACATAGTAGACACATGGGGCACATCAAAATCAATCTGCATTTTCAACTCCCTAAGCTTTTCCCTGGCAAGCTCATCTTCCCCATACGCCAGCTTTTCTAAATTCACAAAATTGCTCATATCAACAGTTGAGCTATGTGAACTTTCATCATCACCAGATTCATCATTCTCATCTCCTTCAGATTCAAATGAGAGAATTTGTGCTTCAACACTACCTTTTCAAGCCCCTTCTTTTCTTGCTCTTGCAACTGATAAGCAAGCATTTCATCAAACTTTTTCCGAGCTGCATCCTTGGGAACTTCCTCTTCTACTAAAACAGCTTTAACCTTATCCATAGGATCAATAATGGGAAAAGTAGAAGGTGGTAGCTGAGTGGAAGGCTACTTAATCATGAATGGTGGTTAGGATACACCAGTAACAATTGGAATCCTGTTAGCATCTGAAATAGGCGTGTCAGCGTTCAAATTGCCTTGACAGCGGCTGATAGTAAACTATCTTGCAACATTATCTCAGTGAAAGACTGCTGCATAGGAGTAACCAAAAGAGGAGTAGCTTGCTCCTTCAACGCTGCAAGCGCCTCTGCTACTTCCTTTGTCCCATAAGAACCTTCATGGGATCCTTCATCACTTACATTTGCTGGATCAGTAGGTACATCATCCCTTTTGGAAGAATCATCTTCTTGGTACAACACCATAGCTCTCCTCTTCCTAGACCCAGCAGCTTCCATAACAACTATCCTCTCCCTCAATTGATTGAGTTCAAGGCCTTGGTCAGTGACTTTCTGTGCAAGTTCTACATTGTACTTTTGTAAGCCAATGCAGATAGCCGTCAATTCCAATAAATTTAGTGGTTGCAGACTACCCTCCTCCAAAATTGGGATTTGACTCCTCAACATGGATTCATCAAGAAAAATTCCCTCAGCTACATGGCTAGGACCACTAGAGGAGAATACTCCCGTAGTCCTTTGTCTCTTCTCTAACCTAAAATCAAAGGGTTCAGATGAAGATGTGGATTGGTGAACATGTGTTTGGGGTGGTGAGGTGATAGTGGGTGAAATAGTAGTATCAGCGGCTGAAACACGAGTGTCAGCGGCTGATGGGTAAATGTTCATTGGGTCAGCTTGGTAGGGTGAAAGTGGTTGTTGTTCTTGTTCAGGTTCAGGGTGAGGTTGAGGGTTGTTGCCTGCTTCAATAACAACCAACATGGGAGGGGTTAAAGGTAAGGGTCTGAAGGGTCTGGTGTTCATAGACATAAATTTTTTAGCTTTTTGAGTAGGAATCTTGTAAAAATTCTCATGATCCCTATGATAATAACCTTGTTTCTCAAAAACCATTTGTAAAAACCTTGGGAAGCAAGAGTCATCTTGTTACCCTTATTGTGCAACATGCCCTCAAAAATCATGTGAGAAAAATTATATTTTTGCCCAGTGGTAATGATTGATTTCATTAAAAGAAGTACACTTGGGACAAAGACATTGTAGGAGGACATGTATCAAGAACTTCCAGGCTGGGGGAAACTTTTGTTTTGAATATTTATTAATTTTTCCCTCTAGGGGCAAATCATACCCCAAGCCTCTAAGTCCTTCTTCTATTTGTTCATTAGGAAGGGTAGTTACACCATCAGCATCATCAAAATACAAAGCTTGACGAATAAGTGCTTCAGTAACTATCCATTTAGTCCTATGAACAGTCCCTGATAATGTAATCACTCCATCAATTATTTCAGAACTAGCAGTGTAAAACCCACATTAAAATACCATGAACAATACACATAAATAGTACACATATGAAAATACGATAAATTTAAAACTTTCCATTTAGAATATAATTCACGTGTCACGATATTAATAACATGTAGTTACGTATATATTATAAATGTGTTAAGTACACGACATATAAAAATCGCGATATTAAAACATGAACGTACACGTAAATAATTAAACTCAGGAAAGCTACGGGTTTCCCCATGGACTCCCTTTAGTCCGAGGCTACACAAGAGAAAAAGGAAGGGATGGGCTTTGGCCCATGACCCAACTTAAAATCCTAATAAGTGAAAACACAGGAAACATTAAAACATAATTTAGGTTTTACAGAAAAAGTTTCCCTCTTGCCTTCTTTTGCCCTTGCCGCCGGCCACCATAAACAAGAAGGACAAACCGGACGATTTTCCTTGTTGTTTTATTTAGTGTACGTGGTCGTGATCTTGATTCTTTTCTTCTTCGTGTTCGGTAATTAAACACTTTCTTTTCTTTTTAATTCTTTATGAATTCATGTTATTAATTTAATTAATCATAAAAACAAGTAATCAAAACATGTGGGATTAATTAAACCATGGTTTAAGGGGTGTTTGGTGCGGTTTCTGGGTTAGCCGAGACACAACCGAGAGTCAAGAGACTCTTGACTTGGTTTGTTCGCACCACCGAGACCGACATAGGTCTCGGTTTGGTTTGTTTGTTCAGACGCAGCACCAAGGGACCCGACCAAGGGTCGGGGTTATGTTTAGATGTTGTTTAGCTCTAGGTAGTGTCAACCGAGACCCTCCAGGGCTCGGTGGGACTTTTGTTTTACCGAACAATGATTGTAGTAAAATCGTATACGTTTTAGGAAAAACGCGTATGTGGCAAGTATTAAACTCGACGATTTAGGAAAACCGACGAATCGAATAAATGCGAGTTCGTTCTCGGAGGAGGTGTATGTGTTATGTGCCAATATTATAAAACGATGTTTGGATTAGTGACGCTTTTGAGAGAGAAATATTTAAAAATAAAGACGATTTACGCTAAAAATTACAATACGACGTAAAAAACGCGAAATCGTAAAATTTGACGAAAAATTAAAATCAACTAAAAATCGCCAAATTTTAAATCTAAGTTAAGAAAAGTCTAATTAAAACAAAAGTGAAAAGCAAATTTTGCAAAACCTATTTAATTAATTTATATTAGACTACGACGAGAATTAAACGTATACGTAAAACGTAAAACGCGACGAAATTAAATTTTTTTTCTAAAACTTAACTAAAATTATACTAATTAAACTTAAAATAAAAATTTGAAACTATTTTAAAAATACAATTAGGCTAAAAAAACAAATGTACGAATTTGACAGAAAATAAATAAACGCGATATTAAAGCAAAATATCAAATTTTAAACTTAACGAAAGCCAAAAAAATTTCTTAAGTCCTAAATGATAAAATAATTTTTTTTGAAAAAGAATTATATTTTTTTGACTTCTAAATATTTTTTTATGAATTAAATAATATGAAAAACTATTTAAATGTTTAAAGATATTAAACAAATTTCGAAAAATCTCAAAAAATTATAGAAAGTAGATTAAGCTGTTTGAGTCCTACGAAATTAAGCTAAACGAATCAGCTTATCAAATAAGCTGGGAAAAAGCCAAATTAAGCGAGTACTATTATAAAAAAGAAAACTAAAAAGACAAAATAAAGAAGGTATAAAATAGAAATGAAAAGAACTATAAACAAAGAAGATCAATAGATCAAATGGTTAGGTGGTCGTGTGTTGCATTTGATGGAGTGTGGAGGTCAGGGGTTCAAACCCTTGAATGCCACGTTTTCTTTTACACAATAAACATGTTACATGTTCTCCTCCCTCCCAAAACTTTAAACGACACTTTTTTCTGTCGCAAAACTATCGCTAAAACGAATTCTCCTCCTCACAAAACAATAGCGACACTTAAAACTGTCAAAATCTGTCGCTAAAGGCTGTTTCACTCACTGTAACACAGACAACGAATTTTTCTTGGTTTGGAGCCTTGTTTGTTGGCGTTATGAATGTATGTTGGTACAATGGGCACCCCCCACAACAATGGAGTTGTGGGGAGTCAATGACAAGCACACAAAACACAAATCAAACACAAATTAACTCAATAAAGTACCAAAATCACAAGCAGTTTACAAAAAAGAAAGCATAGCAGACAAAAAGTGCTTGTATCATGATGAACTTGGTAAATTGATGAAACTTAGCAAGCTCAATCAGCCACAAAGGTCTACCACACTAACAACCCCGAGTATGAAAACCTAAACTACCCTAGTTACTATCAATTTCATCAAGATTCAACATGAAAAACAAAATAACAAAACTACACAGTGACTGTGTAGGCATAAAGGTAATTGCTGATGTTTTTGGCTATTTAGTGAGTTTCAACGTTTAAAAACTTGAAGATAAGTAAGCCAAACATAAAACATTAACACACACTCCTAAACTACCAAATGGACCAAGTGATTACAAGATTCAGACCAAAAACACCTAAAAATCAAATCGACCCTACTGTCTATTATATGCACATTTTGCCAGTAACATCAATTTCACTCTAAACTTTATACTAGCACTAACCAATGCTTAAAACTAACTTAAATAACCACTATGGGCATGTGTAGACAGTGTATACCTCAATGAGTTTTCACTTACTCACTTTAATCATACCATCCAAACACCCCTTATACTACCTATAAGTGAGTTTAAACAGAAATTCTCAAACCAATTAACAAGAATCAGATCTAAATAGTCTCAAACTAACAGAAACAATCAAATAAAGCTTAAACTAACATGAACTTGACACAAAAATAAAGTCAAACACAAATCACTCAACACACTTAATTTAAACAGAAAGTTAGGTCAAGGGGTTCAAGCCTTTTACCTTCCTTGGTTTACATCCAAACCAAGGAGATGGGCTGATGCCATCCTCCTCATAGCTTAGTGAATAGAAGAGATGGGTGAATGTTTTGACTAGCCTTTTGTTGATGGGTCTACAGCAGACCTCAAAAGGACATGAACAAGAGAGAATATGGAAGAAAGTGATAATACTCTTTGCACCTGTTTCAACAAGAAAACAAAATCCAAACCTCAAAAAGGCTTCAAACCTCAAGCTAGTTGTCAGCTAGCTTGAGTTTGTGGTCTTTTGAGGCTGTAAGTACACAAACACACTAATATAATGATGACAATGTTTTATGAAAAACTCTAAAACAAACCACTTTATGAAACCAATACTTGAATACCAAAAAAAAGTGACTTAGGTATATGTTCTCACTACATATTTATCTTGTCAAGACAACTATGTCATGATCTAACATATACTCAAGGGTCCCAATATTTTTCTCAAATGACAGTGATGAAAACTTGGTAAAAGGATAATAAGACTTTCACAAACCAAATGAATCCGAATTTTAAAAAACAACTAAACTAAATATGGAACTCAGAATACTCAAATTTGCAAGGTTAATTTATTACTTTAAATATTCCATGAAATAAGTTTACAAAAGTGAGAAAAACTGGAACAAGGCAAACCACAAGTTGGTTGCTCTTTTTATACTACTAGATAGAAGATTCTAGGTTACAAGAGAAAAAGAAAACCCTAGCAAACGAATTCCCTTCTTTGCCCTTGGATTCAAACTTGAACAATCAGTCAAATGGCCATGTGATGAAGTCTTTATTTACAGCTGTTGTGGGATGAGCACAACCCTTGAAATCTCCTTAGTGAACATGAAATCAATGTGGATGGTTTATTTTCTGCAAAAACTTTGTCTTAGAGCCAAAGTGTGGGTCAGGGGAAGCTGTTGAGGGGACCATGGATGTATATATACCTCTTTTTGGAGTTGGGGTTGGGTGAAAGTGATGGGAATCGTATTTCTGGAGAGTTGTGGTCATTGACCCTTTGATTTGTGTTAATTATTGGATTAGGGTTTATGGGAAGGTGACTGGGGAATTAGGGGATGTGATTGCCATAGTGTTTGTTTAGAAGGAAGAGTAATATTAATTTATTAATTACAAAATTTAATTAATCAATATTTTTGTTAATGGTTTGGTGACGTGTAGGGGGTGGTTTGGGCTGTGGGTTTATAACCGGGTATAATGTGGGTTGTTGGATAGTGATGTTAAGTAGTTAGGCACTTTGGCAGAAATGGCCCTCCCAGTTATGTTACTCCATTAAAAACTTTGCAAAAACAGTCCAAGTCTCTTTCCCCGTTAGTCCTTTTCCATTTCAAACACAGTCTTTGGGTATCACATGGTTAATCCTTTGTTAACTTTAGTGGTTAATCTTGTATATTCTTCAATCTTGGAGGACTATTCATGGTATTTCTTCAATATTTAGGATCCTCATTTTTATTTTGGATAGTTGAGGGGTATAAAGTGTAAACCTTCAAAAGTTGAGGGACCAAACTTGACATTCTTCAATTCTTCAAGGGTATTTTGGGAAAATTCATTTCTCGGGTCCGGTTCTTTGTGCGGCTTCGTTTCCCGTGTTCGTTTTTGCTTGATTCTTGTGATCTTTTGTTGATTTCACGATATCCGTACCTAAAATACACAATGAACAAACACAAGCATATTTTGGGGTATTTTATGATATTTTTAAGCATTTTAAGCCCGATTTAGACGAAGAGACTATGTATAATTGCAGTCTCATCACTCCCCCATACTAAACCATTGCCGTGCCCTCACGCAATGCTAGAATTAAGTATCATAGCACCTCCAAAATTCATTTTATGATGAAATTTATTGAAGACATAAACTTAAATAAACTACTACACGTGTTTTAGACATAATGTATTGTTTTCATCACGATTAAGTGACTTTTAGGGTCAAAGAACAAGAACACGTGAATGCTTTGTTAGAAATAATTTCGTCGTCCTCGATTTTCACCCAATTCCATGCTAAGCGTGTAACGAGATCATTGTTATTATAAGTTAGCAACACAATCATATCTCATGAGTGTTAATTACTAACCTAAACTCCCTTATTCCTACTTGGTATCTCTTATATTTTATTTTGTCTTAATGATCAAGAGGATACATCATTGACTTATGCGTGAATAGATATTAAGTCTAAAAATAGAGTTTTAATGGTGTACCCAAAATTATAAAATTAATAATTCACCCTAATAGACAACGATGTCAAAAAATTAAGTCAACAAGAAGGATCGATAAACACAATTTTATAACGGTTTTGAACATGAGACTTATTACCAAGAATTTTATACGCCCCCTAACAGAAGGGCCTTATTATCATAGGTTTGCCTCCATCTTTTATTCAACTCCGCCATGGAGCTTTTATTATGACTTCGGTCTTGCCTTGCCTTTTATTATCCGCCATCATCGGTGGTTTTATTATGGCCAAAGACGTATATCCTCACGCTAAAGCAAATTTTGGATCTTTAAAGCTTCAAAGATTAAGGCTTGATTCACTTTCAATTTGGGCATAGATTTTTCGGCCTTGTGAGCTTCAAATTTTTGCTTAATTTAGGTGAGCACTTGAAATCTTATTATTAGGTGAAGCTTTCGATTGTTCGGGTGCCAATACTTCAAAATCGTGACGCTGGCGATACCTTAATGTTTTCCCAATTTAATTACATGGAAGCTACTAAAACAAATTAGAAACCAACAATAGTGACTAAACCGCTAAATCAATATTTATTAACAATTTATTATACAAAAGCGTAGGGAGAATAAGCTAATAATTACTACACATGAGATCGTGATGATTACGAGACTTATAAATAACTCTATCATTTCTCGTCCTCGTTTAAGAGACTTAGCCTAAAAAGTTAAGGAATCGAAGCTAAGTGCTCAACACGTACGGTCGAGTCAAAAATTACTCTTATTCTCACCATCGGAAAACCTACATTCGTGTCTTAAACACTTATGAAAAATAAGAAAAGTTTTAAAATTTGGCCATTTTTAGCCTTATTTTGCAACAAAACGATAACAAAAAGATGAAATTTGGATTGCGTGATGACGTAAGCAAGGTGAAGTATCTACTCACCCCCATACTAAAACTAAAAATTGTCCTCAATGTTTCGAGTCTAGGGGTGAAAACACCCCCATACTAGAGACGAAGTCGAATGCTTAATCTCGGGCATGGAAAGGGTAAAACGAATAACCTAAAATCCGTTTATGAATTATTCTATTAAGATAAACTTTAGAACATAAAAGGATATCATCGGATATCGGAATCTACAAAGGCAATGATCGAAGCTCGAGTGATCCATAAAACGAACACGAGAAGCTTCAATGATGACGATGAACCTAATGAATCACAATCACAAACAACCACGAAACAAAGGTTGGAAGAGCACAAGTCCCCTCGTTACACTATTATAAAAACGATAATATTTACAAGGATAAGCATGAGAATCCCCCACGAGGCACCTTGTTTTTGATAACCGAGTCAAAAGCTCGACTCGAATCCCCATAAATGTGATCATTTAGGGATAATCATGGTATGGTCATTTTTGGTGGGGCACAAGGCCCAAAAGAAACTGTGAATAAAGGCAAAGCCTTTATACCGGGGTCAAAGATCGTATCCTCACATTTGGTGGAAAAGGATAAAGGAAAAGCCGTAGGATACGTTTTGTAAGGAAGAAAACTCCTTACAACGTACTCGAAGTACGTGTAGTCATGAGAACCGAGAGGGTGGGTAGGATTACTTTGAGATGAAGGCAAATTTGAAAGAGAATCAATAAAAATGGGGGTCTCAAAGTCTCCTCCCGGTTCTAAGGCAAATGCCTCATTAAAATCCTCATTCTCATCGAGAGGCGGTCTATCGGTGAACCCCTCAAGAATGGAGGCATCACAAGTCAAAAGATAAGGCTCATCCAAATGAGACTTAGGGAGGGTGACTAGCAAATCCGGCTCATCGAGTTTAGGATCGAAAGAATCCTCACTCTCGATGTCCTCGAACGTCTCATCAAAGAAAGGATTTACGTCACCAAAAATGAACTCGTCATCAAATTCAAAAAGGGTATTCGAGTAGATTTTAAATTTGTCGACACAAACTTCCTCATCGAGTAGTGACTCGTCATCACTAGTGGAAAAATCATCATCGAAAAGCGGGTTCGAAAAAGTCAATGATTCTTACCCGAAGTTTCATTGGGAGAGACATCATCACATGAAGTCGTATCACACTCACTATCGTAATTTGCCTCGTTAGAATCTTCGTGGAAAAATTCATCGAGAGAAAAATCACTTAACTCCTCATCGAAGACAACCATAGGCTCACTTTGGATTTGAATTGGGATCTCAACACTAGGATTAGTGCTAAGATTCTTCTCCCCCATACTTAGAGAGGCATCGGGTTCCGTAGGGAGCATGAGAGTAATGGTTTCACAAGACGAGTTGAGATTAAAAATGTCGCTATCGTCGTCGTCATCATAAATAGGAGACGTGAGATCACATCTAGCTAGATGCTCCTCTCTTTCTTGTTCTTGTCTTTTATGACGAATATCGATGCTTAAACCATTGTAATCTTATAAAAGTTGTTTAGTTTTAATCTCATGCTCTCTTTTAAACTCGTCACTTATTTCTTCTTTACGATATCTCCTAATGCCGAGTTCATTAGTTATATCGTTTATTTCTTGATTGATTCGTCGTTTCTCCTCTTCCATATCCTTGATGCTTTTTTCGATCACTTTGACGATTGAAAGTTCCTTTTTCTCCATAATTTGTTGAAAAAGCATTTTGATTTCTTTAAATCCCTCGTCAACGCGACTTGCACCGAGATCATCATCAAAAAATTTTGTGGAGGTGATTGGTCAAAATCGGAGAATTGATTGTCGAAAGACGTATTGTAGTTCATCGGTTGACAATCGTACCCATAATGAGGTGCGTTTCCATAAGACTCACATGAATACGACGATGAATATTGTGATGATTGGTCAAAGAAATTAGGATTCGGTTTGGGGTCATTATAATTCGTACAACAAAATCCGAAGTCGTGCTCCAAACCACAAAAATCACACGAATAAGACGAAGGCGGTTGTGGAGTTTGGTCATAGGATTGAAATCCGTAACCATGGTCGTTTTGAGGAGAGTTGTATATATACCCCTCCCTTCCTCCCTAAATCTCGCAATTGAAGCAATTATCACCGTCGGGCGGACCTCCACAATATGGACAAGAGTAATATCCATCGTTAGACATGACGAAACGCGAACGGTGTTACGAGAATTAAACACTAGCGGGTTAGAAAAAGAATTAATTGATAAGGGGTAAGAAGAATATTTTTCATTTTTGATTGTTTTTTAATTTTTTTGGTTTTTTGGTGTATTACGTAGACTCAAATCTACAAATCTCTCCTCGAATCGATTTCTCGATTAAAGGAGCCTCAAAGAATGAAAACGATCACGTGGAGTGAACGCCTTCGATGACTTTAGAAAGTTGGTGGAACACCAAAACGTTCAAGAGGGTTTAATCTTGAAAACAAGCAAATATATATGATACGTAGATAATACTTGGGCGGCAAACCCTCGATTAGCCCTCTTTCTCAAAACACGCACAAGCAAGCGGGGGAAACGAGGCGACGCTAAGCACTTAAGAGCCTTTTTCCCTTAGGTCGTGCAATACAACTGCCTTATACCCACCTTATAGTTTGTGTTAATTGAAATTAAGCCTCATGAAAGTATTTATCTATTTTGCCTTTAAACTTTTGCTTTAGATTCGAATACAATGACCGAGTGATGAAATTCCGAATCAAGATTGCGTTTTCACGCTTTTGGAGTACTTGTATATTTATTGTTCTACGTAAGTACAATATAGTAATATATTCACAATAAAAATGAAAACGATAATGGGATATCTACAATATAGTAAAAAGATTGGTTTGTGTTTAATTTAGGAAAATTAAACACGATTTATTTGGATATTATAATATATTAAGGAAAAATAACAAAAATGAGTATGGACGATATTTACGCTTTCCAAAAATTGAAAAGCAGAAACGCACTACTCACACAAACACGATAGTAATAATGGCAACTCAAAAACACCTCCCCGACAGCGGCGGCAAAAATGATTGTTGTAAAATCGTACACGTTTTAGGAAAAACGTGTATGTGGCAAGTATTAAACTCGACGATTTAGGAAAACCGAAGAATCGAATAAATGCGAGTTCGTTCTCGAAGGAGGTGTATGTATTATGTGCCAATATAATAAAACGATGTTTAGATTAGTGACGTTTTTGAGAGAGAAATATTTAAAAATAAAGATGATTTACGCTAAAAATTACACTACGACGTAAAAAACGCGAAATCGTGAAATTCGACGAAAAATTAAACTCAACTAAAAATCGTCAAATTTTAAATCTAAGTTAAGAAAAGTCTAATTAAAATAAAAGTGAAAAGCAAATTTTGCAAAACCTATTTAATTAATTTATATTAGACTACGACGAGAATTAAACGTATACGTAAAACGTAAAACGCGAAGAAATTATTTATTTATTTTTTTTGAAAACTTAACTAAAAATATACTAATTAAACTTAAAATAAAAATTTGAAACTATTTTAAAAATACAATTAGGCTAAAAAAACAAATGTACGAATTTGAACGAAAAAAAATAAATAAACGCGATATTAAAGCAAAATATCAAATTTTAAACTTAACTAAAGCCAAAAAAATTTCCTAAGTCCTAAATGATAAATAAATTTTTTTGAAAAGGAATTATATTTTTTTGACTTCTAAATATTCTTTTATGAATTAAATAATATGAAAAACTATTTAAATGTTTAAAAATATTAAACTAATTTCGAAAAATCTCAAAAAATTATAGAAAGTAGATTAAGCTGTTTGAGTCCTACGAAATTAAGCTAAACGAATCAGCTTATCAAATAAGCTGGGAAAAATCCAAATTAAGCGAGTACTATTATAAAAAAAGAAAACTAAAAAGACAAAATAAAGAAGGTATAAAAGAGAAATGAAAAGAACTATAAACAAAGAAGATCAATAGATCAGATGGTTAGGTGGTCGTGTGTTGCGTCTGATGGAGTGTCGAGGTCAGGGGTTCAAACCCTTGAATGCCATGTTTTTTTACACAATAAACATGTTACATGTTCTCCTCCCTCCCAAAACTTTAAACGACACTTTTTTCTGTCGCAAAACTGTCGCAAAAACGAATTCTCCTCCCTCACAAAACAATAGCGACACTTAAAACTGTCAAAATCTGTCGCTAAAGGCTGTTTCACTCACTGTAACACAGACAACGAATTTTTCTTGGTTTGGAGCCTTGTTTGTTGGCGTTATGAATGTATGTTGGTACAATGGGCACCCCACAACAATGGAGTTGTGGGGAGTCAATGACAAGCACACAAAACACAAATCAAACACAAATTAACTCAATAAAGTACCAAAATCACAAGCAGTTTACAAAAAAGAAAGCATAGCAGACAAAAAGTGCTTGTATCATGATGAACTTGGTAAATTGATGAAACTTAGCAAGCTCAATCAGCCACAAAGGTCTACCACACTAACAACCCCGAGTATGAAAACCTAAACTACCCTAGTTACTATCAATTTCATCAACATTCAACGTGAAAAACAAAATAACAAAACTACACAGTAACTGTGCAGGCATAAAGGTAATTGCTGATGATTTTGGCTATTTAGTGAGTTTCAACGTTTAAAAACTTGAAGATAAGTAAGCCAAACATAAAACATTAACACACACTCCTAAACTACCAAATGGACCAAGTGATTACAAGATTCGAATAAAAAACACCTAAAAACAAAATCAAATCGACCCTACTGTCTATTATATGCACATTTTGCCAATAACATCAATTTCACTCTAAACTTTATACTAGCACTAACCAATGCTTAAAACTAACTTAAATAACCACTATGGGCATGTGTAGACCGTGTATACCTCAATGAGTTGTCACTTACTCACTTTAATCATACAATCTAAACACCCCTTATACTACCTATAAGTGAGTTTAAACGGAAATTCTCAAACCAATTAACAAGAATCAGATCTAAATAGTCTCAAACTAACAGAAACAGTCAAATAAAGCTTAAACTAACATGAACTTAACACAAAAATAAAGTCGAACACAAATCACTCAACACACTTAATTTAAACAGAAAGTTAGGTCAAGGGGTTCAAGCCTTTTACCTTCCTTGGTTTACATCCAAACCAAGGAGATGGGCTGATGCCATCCTCCTCATAGCTTAGTGAATAGAAGAGATGGGTGAATGTTTTGACTAGCCTTTTGTTGATGGGTCTACAACAGACCTCAAAAGGACATGAACAAGAGAGAATATGGAAGAAAGTGATAATACTCTTTGCACCTATTTCAACAAGAAAACAAAATCCAAACCTCAAAAAGGCTTCAAACCTCAAGCTAGTTGTCAGCTAGCTTGAGTTTGTGGTCTTTTGAGGCTGTAAGTACTCAAACACACTAATATAATAATGACAATATTTTATGAAAAACTCTAAAACAAACCACTTTATGAAACCAATACTTGAATACCAAAAAAAAGTGACTTAGGTATATGTTCTCACTACATATTTATCTTGTCAAGACAACTATGTCATGATCTAACATATACTCAAGGGTCCCAATATTTTTCTCAAATGACAGTGATGAAAACTTGGTAAAAGGATAATAAGACTTTCACAAACCAAATGAATCCAAATTTTAAAAAAACAACTAAACTAAATATGGAACTCAGAATACTCAAATTTGCAAGGTTAATTTATTACTTTAAATATTCCATGAAATAAGTTTACAAAAGTGAGAAAAACTAGAACAAGGCAAACCACAAGTTGGTTGCTCTTTTTATACTACTAGATAGAAGATTCTAGGTTACAAGAGAAAAAGAAAACCCTAGCAAACGAATTCCCTTCTTTGTCCTTGGATTCAAACTTGAACAATCAGTCAAATGGCCATGTGATGAAGTCTTTATTTACAGCTGTTGTGGGATGATCACAACCCTTGAAATCTCCTTAGTGAACACGAAATCAATGTGGATGGTTGATTTTCTGGAAAAAAATTGTCTTGGAGCCAAAGTGTGGGTCAGGGGAATCTGTTGAGGGGACCAAGGATGTATGTAGATCTTTTTTGGAGTTGGGGTTGAGTGAAAGTGATGGGAATCGTATTTCTGGAGAGTTGTGGTCATTGGCCCTTTGATTTGTGTTAATTATTGGATTAGGGTTTATGGGAAGGTGACTGGGGAATTAGGGGATGTGATTGCCACAGTGTTTGTTTAGAAGGAAGTGTAATATTAACTTATTAATTACAAAATTTAATTAATCAATATTTCTATTAATGGTTTAGTGACGTGTAGGGGGTGGTTTGGGATGTGGGTTTATAACCGGGTGTAATATGGGTTGTTGGATAGTGATGTTAAGTAGTTAGGCACTTTGGCAGAAATGGCCCTCCCAGTTATGTTACTCCATTAAAAACTTTGCAAAAACGGTCCAAGTCTCGTTCCCCGTTAGTCCTTTTCCATTTCAAACTCAGTCCTTGGGTATCACATGGTTAATCCTTTGTTAACTTTAGTGGTTAATCTTGTATATTCTTCAATCTTGGAGGACTATTCATGGTATTTCTTCAATATTTAGGGTCCTCATTTTCATTTTGGATAGTTGAGGGGTATAAAGTGTAAACCTTCGAAAGTTGAGGGACCAAACTTGACATTCTTCAATTCTTCAAGGGTATTTTGGGAAAATTCATTTCTCGGGTCCGGTTCTTTGTGCGGTTTCGTTTCCCGTGTTCGTTTTTGCTTGATTCTTGTGATCTTTTGTTGATTTCACGATATCCGTACCTAAAATACACAATGAACAAACACAAGCATATTTTGGGGTATTTTATGATATTTTTAAGCATTTTAAGCCCGATTTAGACGAAGAGACTATGTATAATTGCAGTCTCATCAAACAACAAAACAGTGGGAACCGGTCACTAACCGGTGGGAACCAGCAGTCGACCGGTGTGAACCGGGCTCGGGCAGCGCTTAGCCGTGGCTCGGCAGTGGGTAAACCACATGGACAGTGGCAACCGGCTAGGCCGGTTAGCCACTGTCAAAGGGGGTGTTTGGCTCGGCTTATTAGGAAACACGGGGTACGGGCTCGGGTTAATTTTGAAAACACGGACTCGGGTTTCGGGATATAATTAAAATCAGAAAACATGTTAATTAAATTATTACTAGAATTTTTAATTTAATTAATTTCATGACTTAGGTTTAATAGCAAAGTTAATATTACATGTATAACCTAAAGTATTTAACTTAGCTTAATTTAATTAAAACATGTATTTTTAATTAAATTCCATATAACGTATAGTTTAATTAATTAACCAGTTATTTAATTAATAAGCTATAACCATGACTTGTATTATACTATCTGAACTTTACTTATTATTTATAATCAAGATTACTTCTAATTATGGAAGCTTTCTATTTTTGTAAACTTTCTAATTTTAGAAACTTACTATATATGGAAACCTGCTATTTTTAGAAAGTTACTTAGTATTACAATAAAAGTATTATAATACACTAATACATGAATAATACACAACAGAACATCAGAATAACTACAGATAAACAGTAAAACAGTAAAACATGATAGAATACGTAGAATAAGCTAAGAACACTCAGAACCAGTAAAACACATGTAATTCAGACAACTCATGCACGTCCATATTTCTTATGTAGTATTCTCCGTCAAGACGGAGTAGTTATTCATCGTGTTCATTAGCTTCTACTGGACATAAGGTACGGATTTCTCGTCCTTCAGCAAGGATAATCTCTTCCTTCATTAGGATTTCTCGTATGCAGCCAACTATTTTCCACAGTATGTACAAATTAAATACTTATGTTATTAGTTACCTTAACCATATACATGCATGACCAGTTCACCTAGTTATGGAGGTACCATAACCATAACACTAGAGGCACTAGTGTTATGACTTCACCACGGCGGAGTGATAGCTCGTGGTGTCCCTTTTAGTTATTTGGCCATATTATTTATTATGTTATCATGTGAGGCGTATGGGTGCATCCTAGTTACATGTTTCAGTCAGGATTTCATGGTGAATGTGGTGTGTGCCTTGCATCCTTCACAGGGAGCTGATCCCTCCTACCCAGACTAGTATAAATAGAGGCAGCCCCTCTAACTGCATGATGAGGTCACCCCTTTATGTGTTCATGCACGTTGTTGACCTCATGACCTATATTGGCTATTTTGGTACGGTAAACTAATACTGATTTTACAAGTAAACATAAGCTATATTTTCAGAACTAAAATCAGTAAAACATGTTATACGCCTAGGTTTTCCTAGGACTTATTCATTTCCGCTGCTATTCATGCTTTATGCTCTTTTTATGCTTTCAAATGATATGTCTTACATGTTTTATTGTATTATACGTGCACTGAGCGTTATGCTTTGCCGTCTACTTTTCCATGTTCCCCAAACGGTAGGTACCCAAGGTCGCAAGTAGGAACTCTAGAGTATGTGCCTTCGGATTGGAAGCTATCCAGCCTCTTTTACCTTATGCATTTAGTCCTACTTTTCATACTTCACTTCTTTTGGACATTGTTTAGTCCTTTCATTTACAGGACTTAGTATTGCTTGTGTGTGAGTTACTAGACTACTGATGTTTGATTCTAGTATTTCTATTTATAGTCATGAATGTTTAGACATTTACCTTGCATGCTTTGATGACACGCCATAATTTACTGTAGCATTCCATCTTAACAAATGAGGTGTTACAATTATGGTATCAGAGCCAAGGTTTCGACCTGTAGCTCTATAAAACATGACATGTGACTTACAGGTAGTCACTAGTGTCTTCCTAGAACTGACAGTTGGTTTTCATGCATTCATTCATTTTCATTTTATTTCATGCATTCATATCATTGTCGCAGGTTTATGACTAAGTAATGGTTGGTACAGAGCTGGCTCTATTTGGTCGCATGTGCTTTTATCGAAACTTTTAACTTTGGGACCGACCCATCGGCGTCCCCGCGGCATCTCTTTTGTTTTGAGTGAACTAACCATAGGCGTTCACTCGCTCATATAAAAGTTTTTGTAAACTGCATCATACATTTACCATTGTTTCATGCATTATAAACTGCTTCACTGATTTATACATTGTTCATGCATTTTATGTTCATATCATGTCAGACTTATCATTTATGTTGCATTTTGTTGTTTTTAACTGTCAGATGGTGAACTCACGCAATGCTCCAAATTTGGCTGCAGCTGTCAATGCAGCTCTACAAGCCCTCCTTCCCCAACTTCTCAATGAGATCAGGGACGAAGTATGCGAAATTCCAGGCTCATGGCAACCACAACAACAACAAAAATCCTCCACCTCCTCCATCTGTTACCCTCATGACTTGGTTGGAGCGATTCAACAAACAACGACCCCGTTCGTTTGAGCAGACTGACAGCCCCATCGAGGCTGAAGCTTGGATTTCTCACATCGAGAATATATTCGATGCGATGGGTTGTGACGTTGTTTTCAAGGTAAGATTGGCTTGCTATAAGTTTGAAGGTGATGTGCTACAGTGGTGGAAGTCAGTCAAGCAGTCCAACGGTGGTGATGATTGGTTTACACAACTGACATGTAATCAGTTTAAGGAGCTCTTCCTTAACCAGTACTTTCCACATGCTGAGCAGGAGAAGTTCAAGAGGGATTACCACAACATTCGGCAGGTTGCTGGTGAAAACAATAATGAGTTTATGCAGAGGTTTCTCTATTTGGCTGGTTTTTTGGAGCAGTAGCTGGTACTGCTGTAGAGCAAGCTGAGAAGTTTCGCTGGGCACTTTGCACTTTGGTCGCCAACAGCTTGGTATGTGCTACCTTCAGTACAGTGGCACAAGTGGCCCATGCAGCCCGTAAGCTTGAGATGCTTCATGAACGAGAGGAGTTTGGTGACGACCGAACAGTGAAGAGGTATATTCAATCACCAAACGTAATCACTCATTTCCTTTTAGTATTTTCATGTTTATATCATCCTCTGTTCAATTCTCCATTTCAGACAGAAGACTGAGGACCGGAAGCCTCCGGGTAATCAGCAACAGTCATCCAAGGGAAATGGTCAGTCCAATGATCGTTCTGCTTTAGAGAGGCGTGGTGGTAATGGCAATTACCGAAATAATGCCAACAGTAGCAGGTCCTTACATTTACCTTCCTTATTATTAAACTGCGTATGTTTCACTATTCTGACACTCCAGGCGCTCATATTCAGGAGCAATGGCAACGAAAGGGACCAGGACCGCAGAGGTTCGCAGCCTAACCGTCCTGCTTCATTTGGTAATCACTTAAACCTTCTATGTAATCACGTTTATGTTCCATGATCATGTCTCATGCATGTAATCCTGAAACAGGCTCTCAGCTAGCTAGGACGCCAGGTGGAGGATTCACGGATCCTATCTGTCCTACTTGTTCGCGCAGACATTCTCGTGTTTGTCGCCGAGGTACTGGTGGTTGTTTCAAGTGTGGCCAACATGGCCATCAGTAGAAGGAGTGTCGCCAGGGTGAGATAGAAGGCACCTCTGGACATGCCGACTCCAAGCCACCTCCTACTTCTGGTCGTGTGTTCACTACTACTAGAGA
Source organism: Glebionis coronaria (assembly GCA_025667525.1). Classification (NCBI taxonomy): domain Eukaryota; kingdom Viridiplantae; phylum Streptophyta; class Magnoliopsida; order Asterales; family Asteraceae; genus Glebionis; species Glebionis coronaria. The sequence goes on from CM046877.1 coordinate 145,401,345, forward strand.
CCAGGCGAACAAGACTTCAGGTACTGATATGAGCAAAAACTCATATCAATTAATCAACAAATCATCCTAAAACACATAGCAAGTACCTAACTTTTGTGCTATAAAAGCAGTATTGTGTGGTATGTTCTTTGTTTGTATTCAAATAGGTAAGAAGGATACAATTTCAAGCAAACAAGAAGAAAATCAAGCTAATTTGGATGAAAAAGACAAAGAAGGATCAAGGATGACAAGACTTTGAAGACAAAGGACCTATCTTGACAACATTTCAAAGATGAAGGACCAAAAGTGAACATTTGTCAAAGTCAAGATCAAAGTCAAACATGGTAAATCATCAAGTCAACCAAGTCAAAGGGTCAAATGAAGCAATAATGCAAGTTGAAGGACCATTTATGCCAAAGGAATGAAGATTTTAGCTCAAAATATCAATCTGCCAAGTAAAAGGACTGAAATTGCCAACATTCAAAGTAAAATATGGCTTAATCCGTGTGATGCAATAACAACCAATGAGAAGCAAGGAAATAAGTGATTTGGATTGCCACATAATCCCACTCACAGCCACCAACATTTAATAAGCAAATCCTAACAGTGCAATCAACCACCATTTCAATCCACCAATCATATTTCAGTATAAAGATAATGATCCGTGTGCTTATCCCTCAACCAACCACAAAACGCCACGTGGCTTTCTTCTCCAACAACTTTGCCAGAATCGATCAAGAGCTAGAGTGCGTTTCAGAAGAAGTTATAAACATCAAAGTTGCTCAAAATCAAAGGACGAATTCATCCCAACAACTCAATTAAGCTGAGAATAACTCAATCAAAAATCCCCAATTAAGTTCTTCACCTGCAAATATCAATTAGCAGAATTGGGACACGTGGAAGACTCCTATTGGCTTGGACACGTCATTCTCCCCAACTACTTCACTTTTTCATTCTATAAATAGGACTAGAAGCTCTCATTTGTACATAGTTAGCTAGTGTGAAAAACACACACACTAGAAATTTACACTCTCTCATTCTGTTAGCAGTTAGTAGATAACAACTCTCAAGAGCTTGACAACCTCTTGAGAGTCTGTTAGTTAGTTGTAACATCTTTTGTAACCACCTTTCACATAAATTCAATAAAATTCCAATTTCCCTCCAATTCTCTTACTACTCTTACATATTGTTCATACGCCAGTGTTATTGTTAAGTTTCTAGTGATCATAATTGATCATTAGCAGCTTTGTGGAAGATTGTAGTTGTTCTTTTCATCTTGTAGCTGAGTACATTGTTCTGATCATTCCATTTCAAGCATTAGTAGAATTTTTGAAGGTTTCAAGTTCATCAATGGAGATTAAGAGTTGATAGCTGTTTATTGGTTATAGATTGATAGATCCTAGTGCTAGGGTGGTGGTTTAGCACTAGCTAGATAGCTCAGCGCTACTCTACTCCATCAAAGGAGGCTTCTAATTCACAAGTTTGCCTTTTCTGCATTTTTGTTCCACTCAAGTGTTGAATGCCTGCTCAATTCATAGTATAGAACTTATTTTTTGTATGATCAAAGGTGTTTAGTTGTTAATTGACTAGATTAAATGATTGTGTAGTATAATGGTAGCTTAGCTCTTGATTACTAGCCTTTATTTCCATTCTGTTAAGATTTTAGCTGTCATTTAGCTTGCCTTAGCATTTTAAGTATAGGAGTGTTGCTTAGCCTAAGATTAGCTTCTTTACATCTCAATTTGGTAGTCACATTTAGCCTGCTATTACTCTTTAATCAGTCTTGCTCCTAGCTTAAATCTCTTTAATAAAATTTCTACTAAAAACTTGTAACAAGTGTTTGGCAACCAGTTTTAGAGAATGATCTAGTGTTGATTTTTGATCAAATCTTATTCATCGTTAGTCACTTAGCCGTTTTAAGTCAAGTTCAGTAGTTGACATTCTTTTTTTAGTCAAATCTTTGGTCTAAAAGGCCAATTGCAGTAAAGGCTTTGGGTCATATTGTTTCAAAACCTGTTTTCAGAAAGTATCAGATTTCAAATAATTGCCATTGCTTCAATCCTTGATGATTTTCTTGAAATCAATTTCTAGCTCTCTAACAATATATGTAGTTTAAGCCTTTAGCAGGAATTTCTACAGTTTTCAGAATTGAGGTAGAACTAAGTAGTAGAATAAGCCCTTGAGCATTTGCCATTTTCTGTAACAAAACGTTAGGTTGTTTTCCTATTCTAGCTTATCCACTTCATAAACTTGCCCATTTTTTTTACAAATCTCTTTAAAAAGTGTTAGTGGTTATAATTTGAACTTTTCAGTTTTTTTGGAAATTTTGGTCAACAAAAGTCAACATAAGCTCTTTCTAGCTTAATTTCGTTTTCTGAGCTTATTAATGGATCATTTTTTATAAGACAAAACATTCCCTTCTTCTTGTGAGCTGATTAACAAGTTTTTGCAAAAAAATCAAGTTATGGACGTTTGGCTTATTAGATAGTTATTTTGGGATTATTTGAAATAACTTATTAGATATTCAGTGAGTTTCAGCTTATTTCCTTTTATAAGTCTAGCTTATCTTGAATTTTAAGACTTTTGAAACTGGTTTGAGCTTATTTGGTTAAGAATTGAGCTTAAACGAGCTTGTTAAAGTTCCTTAGCCCGTTTTTGTTATTAGACTTTTGGAAATTGCATTTTAGTCCCTAAGTTGTTAGACAGTTTCAGTTTTAGCCTAATTTTCCTAAAAATTAGTGATTGTTAGGATTAGTCCCTGCATTTTCTAGTTAGTTAACATTTAGTTAGTCAGTTTTGAAAGTTAGTTAAAGTTAGTTACTTTGTTAGTTAATTTTCATAATTAGTCCAATTTGTTAACTGTTTTTACATTTCTAGTCCTTTGACGTTTAGACTTTGTATTTTTGGCATTTTATTTTCATAGAATTTACATTTTCAGTCCTTTCATTTTATAGAATTTACATTTGTGATTTTAATTGAATAAAAACTTGGTTTGTGCAATTTGTTTTACGTATAAGTAGAATTGTATTTTTCATTTTAGCAAGGTGTTGTTTGAATTAGACATAGAATATCCAAATACCTTTACCAACCAAAAACAATTATAAACCCGATCTTGTTAGGACTTTCAATTTGTTAAGAACTGAGAAAACGAACTTCAATTATACACAATTTCAAATTGCGCCGCTGCCGGTTCTTTGACTTTACGAGAGACTATCGATTGACGGTTTTCCTTGGCTTTTAGGATCCGTTCACCTAGTGAACATTATTTTTACGTATCATAAATAAAAAACAATAAAAAATCAAAAATATAAAAATACATAAAAACTAAAAAATTAACAAAACAATTCTTTTCCTAAAGAATTGACCAAACAAATTAAAAAATTCAAAAAGCAATCTTTTTCCTAAGAGATTGCACCAAAAAATATATATTATTGGATTCTCTCGGTTTTTATGTACATATAGTATTTTCTCTTAAAAACTCATAAATACAAAAATATTTTCCATATATTATTATAAGTAAATACGTATACGTATAAGAACAACCAATTCACATATTCTCCATAAGTATTGCCAAGGCAATACACCGTGTTGAGGGGCGTTCCGGTCCTTGACACGCGTATCGATCAAATTCAATAAAGCAAGAATAGATAAATACTTCCAATAAGCAACAATTCGAAGAATACAAACAATTAAGTGAATAGAAAGGCGATGTGCTATAAAATGCCATCTAAGGGTCAATAGGTACTTAAGTGATTCGCGCCACCTAACCCCCCGTTCACTTGTGAGTATTCTAAGAAGGAAGACTTCATTGGGGGTCTTGCACCCAAGTAGTACATACGTATATTATTATTTTCTTGTGGATATTTCATATTGAAACTCGAAGGGGATAATCCTTTTCTCTTCAAAGTCACACGAGAGCTTCTCTCTCATTCCTCGTATTGAGTTGCATGCTCACTCGCGGGCGTGCACAAATACCGATTGGTGTACAACCCCTTCCTCCGAAAAGGAAGAAAAAGAGAAAGAGTAGGAACACCATCGTCCATCAAGCCGATCACGAGAATCGTGCTTTGATTCATCCACAACAAGAAGCCATGGCCGGAGTTGATACTCGTTCTTTGATGGAGCAATTGCAATCCAATGTTCACGGATATGCCGATGCTATCAAGATACCTGATATTCCCGCAAACACATTTGAGCTAAAGACATCCATGATTAACTTGGTTTCAAACACACCTTTTTATGGAAACAAGAATGATAATCCTAATGATCACCTTAAGAGATTTCTTGCTCTTTGCAACACCATTAAGTACAATGGAGTTCCCCATGATGCCATTAAGTTGATATTGGTGCAATTTTCACTAGAGGGTCCGGCTAAGCATTGGTTAGATACACAACCACCCGAGAGTATTACCACATGGGATGGTTTCACTACCAAGTTTTTGAACAAGTTCTTTCCCCCATCTAAGACCACGGCTTTGAGGAACTTAATTATAGGCTTTCAACAAAAACCTAGTCAAACATTTAGTTATGCTTGGGAGGAGTATAGAGAGTTAATGAGAAGATGCCCTAACCATGGATCGGATGAAGTTCACCAAATCAGTATTTTCTACAATGGCCTTAAACCTCATCACCAAGACTCACTCAATGCTTCCGCGGGAGGGAATATTCTTCTTAAATCTATTCAAGAGGCTTGGGATATTATTGAGACCAAAGCAATGGTGCAAATCAACACACAATTTGATGAAAGAGTCCATGTCATTCAAGAAGGAAGTTCTAAAACATTGGAGACTCAACTCATTTCATGCATTCAAGCATTGACTCAAGCTTCAAAGGAAAATCAAACAATCATACAAAACACTCAAAAGATGAAAGAAACAATGATGAATGACTTTATGACTCTTTCTATGGGCAATCATTCCACAAATGATGTGCATACCATTACTCTTTCATGTGAGACTTGTGGAGGTCCTCATTCCTATCAACAATGTGATAAGGTGCAAAGTTATCAAGGGGAATGTTATGCTTACCAAGAGGAACATCGTGAACATTTCAAACCCAACATCAATCAAAATAACCTTTCTTACAAATCTCAAAACTATCTTGCACCACCGGGTTTCCCACCCCAACCACCCACCCAACTTCAACAAAATTCTCCTCAATTGTTACAAATGAACCAAGGTCCAAGGCCACAATACCAAGGGAATAACTATAGACCACCAAATACCTTTCACAATCAAGGAAATACCTTTCAAGGTAACAATCAAGGGTTTTACAATCAACCTCCACCTTTCTAACCCCAAGGTTTTCAAGGAAATGTGCCACATGATTATAACACAATTGAGCTTCTTCACAAAATGAATCAAGAGAATGAAAGGAGGTTCCGAGCTAATGAGAAAAGAATGAAAGAAATGCCTGAGGAAACAAATAAGAAGTTTATGATGCTTTTAAATCAAAGACCACAAGGAGGTTTACCATCTAACACACAAGGAAGCCCAAGGGCAAATGTCAATGCTATTACAACAAGAAGTGGAAAGTCAACAAAGGATCCTTCACCTCCTAAACCTCCTATTGTTAAACCCACTTTTGTTCCTACATATGCCAAGCCTTCTACATCCACTTCACCACCTCAAAATGCTCCAATTCAATCAAACACACCTTCTCAACCTATTCCCACTTCTCCTTTACCTTCAACAACTCCTAATGAAGAAGCTATCAACGACAAATCTTCCACTACAACACCTACACCTAAACCAACTCTTCCTTATCCATCAAGATTGAGAAAGGAAAAGCTTAAGAACAAGGATGTTATCCAAGTTTTAATCTTTTTGAGGATGTTCAAGCAACTTAACATCAATATCTCCTTTGCGGAAGCTTTAGCCAATATGCCTAAGTTTGCTAAGATGATCAAGGACTTACTTTCTAACAAGGAGAGATTGTTGGATTTTCCTAATGCTTACTTGAATGAAAATTGCTCCACGGTTTTGCTTAAGAAGTTGCCTACTAAGCTTGGAGATCCGGGGAGGTTTTTGATTCCTTGCAATTTCCCGGGGGTGGAAGATTGTATGGCTTTAGCGGATTTAGGAGCAAGCATAAATCTTATGCCATTATCGGTTTGGAAGAAACTTTCACTTCCCGAGTTCACTCCTACTAAGATGACTCTTGAGTTGGCCAACCGTACTATAGCTTATTCGGTGGGAATTGCAGAGGATGTTTTTGTTAGGGTTGATAGATTTACCTTTCCCGCGGATTTTGTGGTGGTTGATTATGATATGGATCCTAGAGTGCCTTTGATTGTTGGTAGGCCATTTTTGAGAACAGGTCGAACTCTAACAGATGTGGCGGAAGGTGAACTTACAATGCGGGTAGGAGATGAGAGAGTTGTGTTTAACATGGGGAAGTTGTCTAAGAAGTCAAATGAGCCCGAAGCGGTAAAACATATTGATGTTGTGAATGAGGAGGAAACACAAGATGATATCCTTGATGAAGTTTGTGATGAATACTTTTATGAAGCTTGCTCAAGTGGAGATTATGATTTACCTCATGTTGAGACCATTGCTTCCATTACTTCATCTTTGGATTTTCATGACCCTCAAGAGTTAAATTTTGGTGAAACCTCATATGACAATCCACTTTTCCACAATGATGACCATATTCATGAGGACTTTAGTGATGAAGAATCTCTTCTTTGTGATACACCAACATATGATGACTATAGTGATGATGAGATTTCTACTTGTGACTCTCCATTTGTTGATGATCATACTTCCTTTGGTTTTGAGGAATCACCAATCTTTGATAGCCCAATCTATGATGTTTATGGTGATGAGGCGGATTCTGTCATGGATGAGAGTGATGAGTTTTTAGCGGAGGATATATCTTTTGAGTACACTCTTGGTTATCTTGATGAGGAGGGGGACATCCTATATCTAGAATCTCTATTGCATGAAGATCCTTTACCTACTTCCTTGTCCACTTCAACCCTTTCATGTGAAAAAGGAAAACAAACCATGATGGTTCTTTCTAAGAGCTTATTGTTATCCATGACTCCACACTTTTTCTCTCACCATGTGACCTACAAGGGAGAGTCTTCTAAGGCAACCAACACTTGTTGTTTTCTCATCAAGGAACGGATTTTTGATCCTGGCATAGAGCTTGCTAAACCATCTCAGTATCCGCCTGATGCAACAAAAGGAAAACTTGTGAAAGATTTGAGAGCATCACCTTATTACCTTTTGGAGAACATATGGGCCACCATTTTAGAGAACACCACCTCATCTTTTTCACCATTTCTTGGGAAGTTAGTTGTGGATTTGTGTTATAAGTGGGATGGTGTCACACCCCACCATGGCGGAATATGGGGCGCGACGTATGGATATCATCACAACATGGCGTGTCTATAGAGATAACTATATGAAATAAGAAATGTCATAAAATGGAGACACAAAGTCATGACAATATCTCATCAGACTCAGGAGTCTAGGTAAGTAGGTAACAGTCCTACCGCTTACCCAAGACAAACAAATAACATAACCAAACAAATATATGTGTGCCACTGTATTACTTATTAAAAGAACAAATAAAAACTAAGAAGGAAACGGGGATTCTCCTTCTATCTCCTAAGCTTCTCCAATCCTAGCCACTTATGTTCTCATGCTTAACCATAGTATCACCTGAAAGAGACACTAAAACACGTCAACATAAAGTTGGTGAGAGTCATAGGTTTAGACTCCAACGCTAAATCAATTACAAGCTATGAATAACAACCATCAACACAATAACATATGGACAATGTGCTACAATTATGTATTAACAACTAGCATTCAAGATCAATCATTCCAAACCAAAATCCAAGGCTCCTACCTTGCCAAACAACATCATGGTACCATAGATGATCACATTATGTACCTATCCCAAGGCCACTACCTTGGCATACCACAAGGCTACAACCTTGTCAAACCACAAGGCCACTACCTTGTCAAACCACAAGGCCACTACCTTTTCAAACCATAATAACTGAGACGGCACGTGTCCCCCGATCCAAATCATACACAATCAAAAATCACATAGCAGTTAATCACATAATGTACACACAAGTCCATCTCAAATCACAAACACATTCACAACATCAATTTAGAAAATAACTCAACACAGTGTCTCTTCCATCCCATCTGGAAGTCAAAATCAATATTAAACATGGGACTATGAAACTCACCTGATAGCTTCTTCACAAGTCCTCGCACTAGCAACAAGCTATCAAACCAAAAACACAAAATTAATACACGAACAAATCACTAAGATGGCTCATCAACCTATGATGGACATCTAGTCTATTCCCGTATAATTACCTCATTGTTAAGCTCTAATCACCCCATTACCCTTCCTTAACAAGTCCCTAACTTGGTTAAGTTTAATAGCTATCCCGTTCATAATTTTACACAAAACACTCCCAGTTTTAGGTCTCAAAACTTTAAGTCAAACGTCCACTTAAAAATACCCATGGTTTCTGTAAAAGGAATATTCACACTTTTATACATGTTAGATAAAACCTCCCACTTGCCCTAACCTTAAGGCTACTGTTAAGGCCCAGATATATGTGTATATATTGCTACCTATCCAGAATTCACTGATTTTAAACGTATGAAAAGTTCATTACCATTAGAGGGTCTTACCCTAAACCACAATCTTAGCCCAAGTGCAGATCCTTACTACAATATATAAACCATCTCTCATGTTCGTGAGAAGATCCCAATGCAACCCTAAGTACCCCAAACAACCCAAAACTTAAAAAGAAAACAGGCTGAATTCAAAACTGTTTTGACCTCCGACTGTTGTAACATGTTTTTGACCCACTTCCCTACCTTCAATTTAGTTCTCGTTTCTTGATTTAGAAAGCCACTTCAATTACCTTTTCAGGGATACTTGGATCGCATCTTGAATGTTCCTAGAACTCCTGATATGATCAAAACAATTGACTCAAAATTCTGCCCAGTTTTTAAAAACGGGTTTAATTAATTTAACCCAATTAATTACCCATAACCCCATTAATTACAAACCCTAAACCATCTAATCATTATAATATCATTAAAATACAGATTCTTATTAAAACCCTAACCTAAATCCATCATAAGATGATTATGTAAACATTAAAAACAATTAAATTAAAAAGGGATTACGAAAGTTTACCTTTGATTTATGAAAACCCTAAATTTTGATGAAGAGCCCTAAAAATTCTCCATAAACCGTCGACCATTCTTTTTCTCCAGGGATTTTATGTTTTTTTTCTCTTTAAAATCCTTATATAATGTAACAAGAATCCTAGTCCAAATATAAAACCCAACTTTCCTTTTTCCTATTTTTTTCCTTTTTTCCTTTTTTTCTTTTTTCCAAACCGACCTAAACCCCCTTCAAATTCGTTTTTTTTTTCTATTTATTGTTAATATATGTATTAATAACATTACCTTAATTTTCCTTAATTTATTTCAGCTCCTAAAGCCTCCAAAGCCTCAAAACCGTAAAACTAGTCAGTTTTTACGCGTTTTACCGTAAAAGACGTAAAATATACACTTTTAATAAAAATCTCAAATTTTGAAATAAACTTTATAACTAAGTCCTAAATGACTTAAAACCATCCCGAAAAAATATTCATATGACTAATTACCTCATCCGAGACCTCTAAATGCTAAACCGTAAATCGTAAAAAAATACGATTTTCTATAATACATATACGTATACGTAAACACCAAAATATCACCATTTCCTTTCATAGTCACAACTTGTGAGCTCATGAACATGAAATAACTGTTCCTCGATTTACTTATGAGTACTTTATGCTCATAAACGATAACCACACCAACCTCGTTCACACAAAATAAACACGTAAACACACAATTCAAGTAAGCACACATAAAATAACCTAAAAGTAAGACCAAGTGACAAACCCAAAACCACGGTTGTCACATCACTCCCTCCTAATAGAAATCTCGTCCCGAGATTCACTCCCAAACTCAAACTTATTCTCAGCAAACAAACGAGAATGCATATCCCTGATAAAACCTTCACGTTCAAACGTGAACTCAGTTTACACGAAAATAATCTCAACCAACAACACATGAGCCTTAACCGTCCGCGAGGAAACTTATCAAAACCATAAAGTTATGTAACCAACCTAACTAAATCTCGCAACTCATCAAACAAGAACTGTCTTGAAACCAAGTTAGGAGCCGTCACATAACTCAACGGGTTTAAAACTGTCACCCCGATTTCAGTCTTACTCATAAATACCATAAATCCAAACTCATCAAAATATAACCACGTATAATAAGGTCTAAAGAACTTTCAAATTCCTTCCCAACTCATCTCTATGTTAACCCCCCAAGTGTTCATTACTGCAAAATACCCAAAACACGAGTTTAACCCATGTTGTCCGAAAATTAACCTTGAACTCAACACTTGTACAATTAATTCGACCAAACTACTGATTTCCGATTACGAAACTTTCTGAATATTTGAAAAGTATGTTCCGAGTACATAATTTTAGGCTTTTGAATCACCAAAAAACCTTTAAAAACGAATAAGTTATGACCAAAACGATTTTTCTCAAAATCTGCCTAGGCATTAGCGACAGTTTCTGACAGTTAGCGACATATTTTGACATTTTAGCGACAGTTCTGCCTACTCCGATTTATACAAAAAAAAATGATTTTTAAACCCTAAAACCCCCCGTTAATTACCAAAACTAGAACCTAATTTATTTTAATTCCAGAAAATTAAAACTCTATTAATTACATGATTTTAACATATTTCACTAAATAAGAACAAAATTTTTAACTTAAGAACAATAACTTAGGTGATCAAAACCAAAATATTTTAAAATAACCGAGTCATGCTTATATGTTAAAGAATTTATATTCCACCTTATTTGAAACATGATCCCGACACTTCCTTATTTCATCGACTACCAACAACTATATTTTTTTCAATTTGCAAGTTCTATTTTTTTTACCATGTATAACTCGAAACAAAAGACATCGTTACCCCAAAAAGAAATCTCCACCATCTCAAAATCCTTCACGCCAAAAGTACCGTCAAAACAAACACGTGAAATGAGGACCCGAGAAATGCGCTACTACAGAAGTTGAACATCTCAAAGAGAAACGAGCTAGTAACCATCCCAAGAATACAACCGGTAAGTAGAAAATAATTTTACATACATAGGCATAAGCGTACATACACTCAAATCCATCCAACATATACTATACAAGCATGTATTAACTCTCTTTCAAGCAATCATACTTAAAAGTCCAGTGGTGTTGTGGCACATATATAATTATGTAGGCCTCCATAATTATACATGTTCCCTTTCACCAATGTACTCCCTCCTATGATGACACTTATAAGAAATTAATACTACATATAACACATAATCCAACAACTCACAAGCACATAACCACACAAGATAAGATCCAAAACCCCATATATTAAAATAACATAGCCAATGCACGAAACACATAAACTCGTAGTCCAGCTGAACCAGCGTAGACAAAATTCAAAATGTATAAAGAATATGAAAACATAATTAAGTGAAATCCAACAATGACTAGCGTATACGACCATGTTTCCACCCGCACTAATCAAAACTCGTAAAGAAAATAACATGTAGTTAAGTATGAACCATAGTAGTTCATAACCTAACAAATACTGCGAAAATAATATTCAAACACATCAATTACTATAAAATGCACACATACTACTATGAAGCCTATATGCAGGGACCCTTAGGCTATAGACTAGGCTACACGACTAGGCAACCTAATTCTCTATAACCATTGTCTCTGATACCATTTTGTCACACCCCACCATGGCGGAATATGGGGCGCGACGTATGGATATCATCACAACATGGCGTGTCTATAGAGATAACTATATGAAATAAGAAATGTCATAAAATGGAGACACAAAGTCATGACAATATCTCATCAGACTCAGGAGTCTAGATAAGTAGGTAACAGTCCTACCGCTTACCCAAGACAAACAAATAACATAATCAAACAAATATATGTGTGCCACTGTATCACTTATTAAAAGAACAAATAAAAACTAAGAAGGAAATGGGGATTCTCCTTTTATATGCATTCCTAAGCTTCTCCAATCCTAGCCACTTATGTTCTCATGCTTAACCATAGTATCACCTGAAAGAGACACTAAAACACGCCAACATAAAGTTGGTGAGAGTCATAGGTTTAGACTCCAACGCTAAATCAATTACAAGCTGTGAATAACAACCATCAACACAATAACATATGGACAATGTGCTACAATTATGTATTAACAACTAGCATTCAAGATCAATCATTCCAAACCAAAATCCAAGGCTCCTACCTTGCCAAACAACATCATGGTACCATAGATGATCACACTATGTACCTATCCCAAGGCCACTACCTTGGCAAACCACAAGGCCATTACCTTGTCAAACCACAAGGCCACTACCTTGTCAAACCACAAGGCCACTACCTTGTCAAACCACAATAACTGAGACGGCACGTGTCCCCCGATCCAAATCATACACAATCAAAAATCACATAGCAGTTAATCATAAAATGTACACACAAGTCCATCTCAAATCACAAACATATTCACAACATCAATTTATAAAATAACTCAACACAGTGTCTCTTCCATCCCATCTGGAAGTCAAAATCAATAGTAAACATGGGACTATGAAACTCACTTGATAGCTTCTTCACAAGTCCTCGCACTAACAACAAGCTAACAAACCAAAAACACGAAATCAATACACGAACCAATCACTAAGATGGCTCATCAACCTATGATGGACATCCAGTCTATTCCCGTATAATTACCTCATTGTTAAGCTCTAATCACCCCATTACCCTTCCTTAACAAGTCCCTAACTTGGTTAAGTTTAATAGCTATCCCGTTCATAATTTTACACAAAACACTCCCAGTTTTAGGTCTCAAAACTTTAAGTCAAACGTCCACTTAAACATACCCATGGTTTCTGTAAAAGGAATATTCACACTTTTATGCATGCTAGCTAAAACCTCCCACTTGCCCTAACCTTAAAGCTACTGTTAAGGCCCTGATATATGTGTATATATTGCTACCTATCCAGAATTCACTGATTTTAAACGTATGAAAAGTTCATTACCATTAGAGGGTCTTACCCTAAACCACAATCTTAGACCAAGTGCAGATCCTTACTACAATATATAAACCATCTCTCATGTTCGGGTGAAGATCCCAATGCAACCCTAAGTACCCCAAACAACCCAAAACTTAAAAACAAAACAGGCTGAATTCAAAATTGTTTTGACCTCCGACTGTTGTAACCTGTTTTTGACCCACTTCCCGACCTCCAATTTAGTTCTCGTTTCTTGATTTAGAAATCCACTTTAATTACCTTTTCAGGGATACTTGGATCGCATCTTGAATGTTCCTATAACTCCCGATATGATCAAAACAATTGACTCAAAATTCTGCCCAGTTTTTAAAAACGGGTTTAATTAATTTAACCTAATTAATTACCCATAACCCCATTAATTACAAACCCTAAACCATCTAATCATTATAATATCATTAAAATACAGATTCTTATTAAAACCCTAACCTAAATCCATCATAAGATGATTATGTAAACATTAAAAACAATTAAATTAAAAAGGGATTACGAAAGTTTACCTTTAATTTATGAAAACCCTAAATTTTGATGAAGAGCCCTAAAAATTCTGACATAAACCGTCGACCATTCTTTTTCTCCAGGGATTTTATGTTTTTTTTTCTCTTTAAAATCCTTATATAATGTAACAAGAATCCTAGTCCAAATATAAAACCCAACTTTCCTTTTTCCTCTTTTTTCCTTTTTTCCTTCTTTTCTTTTTTCCAAACCGACCTAAACCCCCTTCAAATTCGTTTTTTTTCTATTTATTATTAATATATATATTAATAACATTACCTTAATTTTCCTTAATTTATTTCAGCTCCTAAAGCCTCCAAAGCCTCAAAACCGTAAAACTAGTCAGTTTTTACGCGTTTTACCGTAAAAGACGTAAAATATACACTTTTAATAAAAATCTCAAATTTTGAAATAAACTTTATAACTAAGTCCTAAATGACTTAAAACCATCCCGAAAAATATTCATATGACTAATTACCTCATCCGAGACCTCTAAATGCTAAACCGTAAATCGTAAAAAAATACGATTTTCTATAATACATATACGTATACGTAAACACCAAAATATCACCATTTCCTTTCATAGTCACAACTTGTGAGCTAATGAACATGAAATAACCGTTCCTCGATTTACTTATGAGTACTCTATACTCATAAACGATAACCACACCAACCTCGTTCACACAAAATAAACACGTAAACACACAATTCAAGTAAGCACACATAAAATAACCTAAAAGTAAGACCAAGTGACAAACCCAAAACCACGGTTGTCACAGATGGTAATTATGTATTTGATCCTGGGGGATATTTATGGAGTTTTGATAAATGAAAACTTGTTTTACCTCATCATGGAGATTTTTCTTAAAAAGGGCAAAATTTTTCTTCTCCATGATAGGTTTTAGACACTTTTAAGTGTGGGATAAGTCGAGCTAGAGACTTTATAACTCAAGCATCGTATAACTAGGTTTAGAGTGTTGTAGGTTAGAAATAAGGGTATATAATTGAGGATAAGTGTAGGGGGAGACCTTCTTTTGTCTTCATGTTGTTTGTAGGGTTGCTCACTCATTTCATGCCTTGGAGCTTATGGAGGAGGCCCTTGTATCCGGTTCACTTCGTGACTATTGTGATCTTTTATAGACACTTTGTGTTTTAAAAATGAATTCGCTATAGTTGATCTTTCCTTAACTTGGGTTAAGCAAAGTCTATTCATTGTCATAAGTGTAGGGGAAGTTTTGATACTTCCATGCTCTTAAACATTGAGGACAATGTTTAGCTTAAGTGTAGGGGGGTCTTCTATCGAAGTGACCTTAGCTAGAACTTGTCATTTACCTTCATGATAACTTGGAAATTAATTTTTCAAACATGTTTCAAATTTTTGATCTACTTTGGCCACCAAAAATATGCATTCATAATTTTTGCATCAATCATTTTTCATTTGCATAACACATTTGCGTTGTATATATATTTATTCTTTTAATTTTCATCAAAAAATATAAAAAGAAAAAAAAATATAATTAAAAAATGGTTTAACAAATTTAGACTTCTTTGACATATTAGGCCCGCCATGGATATTTTGACTCAACCCGAGTTTGCTAGTATCCTTAACCATGTAGTCCTTCATTGGTCTATTAGGCTAAGCATCCACCAATCTCATTATTTGAGATATTAAATTTGTCGAGAATAGGAAATGATAGAGTTGAAGCAAGTATAAAAGGTCTAGATAAACTTCATAATAATTATTTGTGGCTAAACCCTTCTCTTCTTAACCTCTATTTTCTTCGCATGTATATATGTTAATAAATAATCAAGAACGGTTTTAATCGGTTTGTAATCTCTTATGCATTTTTGACTAATCATTCATGATTGATATAAGTACATCTTAAGATTCTAAGTTAGAACGTTTTATGTGTACTAGACTTATGTCATGCTCAATATTTAGCGGGTGTTTTTCCTTTTATTCTTTTCTACTTTCTTTGTGAGGAATAAAGAAAAATAAGAGCGTCTTATGAAAAAAATGAGTGGCTAGAAAAAAAAAATAATAAAAAAAAATAATAATACAAGACTCCCAAGAGGGGCAGTGAAGTGTTAATTATAGTAACTATTAGATTCCAATATTACCTTGACGGGTTACGGGGATTTAATAGTTGCTCCAATCCAATATTACCTTGACGTGTTGCGGGGTTGAAGATTGATGAGACTGCTTTTATACATAGTCTCATCGTCCAAATCGGGCTTAAAATGCATAAAATATCATTAAAACTGCCAAATATATGCTCGTGTTTGTTGCTTGTGTATTTTAGGTACGGATATTGAAGAAAAGACAAAAAGATCACAAGAATCATTCAAAAACAAACACGGGAAACGAAGCCGCACAATGAACCGGGCCCAAATCTGGAATTTCCAAAAATACCCTTGAAGAATTGAAGATTGGCAAGTTTGGTCCCTCAACTTTTGAAGATTAACACTTTATGCCCCTCAAATATTCATAAATATGAATAGGGTCCCTAAAGTTTGAAGACATTACAAAAATGGCCCTTGAAGAATGCAAATTGTGCATTTAAAGCCCTTGATAAAAGTTTATAAAGTAATTGTGCCATTTTTGACAAGTACTCCAAAGTTGTTACAAGCATAAGGAGGCGTTGACAAAGTTTATTCACCAAAAGACACCATCATGGGAGTCCAGGGACTAAAAAGGGGAGACAACATAACTTTCATTAACCAACCACTGGCTGACACGTCACATTGACTGGTCAATCAGCCAATCACCACCCACTGAACCCACACGTCATCTTTCCACTTAATTTTAAATAACTGATTAAAAATCAGTTTATGATTAGTGAGGGAAACGAGTTTTTAAGCAAGTTTTAAACTTGAAACTAATCAAAACCCATTACTATTTAACCTTCATCCCCAAGAACCCTAAGCACACCCAGAATTAATTAAACTCATTTTTAACCTAAACCCCAATTAACCATAGGGGTTTTACTCACAACCCCACTCCCAACACACCAACACACCCAGAAAACGACCCTTGTACCTTTTGTCCCCTCCCCTGCTACACTCATCACATGGGACTTGACCCAATGAACGTCCCACAAGAATTTCGTGCTTCCAAAGGGATTTTTGAACGCTCAAGATCACATGAAGACAACTATCAATCCAGCTAGCATCACATGGCATGGTTTTTGACCAAGAATCAAGATTCGTCCAAGGGCATTCTCAGATTTTCACCCATTAGGGTTTAGGGCTTTGATTTTATTGTATTATTTTATTTCAAGCTTCTAGTTAGTTCTATTTGATAGTATAAATACATGGTGCATGTACCATGTATTCTTTGTTCCAGTTTTTCTAGCAAAATTCTTGTAATCCCTTTTTAAATTAATATAAAGTTGGTATTTGTCATATGTAATTCCTTTTATGATGGTTTAAAAGTTGGTAAATGATTTTAAACTAGAAATCTGAGTTCCAATATTGTTCATCAGTCCAAAGATTTTTCAAAAGTCATTTTTCTTCAAGTTTCTGAAAAAGTGAGTTTTTGGCAAAATCTTGTTCTGAATTCTTGGTTTTCCAAGTGGTTAACTGGTTTGTTTATGTGTTTTTGAAAGGAAAAGAGTATTTGGAAAGATTGTGAAAAGGTTTAAAAAATTTTCAGAAATCAGAAAGTGCATTTTGTTGTTTGTTCATTTGATTTTGGCAGGTTTCAAGAAGAAGCTTGTTGTCCAAGAGTACTGCACAGACTCGGGTCTGTTAGGAGGTGGCATAGCAGCCATTGTTGGGCCTGGATGTAGGCCCAACAAGGTAACCCCTTGTTTCCATTTTTAGTTCTCAAAAATACTACCATTTATGTGATATGCATGAATCTGTATGAAATGTGTTCAAGTGCTTGTTATTCTAGTTGTTCATGCTTATTTTGATGTTAAATGTATGTTAGTAGTGGTTTGAATTAGTTTGGTTGAGTGTTGTATGCATTTGCTTTGTTAAATCAGTTTCAGAAAATATAAGAGGGTGTTTTGATTTGCATGTTAACTGAACCTCTTGGGGGATTCTTGTGTTAAAACCAGGATAGATACACTCAATATAGTGTCATTAGGTTATATGTTGGTTTAGTTTTCAGTTTGGTAAAGAAACAAGCAAGTTTGCATGATAAAAAATGGTATCAACTAGCTAAAAATCAGTCAAACATATTCAGTGACTTTTCTGCCAGTTTTCTTGTGAATTAGTTCATCAAACCTTGAAATCTATTAGGGTTAAGAGCATAGAAGTGTTTTGAATCAGTTTTATGCTAGTAGATAGGATTGTATGCAAGATTTTAGCAAGTGAAAGTCATTATTGTGCCAAGTGTATCAGCAAAATACACTCAGACCTCAATAGGGCTTAATCAGTAACTTGTGGGGCCTTTTGTGTGAAATTTTGTGAAGTGTTTGTGAGTTTTTTGTGTTTACTCAGACTCCCCACAACCCAATTGGTGTGGGGGTGCCTTGTGGTCCAAAGAAAACCAAGCATAAGGGCTTTCCTAAGCTCTAAGGTCTCCTGACCAACAAAATACACTAGCAGTGGGAACAATCTTCCCACTGGTAACACAATAGTTACCCCTGCTACACAACAAGACAAAACCAACCACTTGTCACTATCAGTTTTCAAACTTTTTTGTCTTTAGTGGGTAAAAAGTAGAATTAGGACTTGAAATTTGTTTCTTTATTTTTCTTATTTTATTTTTGATTTTTCTGATTAATTAGATTTTTATTTACTGTTCATTTTATATTTTTTAGATTAAATTGCATTTTTAATTAACTTTTTATTTTCTGTTTTTGGCATTTAGTGCCAAAAATTAATATTTTTATGTTTAATCAATTTTCATAGATTTAGAAAAACATTTTAAGGTTTTTGGTTTAAAAATATTCTACTGTTCATCTTTTTATTATTTTTTAGAATTATTTTAAGTTAATTAGGGTTTTAATTTAAACTGTTTTTGTATTTTAGTGATAAATTTATTATTTTTCAAACTTTTTCAATTTTCTACTGTTCATTAGAGTAAATTAGGATATTTAAAATTGGTAAATTATTTTTGGCATTATTTTATTTTTTTTATAATGATTTTAGTTTAAAAATAGTTTTTAGTAATTTAAAAATAGAAAAATAGTTTTTAAAAATTAGGAAAAATACTTTTTAGCCTTTAGATAATATAAGTAAGTTATTTGTTCAATAAAATAATATTTTGGACATTTTGATTAATTATATTTAATTTTAGGGCTTTAATTAGCATTTAAAATTGAATATTTAATTAATAAAAGGTTTTAAAATATTTTTATTGGATTTTTATTCTTATTTATATTATTTTAGACTACTTTTAGCTTTTAATTAATTTTTAGGTTTAAAATTTTTAATTTTGTAGTTTATTACGGTTTTACGTGAACGCCTTTTCGTCTTAGCTCGATCCGTCTTCGTAACCGTCATTTCTTTCTTATTTCTTTTCTCTTTTCATAACAATATAATCACAAACATTAATCAATTCATTACACAACACACGTGCCTCCTTGGGAAACGAACTTGAACTTTCTTAAGGGTCATTAGTGCTCGGTTTTCCTAAACCGACACTTAACGCTTACCACTACTTTGTGCATCCTTTTCCTAAAGGGTATATAAAAAGCTACATCAATTTTTGGCACCGCTGCCGGGGAGGCGTGTTGTGTTTTGATTGAACAATTGTTGTTTTTTTATACTAGCCATAATTAGTATTTGTATTAGTAGCACTCTACTAATACGTATTATCGTTTTTCGGTTTTTGTGTGAATACTATTACTATATTGTATACGTAGAACAATAAATTCACAAGTACTCCAAATACGTGAGAAATCACAACCTTGACTTGGGAGGTCATTACCCAATCATTGTATTCGAATCTCAAACCAAAGAAAAAGGCAAAAATAGATAAATACTTTCGTGAAGCTCGATTTTGAAAATACAAACTATAAGGTGGGTATAAGGCGGTTTTATTTCACGACCTAAAGGAAAAAGGCTCTTAAGTGCTTCGCGCCGCCTCGTTTCCTCCGCTTGCTTGTGCGTTTTTGATTTTGAGAGTGAATCGAAGGTTTTGCCGCCCAAAGTATTATTACATATCATATATATTTTCTTGGTTTCATTTGATTAAACCCTCTTGAACGATTTGGTGTTCCACCATCGTTCTAAAGTCATCGAAGGCGTTCACTTCACGTGATCGTTTTCATTCCTTGAGGCTTCTTTAATCAAGAGATTTGATTAAGGAGGAGATTTGTAGATTTGTGTCTACTTAATACATTCACCAATTTCCAAAAAGTTAATACCATCAAAAACCACAAAAAAATTGAAAAATACAAAACACCACAAAGAATCTTCTTTGCTCGTCTCCTCGTTGTACGTGACGTTTATGCTAACTCGTAATCAAGCAAAACGTGCACGTAGACGAAAGAACAAAACTCCCACTCCAACTCATTCTAGTGAGGAGTCTCCTATTGACGAACCCATTGTACGAGAAGTACCAACTATGGCGAACTGAACTATGATGGAGTTACTTCAAGCACCCACCGAGGGTTATGGAGAAGCTATTGTGATTCCCGCTATCCTTGCGGAGAATTTTGAGGTGAAAACGGGTTTGTTGTCGATGATCCAAAACAACAAATTCCGTGGTGATGAGAAGGACAATCCTCACAACCATATCCGCCAATTCATTCGTCTTACCGCCACTTGCAAATTTAAGGATGTCTCGAATGACTCGATTAAGATGATGTTGTTTCCGTATTCCTTAGCGGGGCCCGCTAAAATTTGGTTAGAGAAAGAGCCACCCAATTCTATATTGACGTGGAAGGATCTCGTTTCAAAGTTGGTGAACCAATTTTTTCCGCCCTCTAAGACTACGCATTTGAAAAATGAGATTTCTAAATTTTCACAAGAATCAAATGAAAGTTTTTCAACAGCTTGGAATAGGTTTAAGGAGATGTTACATGAATGTCCTCATCACGGTTTTTCCGACTTGCATCAAATCGACACGTTTTACAATGGACTTAATGATCATGAAAGAGATTATTTAAATGCCGTCGCGGTGGTAATTTTTTGTGTAAAACGGTTGAGGAAGCTTTGGTCATAATTGAGAATAGGTCTAAGGTTTATAGCCATCGTAACACACCGAGTGTTGCCAAATTGGGCTCGTCATCATCGTCTCGTAGCATTAATGCTTTACATGATAAGGCAAATGAAGAAAATCGGTTTTTTGATAGATTTGCTAGCCTTATGTCCCATTGGAAAGCTCAAGAAGCTTCGAATTCCGCTTCGGTTAAAGCGGTTTCCAAGAGTTGTTTATCGTGTGGTGGAGCTCATGATCTTTCCGAGTGCATTACCGCGGATGGTAACACTTCGAGTGCTTATATAGCCACGGGAACTTATAACCAAAACGGCCAAGGTTCCCGCCAAAATCAAGCTCCACCAAATCAAAATGCTAATAACTATCAAAACAACAACCAAGGTGGTAATTATCAAGGCAATCAAAGGAATTACAACAAGGGTAATTATCAAAGTGGAAATGGGCAAATTTCAAACCAAAACCAAAACCGTGATTTTCAAACTACGACTCAAGGTTTTCAAAATGATCACACCAAAAATCTTCAAGGAGAGTTTTTGAATTATGCAAAGGCAAACGATGCTAAGTTTGATAATATGCAAGGTGAAATGGTTAGCTTAAGATCCGAGTTGAAAAACGAGCTTAAAAGCGAACTTGCTAATGAACTTAAGACTCATGCTAATAAAATGGAAGGAAATGTCACACGTCTCCAACAAAATCAACAAAAAATGGAGCAAGGACAACATGAGATTAAGCAAGAGTTGTTAAAAGCGGATGCTAGGCAATCTAAGTTTGAAGACCGAATGGCAAAAATGTTTGAAGCTATCATGTGTAAGCCCTCTTCTTCGGGTGGTCTTCCTAGTGATACCATCGTGAACCCGAAAGGAGAATTGAAGGTTATTACTACTCGCAGTGGTAAAACTTTCAAAGAACCCATTTCTCGTCCAAGTACTTCTATGGAGAAGGAAAAAGAGAAAGAACCCGAGGTGGTGGTAGAAAAGGAGCAAATTCAAAGCCCACGAAGTACCGCTCAAACCACACCTACGGTTGAACCAATACCAATCATGGAACCCGAGATTCCAAGGCCGGTGCCTATGCCCCAACCCACACCACCTTTACCATACCCTTCAAGACGAGACAAGGAAAAGGCACAAGAACGAAATAATTATCAATTTGAACTTTTCATGAAAATGTTTCGTGACTTGCATTTTAATATAAGTTTTGCCGACGCCTTAGTCATGATGCCTCGATTTGCCGCGAACTTCAAAAGTATGTTGAATAACAAAGAGAAATTGCAAAAATCGTCTAGTTGTTCATCGGTTTTTCTAAGCCGCATACCTCAAAAAGTCGGTGATCCCGGCAAGTTTTTAATCCCATGTGCTATACAAGACATGGAAGAATGCTACGCCTTGGCCGATCTTGGTGCTAGTACTAATTTGATGCCTCTTGAGATTTTTAAATCACTCAATCTTCCCAATCTCACTCCTTCAAGAATGTCAATCGAGATGGCCGATCATTCTACGATTCTAGCTTGTGGAGTTGCCGAGGACGTCTTCATAAAAGTTGGAAAGTTCTACTATCCCGTAGACTTTATTGTTGTTGACATTCCTATCGATCCTAAAGTTTCGTTAATTTTAGGTCGATCTTTTTTGGATACCTCGAGAGCACTTATCGATGTGCATGCAAGGAAAATCACTCTTCGTTTCAATGAGGAAGAACTCGTCATTAATGCAACCCAAAACTCCACACTTTCTCATGTGTATTCTATCACGTCTTTGTACAATGTCAATCCTATAAAAAAACATTTGCAAAAAGATTTCAAAAAGAGTTTTAGAAGTTGTTGAGAAAAATGAAGTTCCGTCCCCTCCGCCGGTGGAGGTTAAGAGTGTTAAGCCTACGATTCCAATTGTGAATGATTCTTCGGATGATGAATATGTTGATCCCGATGGGGAAGTTTTCTTTGTCGACGAACGTTTTGAAAACTTACCACCACCTATACCAAAATGGTTTTCAAATGTGAGAATTTTTAGTGTGACTAACATTGCTTTAGAAACACCAAATATTTATGACATAATTAAATCGGGTTTTCACAAGGAGAGTTTAAAAGATGAAAAAGGAAAATATTTTGAATTGAATTTAAAAGATTTTTCTACAACTCTAACTCCGTCATCACCACGTGTATTGAGTACTACAAGCTCGTCTTCTCCTTTTGACGATGCTTTGTGTGGACTTAGTGTGGGGGAAACCCCTTATGTTCCCTCCCCTTTCTCCACCGAGGACGAGATATTTGATCCCAGAATTGCTTATAAAGGGAAATCTCGGTCTTCCACCGATGCAATAAATGGAAAATCTTTTCATTTTATTGGTGCGAGTCTACCTCGAGTAGCTCAATGTGTTCATGACTTACCCATTGTCCCACCCTTCTATTTCTTCTCATCTATTTTCTTGAAAACCTTTGGGTTTTTGTTGGCACACGATGAAGTGGCGTTGATTAGTTTTTCCAATGAAAATGAGAACGCCATCTTCGATCCCGGTATTTTGCACCATCAAAGGACTTAGTCCTTAATACCGGTTGTTTTTGGGCCTTGTTTACCATGTAAGCCCCACCAAAAATTGACCGTACCAAGATAATCCCTAAATGATCACATTTATGGGGATTCGAGTCGAGCTTTTGACTCGGTTATAAAAAACAAGGTGCCTCGTGGGGGAGACCCATGCTTATCCATGTACATATTATTCCTTTCTAATTAGTTAATGTGAGGGGATTTGTGCCCTTCCAACCTTTGTTCCGTGATTGTTTGTGCATTGTGGTTTTTAGATCATGATCTTCACGATTGGAGCCTCTCGTGTTCGTTTTATGGGAGCACTCGATAGTTTGCTTGGAAGACTTTCCCAATATCCAAATGATATATCCTTTGATGTTCTAACCTTAGGTTTTTAGCACACTTCATAAACGGCTATTAATTTAACGGTTACACCCTTTCCATGCTAGATTAAGAATTCGACTACGTCTCTAGTATGGGGGTGTTTGCACCCCTAGACTCGAAACATTGA
The DNA here is from genome assembly GCA_025667525.1 of Glebionis coronaria. Classification (NCBI taxonomy): domain Eukaryota; kingdom Viridiplantae; phylum Streptophyta; class Magnoliopsida; order Asterales; family Asteraceae; genus Glebionis; species Glebionis coronaria. The sequence goes on from CM046877.1 coordinate 145,425,167, forward strand.
GGACAATGTTTAACTTTAGTATGGGGGGGTGAATAGATACTTGCATTGCCAAACCTTCACGCTTTCCAAAGTTTATCTTTTTGTTTATTGTTTTTGTTGCAAAATAAGGCTAAAAATTGCCAAATTTTAAATTTTTCTCATGTTTTATAAGTGTTTGAAGACACGAATGTAGATTTTCCGATGGCGAGAATAAGAGTAATTTTTGAATCCACCGTGCGTGTTGAGCACTTAGCTTTGGTTCCTTAACTTCACATTAGGCTAAGTCTCTTAAATGAGGACGAGAAATGATAGGGTTAATTATAAGTTACTATGCTAAACATAGAGTACTTGTATTCTTTCAAAAACTCATGTGTTCTCGTTGTTTGCTTATTCTCCCTTCGCATGTAAATATTTTTTGCTTAATAAATATTGACTTAGCGGTTTAGTTAGGATTGTTGGGTTTCTAGTCTTTTCTAGTAGCTTTCGTGTAATTAAATTGGGAAGACATTAAGGTATCGCCAGCGTCACAGTTTTGAAGTATTGGAACCCGAATAATCAAAAGCTTCACCCAATAATAAGATTTCAAGTGCTCACCTAAATCTAGCAAACAATTTGAAGCCCCACAAGGCCGAAAAATCTATGCAAAAATTAAAAGTGAATCAAGCGTTAATCTTCGAAGCTTTAAAGATCCAAAATTTGCTTTAGCGTGAGGATATACGTCTTTGGCTAATAAAACCACCGATGAGGCGGATAATAAAAGGCAAGGCAAGACCGAAGTCATAATAAAAGCTTCATGGCGAAGTTGAATAAAAGATGGAGGTAAACCAAAGATAATAAGGCCCTTCCGTTAGGGGGCGTATAAAAGTCTTGGTAATAAGTCTCATGTTCAAAACCGTTATAAAACCGTGTTTATCGATTCTTCTTGTCAACTTAATTTTTTAACATCGTTGTCTATTAGGAGGGGTTATTGATTTGATGGTCTTAGTTACACCGTTAGGACTCTATTTTTAGACCTAAATCTCTATTATCGCATAAGTAAAAAATGTATCCTCGTGAAACATTCAAGACAAAATAAAATTTAAGAGATACAACTTAGGAATAATGGGAGGATAAGTACGTGATTAGGGCATATGAGTAGTGTTAGCATTACTAACTTATAATGACAATGATCTCGTTGCACGCTTGGCATGGAATTAGGGTGAAAATCGAGGACGATGAAATTATTTCTAACGAAGCATTCACGTGTTCTTATTCTATGAACCTAAACATCCCATTTTGCGATGAAAATCCTACATTATGTCTAAAACGCAAGTAGTAGTAATAGTAGTAGTATAGCTAGTTTATCATTCAATAAAGTGAATAAAAATGAATTTTGGAGGTGCTATGGTACTTAATTCTAGCATTGGGTGAGGGCACGACAATGGTTTAGTATGGGGGAGGGTGAATAGATACTTGCCTTGCCAAACCTTCACGCTTTCCAAAGTTTATCTTTTTGTTTATCGTTTTTGTTGCAAAATAAGGCTAAAAATGGCAAAATTTTAAATTTTTCTCATGTTTTTTAAGTGTTTGAAGACACGAATGTAGATTTTCCGATGGCGAGAATAAGAGTAATTTTTGACTCGACCGTGCGTGTTGAGCACTTAGTCACATTAGGCTAAGTCTCTTAAATGAGGACGAGAAATGATAGGGTTAATTATAAGTTACTATGCTAAACGTAGAGTACTCGTATTCTTTCAAAAACTCATGTGTTCTCGTTGTTTGCTTATTCTCCCTTCGCATGTAAATATTTTTTGCTTAATAAATATTGACTTAGCGGTTTAGTTAGGATTGTTGGGTTTCTAGTCTTTTCTAGTAGCTTCTGTGTAATTAAATTGGGAAGACATTAAGGTATCGCCAGCGTCACTGTTTTGAAGTATTGGCACCCGAATAATCAAAAGCTTCACCCAATAATAAGATTTCAAGTGCTCACCTAAATCTAGCAAACAATTTGAAGCCCCACAAGGCCGAAAAATCTATGCAAAAATTGAAAGTGAATCAAGCCTTAATCTTTGAAGCTTTAAAGATCTAAAATTCGCTTTAGCGTGAGGATATACATCTTTGGCTAATAAAACCACCGATGAGGCGGATAATAAAAGGCAAGGCAAGACCGAAGTCATAATAAAAGCTTCATGGCGAAGTTGAATAAAAGATGGAGGTAAAGCAAAGATAATAAGGCCCTTCCGTTAGGGGACGTATAAAAGTCTTGGTAATAAGTCTCATGTTCAATACCGTTATAAAACCATGTTTATCGATTCTTCTTGTCAACTTAATTTTTTAACATCGTTGTCTATTAGGAGGGGTTATTGATTTGATGGTCTTAGTTACACCGTTAGGACTCTATTTTTAGACCTAAATCTCTATTATCGCATAAGTCAACAATGTATCCTCGTGAAACATTCAAGACAAAATAAAATTTAAAAGATACAACTTAGGAATAATGGGAGGATAAGTACGTGATTAGGGCATATAAGTAGTGTTAGCATTACTAACTTATAATGACAATGATCTCGTTGCACGCTTGGCATGGAATTAGGGTGAAAATCAAGGACGATTAAATTATTTCTAACGAAGCATTCACGTGTTCTTATTCTATGAACCTAAACGTCCCATTTTGCGATGAAAATCCTACATTATGTCTAAAACGCAAGTAGTAGTAATAGTAGTAGTGTAGCTAGTTTATCATTCAATAAAGTGAATAAAAATGAATTTTGGAGGTGCTATGGTACTCTAGCATTACGTGAGGGCACGACAATGGTTTAGTATGGGGGAGTGATGAGACTGCTTTTATACATAGTCTCATCGTCCAAATCGGGCTTAAAATGCATAAAATATCATTAAAACTGCCAAATATATGCTCGTGTTTGTTGCTTGTGTATTTTAGGTACGGATATTGAAGAAAAGACAAAAATATCACAAGAATCATTCAAAAACGAACACGGGAAACGAAGCCGCACAATGAACCGGGCCCAAATCTGGAATTTCCAAAAATACCCTTGAAGCATTGAAGATTGGCAAGTTTTGTCCCTCAACTTTTGAAGATTAACATTTTATGCCCCTCAAATATTCATAAATATGAATAGGGTCCCTAAAGTTTGAAGACATTACAAGAATGGCCCTTGAAGAATGCAAATTGTGCATTTAAAGCCCTTGATAAAAGTTTATAAAGTAATTGTGCCATTTTTGACAAGTACTCCAAAGTTGTTACAAGCATAAGGAGGCGTTGACAAAGTTTATTCACCAAAAGACACCATCATGGGAGTCCAGGGAGTAAAAAGGGGAGACAACATAACTTTCATTAACCAACCACTGGCTGACACGTCACATTGACTGGTCAAGCAGCCAATCACCACCCACTAAACCCACACGTCATCTTTCCACTTAATTTTAAATAACTGATTAAAAATCAGTTTAGGATTAGTGAGGGAAACGAGTTTTTAAGCAAGTTTTAAACTTGAAACTAATCAAAACCCATTACTATTTAACCTTCATCCCCAAGAACCCTAAGCACACCCAGAATTAATTAAACTCATTTTTAACCTAAACCCCAATTAACCATAGGGGTTTTACTCACAACCCCACTCCCAACACACCAACACACCCAGAAAACGACCCTTGTACCTTTTGTCCCCTCCCTTGCTACACTCATCACATGGGACTTGACCCAATGAACGTCCCACAAGAATTTCGTGCTTCCAAAGGGATTTTTGAACGCTCAAGATCACATGAAGACAACTATCAATCTAGCTAGCATCACATGGCATGGTTTTTGACCAAGAATCAAGATTCGTCCAAGGGCATTCTCGGATTTTCACCCATTAGGGTTTAGGGCTTTGATTTTATTGTATTATTTTATTTCAAGCTTCTAGTTAGTTCTATTTGATAGTATAAATACATGGTGCATGTACCATGTATTCTTTGTTCCAGTTTTTCTAGCAAAATTCTTGTAATCCCTTTTTAAATTAATATAAAGTTGGTATTTGTCATATGTAATTCCTTTTATGATGGTTTAAAAGTTGGTAAATGATTTTAAGCTAGAAATCTGAGTTCCAATATTGTTCATCAGTCCAAAGATTTTTCAAAAGTCATTTTTCTTCAAGTTTCTGAAAAAGTGAGTTTTTGGCAAAATCTTGTTCTGAATTCTTGGTTTTCCAAGTGGTTAACTGGTTCGTTTATGTGTTTTTGAAAGGAAAAGAGTATTTGGAAAGATTGTGAAAAGGTTTAAAAAATTTTCAGAAATCAGAAAGTGCATTTTGTTGTTTGTTCATTTGATTTTGGCAGGTTTCAAGAAGAAGCTTGTTGTCCAAGAGTACTGCACAGACCCGGGTCTGTTAGGAGGTGGCATAGCAGCCATTGTTGGGCCTGGATGTAGGCCCAACAAGGTAACCCCTTGTTTCCATTTTTAGTTCTCAAAAATACTGCCATTTATGTGATATGCATGAATCTGTATGAAATGTGTTCAAGTGCTTGTTATTCTAGTTGTTCATGCTTATTTTGATGTTAAATGTATGTTAGTAGTGGTTTGAATCAGTTTGGTTGAGTGTTGTATGCATTTGCTTTGTTAAATCAGTTTCAGAAAATATAAGAGGGTGTTTGGATTTGCATGTTAACTGAACCTCTTGGGGGATTCTTGTGTTAAAACCAGGCTAGATACACTCAATATAGTGTCATTAGGTTATATGTTGGTTTAGTTTTCAGTTTGGTAAAGAAACAAGCAAGTTTGCATGATAAAAAATGGTATCAACTAGCTAAAAATCAGTCAAACATATTCAGTGACTTTTCTGCCAGTTTTCTTGTGAATTAGTTCATTAAACCTTGAAATCTGTTAGGGTTAAGAGCATAGAAGTGTTTTGAATCAGTTTTATGCTAGTAGATAGGATTGTATGCAAGATTTTAGCAAGTGAAAGTCATTATTGTGCCAAGTGTATCAGCAAAATACACTCAGACCTCAATAGGGCTTAATCAGCAACTTGTGGGGCCTTTTGTGTGAAATTTTGTGAAGTGTTTGTGAGTTTTTTATGTTTACTCAGACTCCCCACAACCCAATTGGTGTGGGGGTGCCTTGTGGTCCAAAGAAAACCAAGCATAAGGGCTTTCCTAAGCTCTAAGGTCTCCTGACCAACAAAATACACTAGCAGTGGGAACAATCTTCCCACTGGTAACACAATAGTTACCCCTGCTACACAACAAGACAAAACCAACCACTTGTCACTATCAGTTTTCAAACTTTTTTGTCTTTAGTGGGTAAAAAGTAGAATTAGGACTTGAAATTTGTTTCTTTATTTTTCTTATTTTATTTTTGATTTTTCTGATTAATTAGATTTTTATTTACTGTTCATTTTATATTTTTTAGATTAAATTGCATTTTTAATTAACTTTTTATTTTCTGTTTTTGGCATTTAGTGCCAAAAATTAATATTTTTCTGTTTAATCAATTTTCATTGATTTAGAAAAACATTTTAAGGTTTTTGGTTTAAAAATATTCTACTGTTCATCTTTTTATTATTTTTTAGAATTATTTTAAGTTAATTAGGGTTTTAATTTAAACTGTTTTTGTCTTTTAGTGGTAAATTTATTATTTTTCAAACTTTTTCAATTTTCTACTGTTCATTAGAGTAAATTAGGATTTTCAAAATTGGTAAATTATTTTTGGCATTATTTTATTATTTTTTATAATTATTTTAGTTTAAAAATAGTTTTTAGTAATTTAAAAATATAAAAATAGATTTTAAAAATTAGGAAAAATACTTTTTAGCCTTTAGATAATATAATTAAGTTATTTTTTCAATAAAATAATATTTTGGTCATTTTGATTAATTATATTTAATTTTAGGGCTTTAATTAGCATTTAAAATTGAATATTTAATTAATAAAAGGTTTTAAAATATTTTATTGGATTTTTATTCTTATTTATATTATTTTAGACTACTTTTAGCTTTTAATTAATTTTTAGGTTTAAAATTTTTAATTTTGTAGTTTTTTACGGTTTTACGTGAACGTCTTTTCGTCTTAGCTCGATCCGCCTTCGTAACCGTCATTTCTTTCTTATTTCTTTTCTCTTTTCATAACAATATAATCACAAACATTAATCAATTCATTACACAACACACGTGCCTCCTTGGGAAACGAGCTTTCTTAAGGGTCATTAATGCTCGGTTTTCCTAAACCGACACTTAACGCTTACCACTACTTTGTGCATCCTTTTCCTAAAGGGTATACAAAAAGCTACATCAAAGATCCAAAGTCTCAAAAAGGCGGCGGATGTAAATTATTGCGTGAGTTTTATTTTTCTTTCCTTAGCGAGTGTGTAGCTACTTATGAAAGCATGACATGTGGATTTTACACATAAAACGAATGACTTATTATTCTTGAAACGAACTTATATTGACCATGGGCGGTTTTTCAAGTAATGGATGAGATGACTACTTAGGATTAAAACCGTGCTTCCTTATTTTGGATTTTACATTTCTTATACTTCACACTTGAATAAATGACAAATTTTCCCAAAAGCAATTTGCTCAAATAATAACCGGTTCCACAATTAATTGTTATGAACTAGTTGATGCACTTTTTACTTATGAATGCAATGATCCCATTTTTAAGCTTGGTACGGGGAAAGTGAAACTTGAGGGTGATAAGTATCCATGGTACCAAAGCCCTAATTTAAGTCATTGATTTCTTTATGAGTTTTTCCGTCAAAGCCATTTCAAGAAAAATAAAAAAAATATATAAATAGAATTGTTTCATTTGCATTGCATTGTTAAAAATCAAAATCATGCATCGTATAGTGTAGAGTAGTGTAGATGCATTCCATATTAGCCAAGGTGGATTAATTATGAGGAGAATGTAAACTTTATGCTTTAAAATGCTGCATTGCATGAGTTCATGGCAATGGTCAAGTGTAGAGGATTTGATATGAGCAAAAACTCATATCAATTAATCAACAAATCACCCTAAAACACATAGCAAGTACCTAACTTTTGTGCTATAAAAGCAGTATTATGTGGTATGTTCTTTGTTTGTATTCAAATAGGTAAGAAGGATACAATTTCAAGCAAACAAGAAGAAAATCAAGATAATTTGGATGAAAAAGACAAAGAAGGATCAAGGATGACAAGACTTTGAAGACAAAGGACCTATCTTGACAACATTTCAAAGATGAAGGACCAAAAGTGAACATTTGTCAAAGTCAAGATCAAAGTCAAACATGGTCAATCATCAAGTCAACCAAGTCAAAGGGTTAAATGAAGCAAGAATGCAAGTTGAAGGACCATTTATGCCAAAGGAATGAAGATTCTAGCTCAAAATATCAATCTACCAAGTACAAGGACTGAAATTGCGAACTTTCAAAGTAAAATATGGCTTAATCCGTGTGATGCAATATCAACCAATGAGAATCAAGGAAATAAGTGATTTGGATTGCCACATAATCCCACTCACAGCCGCCAACATTTAATAAGCAAATCCTAACAGTGCAATCCACCACCCTTTCAATCCACCAATCATATTTCAGTATAAAGATAATGATCCGTGTGCTTATCCCTCAGCCAACCACAAAACGCCACGTGGCTTTCTTCTCCAACAACTTTGCCAGAATCGATCAAGAGCTAGAGTGCGTTTCAGAAGAAGTTATAAACATCAAAGTTGCTCAAAATCAAAGGACGAATTCATCCCAACAACTCAATTAAGTTGAGAATAACTCAATCAAAAATCCCCAATTAAGTTCTTCACATGCAAATATCAATTAGCAGAATTGGGACACGTGGAAGACTCCTATTGGCTTGGACACGTCATTCTCCCCAACTACTTCACTTTTTCTCTCTATAAATAGGAATAGAAGCTCTCATTTGTACATAGTTAGCTAGTGTGAAAAACACACACACTAGAAATTTACACTCTCTCATTCTGTTAGCAGTTAGTAGATAACAACTCTCAAGAGCTTGACAACCTCTTGAGAGTCTGTTAGTTAGTTGTAACATCTTTTGTAACCACCTTTCACATAAATTCAATAAAATTCCAGTTTCCCTCCAATTCTCTTACTACTTTTACATACTGTTCATACGCCAGTGTTATTATTAAATTTCTAGTGATCATAATTGATCATTAGCAGCTTTGTGGAAGAGTGTAGCTGTTCTTTTCATCCTGTATCTGAGTACATTGTTCTGATCATTCCATTTCAAGCATTAGTAGAATTTTTGAAGGTTTCAAGTTCATCAATGGAGATTAAGAGTTGATAGTTGTTGATTGGTTATAGATTGATAGATCCTAGTGCTAAGGTGGTGGTTTAGCACTAGCTAGATAGCTCAGCGCTACTCTACTCCATCAAAGGAGGCTTCTAATTCACAAGTTTGCCTTTTATGCATTTTTGTTCCACTCAAGTGTTGAATGCCTGCTCAATTTATAGTATAGAACTTATTTGTTGTATGATCAAAGGTGTTTAGTTGTTAATTGACTAGATTGAATGATTGTGTAGTATAATGGTAGCTTAGCTCTTGATTACTAGCCTTTATTTCCATTATGTTAAGATTTTATCTGTCATTTAGCTTGCCTTAGCATTTTAAGTATAGGAGTTTTGCTTAGCCTAAGATTAGCTTCTTTACATCTCAATTTGGTAGTCACATTTAGCCTGCTATTACTCTTTAATCAGTCTTGCTCCTAGCTTAAATCTCTTTAATAAAATTTCTACTAAAAACCTATAACCAGTGTTTGGCAACCAGTTTTAGAGAATGATCTAGTGTTGATTTTTGAGCAAATCTTGTTCATTGTTAGTCACTTAGCCGTTTTAAGTCAAGTTCAGTAGTTGACATTCTTTTTTTAGTCAAATCTTTGGTCAAAAAGGCCAATTGCAGTAAAGGCTTTGGGTCATATTGTTTCAAAACCTGTTTTTAGAAAGTATCAGATTTTAAATCATTGCCATTGCTTCAATCCTTGATGAATTTTCTTGAAACCAGTTTCTAGCTCTCTAATAATATATGTAGTTTAAGCCTTTAGCAGGAATGTAACACCCCACTTGGATAAATGGACTGTTACGTGTATTTATGGCGTGTCATCAAAGCATAAGGTAAATGTCCTAGAACATTAACTGACCATAAAGGAAATACCGGAATCAAACTTCGGTAATCCAAACATAAGCCCAAAACATGAAATATAAAATACTGAAAGAAAGGACTAAACAATGTCCAAATAAGCAGAATAATATAAGAAATGCATAAAGTAAGAAGTTCGGGTAGCTTCCATCCAAATGAACATGCTCTTAGAATCCTAAAAGCATCCTGATGTACCTGCCGTTAGAACATGAAAGGAACTACGGCTGAGCATAACGCTCAGTGAACGGATATAAAGCATGATAAGAATATACTGAATGAAACAGGCGATAGAATACAGAAACTGTAAGACTGATATGAAACATGTGGTAGAACTCTGCATAAAATCTGAGCAATCTGGTTCATATATACTGATACTGAAATATAACTATTAATTCTGAAAACATGCATTTACTGTATTTTATTTTCCAGAGCTTATATAGGTCACGTGCTGTAACAACCGTGCATGAATAACTGGAGGGGTGACCTCGTCATGCTGTAGAGGGGTGACCTCTAAATAACTGTGCTGGGTGGAGGGATCAGCTCCAATGTGAAGGATGTAGAGCACACACCACATTCACCCTGATAACATGAAACACTTATAAGCCTAGGATGCATCCATACGCCCCACTAAAATACTGATAAAATGGCCAAGCTGAGCTTAGTGGGACGATGCAGGATATCACTCTCCTGCATGTGAGTCACGACACCGGTGCCTCTAGTGCCGTGGTTACGGTACCTCCGTAACTAGTACATAAACTGGTCGTGCTTGTATATAATGCTCAGGCAATTTATTTCGTTATTAACATGATTACTGATAAACTTAAACATATATTGGGGAAAACATTTGGCTGCAGACGGGGAATCCTAATCATGCATAAAAGAAAGTCCTTATTGAAAGGACGGAAAATCCGTACCTCGTGTCCAGAAACGAAATAAGACTGAAAGCTAACGGATCGGATCTGACTTCACGGATACTACAAAAATAATAGACGGAAATTAAGTCGTCTGATTACTGTCTCTAATTTATGATTCTGATATGTTCTTATTTCAATTTAAAAATTGTTCTTGTATTATAGTACTGTAAGATCCGATAAATCTGAATGTTCTTTAATATTTCTGATGAGTGCAATCATAAAATTTTGATTACCGTGTGATATGTATTTCTAATATTTTCGATCTTACTAAAAATAGTAACCTGTCATATATAGAGGTTTCCTGATTTAGAAATATTCCCAAATTTAGTTTTTCTGAAATAAGTCATTAATTAAATCATAAATTAAATCCGACTTTTAATAGTGAGAGGAAAATGTTAAAAATCAATTTAATTTTACTAATTACATAATTAAAATAACAAATATTTTTATAATATAAAACTTATTTCTTAAAAATGTTTTAACCAAACTAAAATAAAGTTCCCACTGCTTTTGTATCAAGTTCCCACTGCTAATTGTAACTTTTATTCCCACTGCTAATGCTTTTCTGTTCCCACCGTTAGTGTTCTGTTCCCACTGTCTGTTCAAGTTCCCCCTGTTTTTGTTATCTGACAGACCCAAACGCCCCCTTATTGCCTGTATATGCAGTTACAAACCAAACGCACCCTGTTTTTTTTTTTTTTAAAACAAACACAACCCGATGGTTGGCAGCCCCATTTGGGTCGAACCTGGCCCTGGCCGCCCCTGTGTGGGTCACGGCTGGGCAGGGAAGGGACCACCGAGACCTGGTGGTCTCGGTTTCTTGAATCACAGCAACAACCCGACGGCCCCCTTAAATAATATAACCCCTTGTGGGTCTTTCTGCCCTCGGTCGACCACCAGCCAACACCACCGAGACTCTTTGAGTCTCGGCTGGACCACATACCCACACAAACCCGACACCCTTAATCTATTTATTTTTTTTATTTTTTTTTGATTTCGATTCAAATAAACCAGAAAGAACAAAAATTAAAGATTACCTGTTGTTCGTCGGCTGGAAGAAGGAAAGAAGAGAACAAACGATCCCCTTTTTTTTTGTCTTTTTGTGTCGGCAGGAGAACACCAACCCTAATCTGTTTCTTTTTTTTTTTTTTGTGTCGCTGTGAGGGGAAAAGGGGTAACCCCCGGGTTTTCTTTCTTTGTAGTAAAATGGGCTTAGCCCAATTTCCTTTTCTTGTTCCTAAGTTTCAAACGGCCCAAAACAGCCCATCAATCTATTATTATATTTTTTTTTTCGATACGCCTCGATTAATTTTATTTAGCTTTCGTGTTCGTTTTTAAAACCTGTCATATATATATATTTATCTGACTGAGATAATTATGAACGTAACGTGGAATGATTATTTTCTGAATCGTTTTCTGAACAAAAAATTTTGTCACGATCTTAATTAACCAAGGCTGTGTAATCACTGTTAACGTTTAAATATTTCTGTCTTATAAATAATACATACGTAGTATTTTTCTGAACTTAATAATTACTTCCTGAACAGTTATCTTAATGTAGCATTTAGATAAACTGAGATTGTGCGATTCCTGCTAACGTTTAATTGTTTTTGTAAAATAAAATAATTCATCTGTAATATTTTCTGAGACTAAATACTTATTATCTGAATAAATATTATCTGTAATATTTTAGATAAACTGGGATAACGTAATTTATTTCTGCGTTTATAACTCTTGTCTAATAATTAATACTTAAATAGTTTATTAAATTAAACTGCGTATTTAATATCCTGATTTTTAAATACGGGTTTTACAATTCTTCCCCTCTAAAAACAATAATTCGTCCCCGAATTAAAGATACGACCATACTGGGTTTTACAATTCTTCCCCTCTAAAAAGGAGAAATTCGTCCTCGAATTAAAGGTAATAAGCTGATGAAGTTATAAGGAATGAAAGAATACGTAGACTGGAAAGACAATTAAGCTGAAGGATAAATTATCTTCTAGTTAAGACATAATGCTGCTGATAGGTATAAACCTGACATGACTGAAATGATCATGTACGTGACATGGATGAAGAGAACATGGAACGTGACATGACTGAAAGAATATAACTGGCTTATAGAAGGAAAGGGGATGAGAGGTCCGGATGGACTCCTCTGTTTCGAGTGGCCTCCCGCTCAAAACGATTCCTTCAAATGTCTAACGTAATAAAAGAATCTTGGTCCTGTTGACCCTGTCCTGATGATGCTGAATAGTTTCTGGTTCTAAACTTAAGATGGATTTTCTGAATCTGATAAAATGAACAAGCTATAGCATGTGGATACATGAAATGGTACGTATAAATGTCCTGAAGTATCACATTTACATATCTGAGCAAGCTGCTGAAAACATATATAGGAACGAACTACGTGAACAATTGTGAACCTGCTAAGTGAGCAATTGTGAACGTGGTTCATAATTATATGAGGAGCGCTGGCATGGAATTAGAATAAGTGAATCATACTATGAACGTGATACTAGAACATATTATGAACATAAGCTGACTGAGGAAGGAATGCCAACCGATACGGCCTGAGATGTGAAACATCTGCCGGGTTATGGAATGTATTCGGTAATAAATTGTGAAACGTGTATCGTGAAATGGCGCACGAACTTGAACGTGAACAATGTTATGAATACAACGTGAGCTTAAATCAAGAGATAGCATAAAGCTGAACTGAAACAGCATCATACTGTGAATAAGGCGTAAACGTGAAAGTGAAGATAAACCTGAATTTAAAGTGGGCGTAAACATACACTTGATCGTGAACATGAATTCTGTCTGATATGATGGTCAATGGAAAGCCTTGAATTCGTATGATTTACTGCTGAATTTCAAAATTTTCTGCAGATCTGCTGCTACGTGATCCTTTCGGATGAAAGAAAACGCGCAGGCTGATTACATGGTTGATGATAACTTAGATAGTATCATACGTTCTCTGAGCTTGTGGTAGCTGATAACAATTTCATGGAATTTCGTCTCATTTCTGTTTCAGACTCTAAGGGTTGTAGTAACTCACTAACATGACGGCGTTCTATCTTGAACCTGCAGTAGGTCAGGCATCTAGATATGAACATAGCTGCATTAATGTGTGATGCAAATTCTATTAAAGTTTTGTCTGGGATTTTGGAACATTCTGGTGGAAATCTGGTTGAATAGTCATAAAACATTTTTAGTGAGAACTGTCGGCAATTTCTACGGTAGTAGTCATTTGAGTTCTAGAAAATTTTGTACTTCGTTCATAGTCGTCAGTCGGGACCATCAGGTGATGGCCTTCACCTTCGCAGGATTGTCTGAACTTTCTTTCTGCTGAAGTAGGGTGGCTCAGAAATGCCACTCAGTTCAAGCGAATTTTATATCTGGAAAGTTGTGTATAAAAATCACTCCTATCGAAGATTTTGTACAACTGTGAGAAGATGATTCTCGTGTTCTTCTTTAAAATCTAGCAGACCAAAAATGTGATCAATGAATACGCTGACTATTTTGTCTGAGAATCATAGAAAAATTTTATTCATAAATTCCAAACTATTGCGGGGGCATTGGGAATTCAGAAGTATAAAATCGAAATCTTTAGAGAGACTATAATATGTGCAACAGCGGTCTGAAGGACATCATGTTCTTCCCTCACCACTGATGGTGGCATGATCTAGAATTTTCTGGGAGAATGTTTAAAACACCCTGTAGTAGGTTAATTAAACTTTCTATTCGTGGAATGAATATCGATTAAGAATGGTGATCTGATAAATTTTTCGATGGTGCGTTAGCGTAAATAAAGTCTAGTTTTGGTAATTCTTGCAGCAACTGCTGCAACTCTTTAACTTAGCTAAAGCCTTTCAATAAAGAGTTTTGAAAAACAGGTCCTGTTCTTAGGATAAGCTTGATGTTAACTCAGGTCTCGTGGTTAGAGGAATTTCTAGAAACCTTTTTGCAATGACATTTGGAAATTTCTGGAGGAATCTGCTGATTATGAATTTAAGGAATTTCAGAAGTTTTATAACTGGTAGGTAAAAGTCTTCATAGCTATGGTCTGACAAGCCACGTACTTGTAAGGTAGACGTAATTTGTACTAATTTTTTTGGCAGAAAGTATAACGATATATTTAGAATTTAATAAGACAGATCTTATCGTTAATTGAAAGGAAACCCTAATAATATAGGTGATACTGTGGAGTCCTTTCGGCTGAGAGGTAGGTAAATATCTGATTCACATAAAGCTGACATAGGAATACGTAGGGTGACGTGGCGACTGTTCACTGAATGTGTTCGTCTGTACCCTCACTGAATAAATACTGCGTGTTTAAGCTGAGTAATAATCTGGTGGTGGTGACTGAATTTTAATGATTTGATATATGCGTGGCATAATAGAATGAGTATACCCCTTTCTGAAAGATACCCTGAATTACTGAGGGTCTTGCTTGGAACATACTGGAACTAGGAGCTCGGACTCATACTCTGAGAAGATATTCGTATGACGTGTATCATGACTGGTGCCCTGATATGTGTCTTCCGAAATGATACCAGAGAACTATGTCTTGACTGATGTCTTGGCACGTGTTTTAATAGATGAATATGAACAAGGCTGGAAATTTTTTTGTAACTGCTAGGATTTGCGGACCGGTTAGACTGCTGACCTCTGTATTTCTGGTCACGTCCGCTCCGGGGTTCCGATGGTTACTGACTGAGTAATTATAAGCACGGTGGTTGTCACTACTACTTTGTCTATCAGTTTCCTGACGGTCGTTATCACGACCGTGATTAATGTAATTATTTCTGCTGAGTGGTCGGCTGGTTACCGGTTCCCACTCTTCTGACAGAAAGATTAGCTGAGTGATGTGTGACATCTAACTGAGGGAGTAAAAACATAAAATAGAATGGTAGTGTCTGATGGTTGAATTTATTCTTGTCAGAAATTTCAAATTTATAGTTTTCGTCCTCGTTCCGCGGCTTCAGCATCTTGAGAAATCTCCAAAGTTCAGCAGCATCAGCATCTGTGTGGTCTTCAGAGTGTTAGCAGCATCAGCATCTGGTAAAATCTTCAACTCACGAGCAGCATCAGCACCTGGTAGAATATCGACGAATGGAAACGCCTGAGATGGTTGAGGATCGATTAGCAATATCCATTGAGTCTGGGTATCTGGACTACACCTGGACTGCTGTACATGAAGTACAAAATGAATACTGCACATGGAGCATATATGAGACACTGTACGTGGAGTACACGTGAAATATTGTACATGGAGTATAACTGAGACACTGTACATGGGGTACATATGGAATACTGTACATGGAGCTGGTGGAAATTTTATGGGATGATCGATACTGGTGTCGATTGTCTGACATTTTCAACGGAAAATAATTTGATTTAACTGGTTAGCAACTGAACTGCAACAGTTATTATGATAGGCTGATAATTTCTGCGTAGACTTAATGCTGGTTGTATAGAGGCTGAAAGTATGATTAAACAAAGTTTCATCAATGTTCAGTATGAAGACGGAAGGCATGATTGATAAAGACCAGAACATGATTTATCATGAAATAGGATTTTATTGTAATCCTTCTATATTTTAGCCTAAAGGCATCATCACCTTGCTGAAAACATAATCCTCGTAAGGAGACGTGAAACTGAATCATCATGTAGATGACTTCAACGTGAGGGTATGAAAATTTGACTGTTATAAGGAACACAAAAAGTTAAATCAACTGAGGTGTAATATTAACTGATGTGGACGGCTATGGTTCAATCCACATACTTCAAGGAAGGAAACATGAGACTAAGTATGGGCTATTCTGGTTCGATCCATACTGGTCAAAATTTTCTGAGAACTGTCATGTATAGAAAATTCATAATCTGGTATTAAATATGGATGGCTGAAGTCCAATCCATACTTGTCAAAATTTATAGAATGTCATGATATGACAAGGGTGAACAACTGTGGATCGATTCACAAAACATCATTTGACTGAAAGACTTGAAATTTGACTTGAGAAAGGGTGAACGTTTATGGCTGGTTCACCAAGTGATATTTGACTGAAAACATGAATCTGTCATGAGTAAGGGTAAACGCCTATGGTCAGTTTACCAATACAAAATCTGAACGGGCAAGAGTGAACGCCTATGGTCAGTTCACCAAAACGAAAGCTCGCTAAAAGCACATGCGACTAAATATGGCCAGTTCTGTACCAACCTTTTACTTAGTCAGAACGTTAAGAAAACTGACTGATAAACGAAGAAAACTGTCAGAATAATCCATGGGAAACATGAAAGATAACAACGCCAGAATCTAGAAAGTTCCTGGTGACTACCCACTAGTCACAGGTCAAGTTTTAGAGCCTACAGGTCGAACCTTGTGCTCTGATACCATAATTGTAACACCCCACTTGGATAAATGGACCGTTACGTGTATTTATGGCGTGTCATCAAAGCATAAGGTAAATGTCCTAGAACATTAACTGACCATAAAGGAAATACCGGAATCAAACTTCGGTAATCCAAACATAAGCCCAAAACATGAAATATAAAATACTGAAAGAAAGGACTAAACAATGTCCAAATAAGCAGAATAATATAAGAAATGCATAAAGTAAGAAGTTCAGGTAGCTTCCATCCAAATGCACATGCTCTTAGAATCCTAAAAGCATCCTGATGTACCTGCCGTTAGAACATGAAAGGAACTACGGCTGAGCATAACGCTCAGTGAACGGATATAAAGCATGATAAGAATATACTGAATGAAACAGGCGATAGAATACAGAAACTGTAAGACTGATATGAAACATGTGGTAGAACTCTGCATAAAATCTGAGCAATCTGGTTCATATATACTGATACTGAAATATAACTATTAATTCTGAAAACATGCATTTACTGTATTTTATTTGCCAGAGCTTATATAGGTCACGGGCTGTAACAACCGTGCATGAATAACTGGAGGGGTGACCTCGTCATGCTGTAGAGGGGTGACCTCTAAATAACTGTGCTGGGTGGAGGGATCAGCTCCAATGTGAAGGATGTAGAGCACACACCACATTCACCCTGATAACATGAAACACTTATAAGCCTAGGATGCATCCATACGCCCCACTAAAATACTGATAAAATGGCCAAGCTGAGCTGAGTGGGACGATGCAGGATATCACTCTCCTGCATGTGAGTCACGACACCGGTGCCTCTAGTGCCGTGGTTACGGTACCTCCGTAACTAGTACATAAACTGGTCGTGCTTGTATATAATGCTCAGGCAATTTATTTCGTTATTAACATGATTACTGATAAACTTAAACATATATTGGGGAAAACATTTGGCTGCAGACGGGGAATCCTAATCATGCATAAAAGAAAGTCCTTATTGAAAGGACGGAAAATCCGTACCTCGTGTCCAGAAACGAAATAAGACTGAAAGCTAACGGATCGGATCTGACTTCACGGATACTACATAAATAATAGACGGAAATTAAGTCGTCTGATTACTGTCTCTAATTTATGATTCTGATATGTTCTTATTTCAATTTAAAAATTGTTCTTGTATTATAGTACTGTAAGATCCGATAAATCTGAATGTTCTTTAATATTTCTGATGAGTGCATTCATAAAAATTTGATTACCGTGTGATATGTATTTCTAATATTTTCGATCTTACTAAAAATAGTAACCTGTCATATATAGAGGTTTCCTGATTTAGAAATATTCCCAAATTTAGTTTTTCTGAAATAAGTCATTAATTAAATCATAAATTAAATCCGACTTTTAATAGTGAGAGGAAAATGTTAAAAATCAATTTAATTTTACTAATTACATAATTAAAATAACAAATATTTTTATAATATAAAACTTATTTCTTAAAAATGTTTTAACCAAACTAAAATAAAGTTCTCACTGCTTTTGTATCAAGTTCCCACTGCTAATTGTAACTTTTATTCCCACTGCTAATGTTTTTCTGTTCCCACCGTTAGTGTTCTGTTCCCACTGTCTGTTCAAGTTCCCCCTGTTTTTGTTATCTGACAGACCCAAACGCCCCCTTATTGCCTGTATATGCAGTTACAAACCAAACGCACCCTGTTTTTTTTTTTTTTAAAACAAACACAACCCGATGGTTGGCAGCCCCATTTGGGTCGAACCTGGCCCTGGCCGCCCCTGTGTGGGTCACGGCTGGGCAGGGAAGGGACCACCGAGACCTGGTGGTCTCGGTTTCTTGAATCACAGCAACAACCTGACGGCCCCCTTAAATAATATAACCCCTTGTGGGTCTTTCTGCCCTCGGTCGACCACCAGCCAACACCACCGAGACTCTTTGAGTCTCGGCTGGACCACATCCCCACACAAACCCGACACCCTTAATCTATTTTTTTTTTTTTTTTTTTTTTTTTGATTTCGATTCAAATAAACCAGAAAGAACAAAAATTAAAGATTACCTGTTGTTCGTTGGCTGGAAGAAGGAAAGAAGAGAACAAACGATCCCCTTTTTTTTTGTCTTTTTGTGTCGGCAGGAGAACACCAACCCTAATCTGTTTCTTTTTTTTTTTTTGTGTCGCTGTGAGGGGAAAAGGGGTAACCCCCGGGTTTTCTTTCTTTGTAGTAAAATGGGCTTAGCCCAATTTCCTTTTCTTGTTCCTAAGTTTCAAACGGCCCAAAACAGCCCATCAATCTATTATTATATTTTTTTTTTCGATACGCCTCGATTAATTTTATTTAGCTTTCGTGTTCGTTTTTAAAACCTGTCATATATATATATTTATCTGACTGAGATAATTATGAACGTAACGTGGAATGATTATTTTCTGAATCGTTTTCTGAACAAAAAATTTTGTCACGATCTTAATTAACCGAGGCTGTGTAATCACTGTTAACGTTTAATTATTTCTGTCTTATAAATAATACATACGTAGTATTTTTCTGAACTTAATAATTACTTCCTGAACAGTTATCTTAATGTAGCATTTAGATAAACTGAGATTGTGCGATTCCTGCTAACGTTTAATTGTTTTTGTAAAATAAAATAATTCATCTGTAATATTTTCTGACACTAAATACTTATTATCTGAATAAATATTATCTGTAATATTTTAGATAAACTGGGATAACGTAATTTATTTCTGCGTTTATAACTCTTGTCTAATAATTAATACTTAAATAGTTTATTAAATTAAACTGCGTATTTAATATCCTGATTTTTAAATACGGGTTTTACAAGGAATTTCTACAGTTTTTAGAATTGAGGTATAAATAAGCTGTAGAATAAGCCCTTGAGCATTTGTCATTTTCTGTAACAAAACATTAGGCTGTTTTCCTATTCTAGCTTATCCACTTCATAAACTTGCCCATTTTCTTCTACAAATCTCTTTAAAAAGTATTAGTGGTTAAGATTTGAACTTTTCAGGCTTTTTGGAAATTTTGGTCAACAGAAGTTAACATAAGCTCTTTCTAGCTTAATTTTGTTTTCTGAGCTTATTAATGGATCATTTTTATAAGACAAAACATCCCTTCTTCTTGTGAGCTGATTAACAAGTTTTTGCAAAAAAATCAAGTTGTGGACATTTGGCTTATTAGATATCTTATTTTGGGGTTATTTGAAATGGCTTATTAGAGATTAAGTGAGTTTCAGCTTATTTCCTTTTACAAGTCTAGCTTATCTTGAATTTTAAGACTTTTGAAACTGGTTTGAGCTTATTTGGTTAAGAATTGAGCTTAAACGAGCTTGTTAAAGTTCCTTAGCCCGTTTTTGTTATTAGACTTTTGGAAATTGCACTTTAGTCCCTAGGTTGTTAGACAGTTTCAGTTTTAGCCTAATTTTCCTAAAAATTAGTGATTGTTAGGATTAGTCCCTGCATTTTCTAGTTAGTTAACATTTAGTTAGTCAGTTTTGAAAGTTAGTCAAAGTTAGTTACTTTGTTAGTTAATTTTCATAATTAGTCCAATTTGTTAACTGTTTTTACATTTCTAGTCCTTTGACGTTTAGACTTTGTATTTTTGGCATTTTATTTTCATAGAATTTACATTTTCAGTCCTTTCATATTATAGAATTTACATTTGTGATTTTAATTGAATAAAAACTTGGTTTGTGCAATTTGTTTTACGTATAGGTAGAATTGTATTTTTCATTTTAGCAAGGTGTTGTTTGAATTAGACATAGAATATCCAAATACCTTTACCAACCAAAAACAATTATAAACCCGATCTTGTTAGGACTTTCAATTTGTTAAGAACTGAGAAAACGAACTTCAATTATACACAATTTCAGGTACCATCACCGAATATCTTTTTATGAATGGTTTGGCAGCATGCGTTCTATTTAATATTGGAGCGACTCATTCAGTCATCTCCAAAACTTTTGTTGTACGTGTTAGGATTTCCCCTATGCCATTAGATAATGCCTTATGAATTTCCACGCCACTTAGGAACTCTGTACGAATCACTCAGGTTACAGAGATCTTCCCCTAGAATTTGATGATACGATCCATAGAGTTGACGCACTTCCTTTAGACGTGTGCGATTTTGACTTGATTTTGTTGGGTCAAAAAGTTGATGTGGCAGAAACTAAAAAACGAAGAAAACATGAAGGCATTTGTCTAAGCATTGACAAGTGTAATCCAGGCGTTGTCAAGAGTAAATCAGGCGTTGACAGAAGTCAACAAAGTCAAACGCTGTTGGAAGCTTCTATTTAGGATAAGTATGCAGAATATATTCTGTATTAGTTATTTAAATAGAATATATTCATGTTTATTCATAGTTATCTTTTGTAAAACCCTAATCCTTACACTATAAATGGAACCAAGGGTTATTAGGTTTTTATATAAATTTCATATACAATGTAAACCTAAAGCGTGTGTCGACTAGGTGTGGGATTCAATGTACACACATCTAGTGGTTGTTGAATATTAATATAATTAGCAATCCAATTGTTTAATTCATGTGTTTTGTGCCTAAACACCTTGTTAATGGTTGTTGTTTTAATTCCGCTTTGATTATGTTAATCATATGAACAATAATCATTCCTAGTAGCTAAAAGATCAAGGAAACCAAGGTTTCCACAGTTGGTATCAGAGCCTCGTGGCTCGTGATGCTAGGACCAACAAGGTGTTTGTGTATTGTGAAGAAAAAGAAAAATCCATCTAGGGTTTTTCTGGACGTTTTTGTGTGCGCAGCAGTATTCAGGAAGGCATAACTTTTTATTGGACCGTTGGATCGTCACGAAATTTCTTGTGTGTGTTCTATACACATATATCTAGACATTCACTGGAGGGATTGTCAAGTTTTATCCCCAAGAAAAATTTATTAAGCGTCAAAGTCAGCAGCAGGATGTATGCAGTTTTCTGTGGACAACCATGTTCAAAACACGATTTCTCCTTCGTTAACCGTTGGATCATCGTGATTTTTGAACTGTAGGTTCTTGGCACTTGTGTCTAGAATCTCACCGAAGGGATCTTCGATCTGAGCTCTAATAAAGAAGTTATTTGTAAAACTCGCATGCTTTTACCATGTATAGTACACTTTAGATCGTACGTACAAGATTAAAAAATTCCTTTTATAGCATGTTTACGTTCACGTATAAGAATTTTAAGTATTATGTACGTGTTAGAACACGATAAGTATTTATTACGTATGAACACACAATAATTATTCAAATAATAATTATAATCCCGAACATGCGATCATGAAATCATGAACGTAATTTTAATCAAGAGTTAATATTATTTACGTATATATAATTATTACGAACACGAATAAATATATTAAGTCACGATCAATAATTAACTAGAACACATCAAACACGAACACGATAAAACACGAACGCACACTAAAATAATTAGACTCGGAAAAGGTACGGGTTATCCAATGTGGGGCCCCCTACCCGCGGATACACCAAGAAGGATGGGCCAAGCCCATTTTAATTTTTACTAAAATAAGGGAATTAGGAAAAACTTGGTCATTTTTCACAATACAGGAAAAGTAACAAAACCCTAAAAGTTTTTCTCCTTTCTTATTGCTCCTCTTGGCCGCCGGTTATATATCATCAAAAAGGGGTGTTCGATTGATTTTTGATCTTGGAAAGCATGCAAGCATTCGTGTGTGTTCATCCTTAATTGATCCACGCATTCGGTATAACCTTTTTTAACCTTTTTCTTTTATGTTTTGATTTAATAAATCAAATAAAATCATGATGTTTTTAAAAACTAATTAAAAACATTTATTAAAACATGTCTATGATTATGGGGTAAATCAAAACAAGGGTTTTTAGGGGTGTTTGTTCTAGCCGACGCCTAACCGAACCCCTAAGGGGTCTCGGCTTGGCTTATTAACCACCACCGAGACCTCATGGTTTCGGTATGGTGGTGGTGGTCCCACGGCAGCAGCAAACAAGGGGGAACCCCGACTTGGTTCGGGGTATGGTGTTGATTACGGGTCTGGTTCATGGTTGCTAGTCACGGTCCGGTTCATTGATTATGTTAAGGGTTGTGATTTTAATAGTTATGTGTTAAAAATTAAATTAATAAAACATGACATAATTAATTTAATTAACATGACTTAGGTTATAAATTTAATTATTAGATCATGAATTTTAACCTAAGTATTTATATTTAACTAGACTTCATAATTAATTAATTATTAAAAACTATGACTATAACTAATTAATTAACATGACTTAGGTTATATTATTAATAATTAATAATACATGTCTTAACCTAAGTATTTTAACTTTATTTAATTAAAAACATGATATATTTAATTAAATACTTTTAACCAATAGTTTATTTAATTTACATGTAATAATTAATAAACTATACCTTATAACAACATGACTTAGAAAATAATCAGAAAAACACTTAAGCTTATATAATTAGCTTATTTAACCAGCTTATATCTAATTATGGAAACTTTCTATTTTTAGAAACTTATTTAATTAAGGCAGCTAATCTATTTATGGAAACTTTTTATTTTTAGAAACTTATCTATTTTAAGCAGTAATTCTATTTTTGGAAACTTTCTATTTTGGAAACTTTTTATTTTTGGAAACTTTCTATTTTTGAAAACTTTCTATTTTTTGAAACTTTCTATTTTTGGAAACTTTCTATTTTTGTAAACTTTCTATTTTTAATAACTTTCTATTTTTGGAAACTTTCTATTTTAGGAAACCTGCTATTTTTAGAAAGTTACTTATTATTACACAGTAAGTATAATAATGCATGAAATACAAGTAATACTTAATCAGAATAGACAGAATATAAGATAAACACAGTATAAAGTTTAAAACAGTAAAACATGACATGAATGTATAAAATAAGCTAAGACATGATATAAAACCAGTTACGTATTTAGTAATCAGATACTTATACATGTATGTATTTATGTAGCATTAGTGATACCGAAGTAGGACTCTCTTCCGTTCGTCTTCTTCGTTCACTGGACATAAGATACGGATTCCCGTCCTTTCAGTATGGACATTCTTTCCTTATTAGGATTTCCCGTATGCAGCCAACTGTTTTCCCGTAGTATAAGTTTATATGTTTGATTGCTTATGTTTAATTTAGAATACCGGAAGCCATATACATGCATGACCAGTTTCACCTAGTTATGGAGGTACCATAACCATAACACTAGACGCACTAGTGTTATGACTTCCCCACGGCAGAGTGATTGCTCGTGGCGTCCCTTCAGCTTTTGGCCATATTATTATATATTTATCATGTGGGGCGTATGGGTGCATCCTAGTTACATGTTTTTTAGCAGATTACTCAGTGTGAATGTGGTGTGTGTCTTACATCCTTCACAAGGAGCTGATCCCTCCTACCCAAAACCAGTATATTAAATTATAGGCAGCCCCTCTAATTTGCATGATGAGGTCACCCCTCCAATTATTCATGCACGGTAGATTTTCATGACCTATATTGGCTAATGGTAAAATATGTTAAACAGTTTTTATAAGATAACATAAGGCTTTTCAAACTATAAAACCAGTTTTACTAAGACTTAACCGGGTTATTCGGGACATAGTTTCTTTCGTTGTTATATGCTTATATGCTTATATTATGCATGCTTTATTGTACATCCGTGCACTGAGCGTATTGCTCAGCCGTTTTCCTTTTCATGTTCCCAAAACGGCAGGTACCCAAGGACGCTCGTAGACTTTAAGCGTACGTGCATATGGACTAGAAGCTTTCTAGCCTTTCTTTACTTTATGCATTTTCTATACTTTGATACTCTTTCCATGGACATTGTTTAGTCCTTTCATTTACAGTACTTATGTTTGTGTGTGATGAGCTTTACTTTTGGACTACCGATGTTTGATTCCGGTATTTCCTTTTATGGTCATGTAATGTTTTAGACATTTATCCTTGTATGCTTTGATGACACGCCATAATTACGCGTGACATTCCATTATCAAAATGGGGTGTTACAATTATGGTATCAGAGCTAAGGCTTCGACCTGTAGGCTCTCAAAACATGACTTGTGATTAGTGGGTAGTCACTATGGTCTTTCTAGAACTGGCAGTCGTTTTCATGCATTCTTCATTTTTATGCATATATATATATATATATATATATATATATATATATATATATATATATATATATATATATATATATATATATATATATATATATATATATATATATATATATATATATATATATATATATATATATATATATATATATGTCATTGTCACAGGTTTATGACTAAGTAATGGTTGGTACAGGACTGGCCCTATTTAGTCGCATGTGTTTTTTATCAAAACTTTTATATTTGGGACTGACCCATAGGCGTCCCCTCGCCATGTCTTTTATTTTGGGTGAACTGACCATAGGCGTTCACTCTCGAGCATACAAAAGTTTTCATAAAACTGCATCATGCATTCATATACAAATTTTCTTGCATAATATTTTTCTCTTGATTTATTGGTATAAATTTTTTTCATGTATATTTATATTTTATGTTTTGATCTGTTTAATCATATGCTTTATGTTATACTGTCAGATGGTTCTCACACGCGAGCAGGAACAACTCAATGCAGCAATCAAAGCTGCAATGCAAGCTTTGCTTCCTCAATTGAGGAATGACATCAGGGCTGAGGTTCAGGCTGCCAACAATCAGCAGCAAAACCAAGCACCTTCTCCTCCTCCTCCTCTAGTGACATTGGCAATATGGCTGGAGAGATTCAACAAGCTCCGCCCTCGAGCTTTCGAGAGAACAGATAGCCCTAGTGAAGCTGAAAGCTGGTTGGCTCACATTGAGAAGATCTTCGATTGTATGGGTTGTGACCCTGTGTTCAAGGCGAGGTTGGCATGCTACCGGTTCGAAGGCGATGTGTTAAATTGGTGGTTGGCATTGAAGCAGTCTGAGGGAGGTGATAATTGGGTGGCTGGTTTGACATGGGCTCAGTTCAGAGATAGGGTGATGGAGCAGTTCTTTCCCAAGGCTGAGCAAGACAAGTTTAAGAGGGAGTACCATGGGATCCGACAGAGAGCTGGGGAGAATAGCAACGAGTTTATGCAGCACTTTCTTCGCTTAGCTGGTTTCCTTGGTGTAGCGACAGGTACTCCTGAAGAGCAGGCACACCACTTTAGGTGGGCTCTTCGCACATCGGTCGCAAACAATCTGGTGTGTGCTACGTTCAACACAGTAGCACAAGTGGCCGATGCTGCACGTAATCTGGAGATGCTGCATGAGAGAGATGAGTTCGGGGAAGCTAAGAAACCCGACAAGAGGTAAAACGTTCGTATTCGAGCGGTGACCAATCCGTATTCTTTCTATATATGTCAATTATTCATCTCTTTAAACTGTATCTTCCAGGCAGAAAACTGGGGACTGGTCTCAGCCGGCTACTCAATAGCAGCCTAATCAGCCCAAGGGAAACGGTCGGACTAACGACCGTTCTGCTACGGATAGGCGTGGCGGTAATGATAATTACCGTAACAACACTGGACACTCCAACGGTAGCAGGTCCTAATACTTACGCATTTTCTTATGATTTCATGTTATAACTCATAATTTTGACACTTTAACAAATCTTCTACCAGGAACCATGGAAACGATAGGGACCAGAACCAGAGAGGTTCACAGCCTAGCCGTCCAGCTATCACTGGTATTCAATCTAACAATTATTCGCATTGTCCTTTGTACCCTATTATCATGTCTCATGTAAAATGTTTATCAGGTCCTCAGCCAGCTAGAGCACCTACTGGAGGATATACTCATCCTCTTTGCTCTACTTGCCACCGTAGGCACCGAGGGCCATGTCGTTGTAACACTGACGCATGCTTCAAGTGTGGTCTTCCTGGCCATATCATGAAGGACTGCCGTAAGGGCGAGATGGAGGGCACATCGGGACATGCTGATACCAAGCCGCCTCCTACCACTGGACGTGTCTACACGACATCTCGAGACCAGGCCAACAAGTCTACAGGTACCATCACTGGAATCTTGTATATGTATGGTCAGGCTGCGTGTGTTCTTTTTTATACGGGTGCTACTCACTCGGTCATTTCTACTGCTTATGCTAAGAACATTAGGATGCTCCCCATGCCACTAGATAATATACTGAGTATTTCCACGCCTTTGAGAGACTCTGTATGCATAACCCATGTATGCAAGAGTCTTCCCCTAGAATTTGACGATAAGGTTCGTCCTGTTGACGCACTTCCGCTGGACATGAATGATTTTGACATGATTTTGGGCATGGATTGGCTATCCAGGCATCATGATACCATAGACTTCCATTAATATCGAGTCATCTTCGGTGATGTTAATGCACCAGAGTACATTCACAACGGGTTCATACCCGGAAGGTCTGTGCAAATCATATCTACCCTGCAAGCGCGTGCACTACTATCACATGGCTACGAGGGTTATCTAGCTATGGTTCACGACATGGATGCTGAATCTCCATCAATTCAGGATCAACCAATAGTGTCAGAATTCCAAGATGTATTCCCAGAAGAACTTCCGGGCATACCACCTGCACGAGAAGTGGAATTCAATATCGAGCTTATTCCAGGAGCTGAACCGATCTCCAAAGCTCCTTATCGCATGGCTCCCATAGAGTTAAAGGAGCTGAAGGATCAACTGCAAGTACTTCTAGAACGAGGTTTCATTCGACCGAGCGCATCTCCATGGGGCGCACCGGTCTTGTTTGTTAAGAAAAAGGACGGCAGTATGCGCCTTTGCATAGACTATCGCGAGCTCAACAAGATTACTATCCGGAATAGGTATCCACTGCCGCGTATAGACAATCTGTTTGACCAACTCCAAGGGGCCAAACACTTCTCCAAGATTGATCTTAGGTCAGGCTACCATCAACTACGGGTTAAGGAGCATGACATCGCCAAGACTGCTTTTCGTACCCGCTATGGCCACTACGAATTTGTAGTCATGCCATTCGGCCTGACCAATGCTCCAGTAGTGTTCATGGATTTCATGAACCGAATCTTCCATGAATTTCTGGACAAGTTCGTCATTGTCTTCATCGATGACATCCTGATTTTCTCAAAGTCCAAGGAGGAACACGAAGACCATCTTCGTACGGTACTACAGATTCTTCGCCAGAAGCAGCTGTATGCTAAATTCTCCTAGTGTGAGTTCTGGTTAGACAAGGTGGCATTCTTAGGTCACATTGTATCAGCAGAAGGAATCACTATGGATCCAGCGAAGGTTGAGGCTTTTACTAAGTGGCTGAGGCCGACATCAGCGACGAAAGTCCGCAGTTTCTTAGGCTTAGCTGGCTATAACCGTAGGTTCGTGGAGAACTTTTCCCGCTTAGCACTACCATTGACCAAACTGATGCGGAAAGGGGAGAAATTCGTCTGGACTAAAGAACGAGAGAAGAGCTTTGAAGACCCTTCATATTTTTTTAAATCTTAGGTTAATCTCCACAATTAGATCAAACCAAAATAGAAGGTTGGGATTTGTCCCTTAACTTGTGAGCAAAAACAAGGATGCAAATAAACTTTTCTCAAAAGATATAATATTCTGGATTAGTACTCAAATTTTTTGTTTAATTAATTTTTTTTTCTATTGCCCATGGAGCATAGAGAAAAAAAATGACGTGTCATGAACTCTTAGCCATTCGATTGACATCAAAATATATCAAAATCGTATAAAATAGACTTTATCTTGATTTGTAGCGTGTAATTATAACTTGAGAAGGTGGGTTGCATGTTTTAAGACAATGGCTATATTGAAAATACTATTACCTCCGTCCCATAATTATTGTCCATGTTTGACTTTTTGAGTCTTTATTCGTAAACTTTGACTTTGAATATATTTGTTTGTACTATTTCATATTTGATGCATAATATATGAATGGATTGAGTTTTAAATATATTTTTCATTGGTATAACTTTTATCAAGTATTATACAATACAAACAATATATAAAGTCAAAGTTAACAAAGAAATACTCAAAAAATAAAAAATGAATATTACTTATGGGACGGAGATAGTAGGAAACTAACTCACCTTCATTTATGTTACTCACGGTAACAAATCATCCTTATATATTTAATTACTCCACTATTTATTAAGAGGTAGTTATTTATTAACCAACGATTCAAATCTTGTTTTATGCAAGTTCAAAAAGTGTGCTATAAACAAGTTTGACTTTCACAATTGATTGAGTTTGAACATCAAAAATTTGGTAAAGTTTGTTACCGAAACATTAAACTCACCTTATTTACACTACAAATAATCAAAGAGTAGCTTTACTCTCCTTTTCTAATGGCATATCTATTTGTTTTTATGACATAACATTAAGATTGATTTAAGTGAAATTGTGTTTCAAAATATGCGAAGCAAGCCATTGTCTCAGAGTGCATGACATGATTAGATTCAACGACAAATATCAAATGCTTTGAGTTCTTTGCCATCCTGTTTATGTGTCTTAACTTTTTCTCCAATTGATTAAGGTTTGTTATCTCTCTATTAATCACCTTTCTTTACTATCATATTTTGGAAAGTTAAGGTGTTTTGCCAATGGTCGGTTCTTGTCGGAACATCTACAAGATGGCAGACTGATCAAGAAAGTTTGGGTGGCTCATCTTGGCGCCCCTATATATCGCGAGCCATTGGTATTTTTGGCAGGCATCATGCCATGCCTTCTATCTCCCATCAGTAGTAATTATTTCAATTATATGCTTAAATTTATTGAGCATAAAACTTAGGTTTTCCAGGAAGAAAAAATTGTCTTTTATTTGAGGAAAAAAACTACTAGAGTCTAAAAGATTACGTCTTGATTTTATGGATTGCATGCGCATCGAAGATGTAAGGATGTGCGTGACCTATTTGAGTTTCATATCCTTTAATGGAGTATGTATGTGGTGGAAATACAACATGATTTTAATATATTATGAGCGTTAATCAAAGAGTATTCCGTATCACACTATAATAATGCATATATTGTTTTCTTATTCCGTAACAACTCACTTTAGCTAACTATGAATAATAATTGAAGCAGATTTATCATTTCACTATAATTCCGATTTGTGTACGTGCTCCGTAAAACAATTGTGTGCGTGCACCGTAGAACAAATTGTGTGTCCTTTTTCAAATCTGATATTTTTCATTTCAACGTTTCAACATTTCAATATACAATTTGATTCTATTAGGGGTTAAATTTTATACTTTGTTAAATGATGTTAATATAATATAGATGTCAATCAAACTTCACCTCTAGTTTGAGTATCAACTTTTTAATTACGTATGTACGTCTCATATTATTTTTACATTAAACAAATTAGTTCGACATGACGGTTCAAATATTTTGTAAATTATGCATTGGTATGACATTGATATGTTATATTATGTATCTTATTTTAGTGTAGAAGAGGATATAAAGATTAACGCTTCTAGGTCTTAAATTGAGAATGCTAAGATTGAAGAATATCACTTCTAGGTCCTAAGGTGAGAATGCTAAGATTGAGGACTATCGAGTTGATGAGAGTGAGGTTGCGGTTAGTGAGCCTCAAGTTGATGAGAGTGAGGTTGTGGTTAGTGAGCCTCAAGTTGATGAGATTGATGAAGCTTGACTTGAGCGCTTTTAGCATTTTGCATGTACAATTAAATATTTGTTTTTATTATTTATTACCATGCTTACTCTAATTAACCATAATGGCTTTATGTCGGCTTTGAACTTCAATCATGTTCTACTTTTATTCGACTCATATGTTTAATTTGTTAATTTATGATGTTTTTTTTATATTTCTTGACAAATAATATATGTTGTTTTACGTTGTCACAAAAAATGAACGAGCGATTCGTGTAACACACGGCTATTATACTAGTATATTTTGTGCGCAGTGTGAACTTTCCCTGACCTTTTGAAATGAGCCGAATTTTATTTTTGAAGTGTTAGTTGAGCTATAATGATACATCATACTGATTGGCCATTTTAGCTATAAAAAATGACCTGTAACATATAAAAACCTATAAATCTTAACTTGCACAAAAAATTTAACTCGGTTGCCTTAATAAAGCAGAAAAAGAATTGTAATGTCTAAACCGTTTTGTGCGTTTTACCAATAATTTATAAAGAACCAAATCATCCTTCCACATACAAAACTATAATCCCAGAAATTAGCTAGCAGAAGCTAAAAAATACAAACTATAATTAGAATGATGAAATTACAATTGCTAGAATTATTATCCAATCAAGTCTACTTTCTAAGACATTAAAAACATCTCTTTCAAAGAGTATCAAATTTTGATCCAACGAACATGTAATTGGTATCAATGCCTTAGGTCCAAGTTGCAACACATGGTCCATGCGAAACGTTTTATTGCAATGGTTAGTTTTCTCCTAAAGAATCTGATGCAATCATACACTTGTCATCT
Organism: Glebionis coronaria; assembly: GCA_025667525.1. NCBI lineage: Eukaryota > Viridiplantae > Streptophyta > Magnoliopsida > Asterales > Asteraceae > Glebionis > Glebionis coronaria. Next base: position 145,456,043 of record CM046877.1, read on the forward strand.
GGTGAAGTCACTGCTGCTTGTATCGGGATGATTGATATAAGCGCCACCCGATGTATTGGGCATGTTGTTATCAGTGGTACCTATCGTATTTTCGTGAGTGTCGTTAACTTTTGGCCCGTGAAATAGAGATACTGGGGTGATAAGTGAACCGGGCCAATGTAAGGAATTCACAGAAGAAACTCTTGAACTATTTGGCCAATCCATCATTGTAGCACCTGGAGGCGTGAATTGATTCGTGAACTCGACATTGTGAGGTGATTCTTGATCCAGAGTAGACATATCGAAGTTCCTGTAATTTTTCAAAAGCCGAGTTATTTATGTGTCCTCTTTCTAAATAGACATAATAAGTAGTATCAATCAAAACCTTAACAACTTAAATAAACTTGGTGACTATTATAAGTTCATGATAAACATCTTACTCTGAATGCTGAAATGGTGAAGGAGTTAAATCCTGAGGTGTACAGAATTCAGTCTCGTTGATGGCTCTGGTTCTGCTAGATTCACTATACATGTTGTATTCTGGAAGGCAAGGAGTCGGTTTCTGAGAAGTACAGAATTCAGTATCGTTTATGGTATTCGTGCTGCTAGATTCGTTATACATGTTGTATTCTGAAAAGCAAGGAGTCACTTTCTGAGGAGTACAGAATTCAGTCTCGTTGATGGCTCTCGTGCTGCTAGGTTCGTTATACATGTTGTATTCTGGAATGCAAGCAGTCGATTTGTGAGTTTAATACAAAAAGAAGTATATCAAGCATACTTGTGTTAAAGAAGAAGTAAAATAACTCAACTGCCAAAAATGAAACTGTACATTTGGTCATTTATGCAAATAACTTATTTATTTACCTCCTTTCTTGCCAAAGACATTTTTACATCCTTCACATCGGCATTCACTACTACATCCAACGTTAGCCTATTGAATGAAGCCATAACGTTAGTAGAACAACAAGGCTAACACAAGTAAATAAAGAGAAAAATGAACAAGGTCGAGAACAAACCTGATAGCACTCACAGTACCTCTTCGCGCACATAGACTTCTTACAATTGCAACCTTTTTTGTGTTTGCCTCCATTTGTTATATGCTTATCTCCGTCATCCTATTAATAATCATTAGTGGTTAACAATCTACAAAATAAAAAGTTTCATTAGAATTTAAACGTAAAAGGTCATATACTACATTATGGTTTGTTGGAGACTGTTTAGCACTATCAATCTTGGGAGAAAATGCATCTGGATTTCGCGATACTATTTGTTGACGTGCCTCATCGACCGTATCTTCATAATCAGTTCTATTGTAGCATTCTTGACATGTACAAGATTCATCACAATATAATCCAGCTGAAAAGCATTCACAGTAACTGCAAAGAGATGTGATATTGTGTCATACACAAAATATCAAAAAAGGCCTTTATCAATTATGAAATCATCTAGCTTACATACAGTTTCAAGCACTTAGACTTTTTGCAAGTGCAGTGTTTCTGACCATCAAAGTTATTATTTGTAGTCATTCTGTAACAAATAAAACACAAAATATATATGAATTAATGTAACAAAGAAGCATGCACTTAAGTTGTATTAAGGCTTTTTTTATATAAAGGCTTGAATAATGTAAGCAAACAATTAACAATGAGAAAAACATTCATTAAGATTATGAATCATATTATACGCATGTACTTTAAATGCAGATGCTTTTGATGATGAAACCGGCCAAAGCTGTTTGTAGTGCTATTATTTTCTTCTTCGGCGATGGTTTACAAAAACCCTAAGCATGTAAACCGCAATAATCTTAACCCCCTAACAGATTGGTAACTAGATAAGTATTGTTTTTCTATAATAACTGGATAAACAACAACATAAATAAAATAATAATAAATAAGACGGGAGTTTGAACAAACATAGAACTCTTATTTACTAGTAATATTTAATGTAAATTGTTTACTGAATTTTCGGAATCGTATTTCACTTAAACAGACCACTAACTGTTACGCCTCAAGTCTTTATTGAGGGTCGGGTGGAGCAGTTTAAGTCAAGTCCAAAGTCCATTAGGATAGACTTGTTGTTTAAGAATATTTTGTGTTTGTTTTGCGTAACAAGTTAGGGTTTCGGCTATATATAACGAAGGAATTACTAATGATTGTTTAGGATGCGTTTAGTTGGAAAATATTTTGCATCATTTTCTATTTTCTGTTTTGTAGAAAAAGAAAATGAATTTTTTTTTTCTACAAAATACTTAAAATTTTGGACAACACGTTTAATTGAATAAATATGTGTTTGTGTTTTCCATTTTCCAAAAGTATTAAGGAAACAGGGGAAAATAAATTTTTATGTGTTTAAAGGAAAACCTTGAAAACAAAGAAATTGTTTTTTTGTTTTGTGTGCAAAAGGGTAAAACAGGAATTTTGCATTTAAACGCGTTTTCTGTTTTCCTTATTTTCTAGAAAACATTTTATAGAAAACAGGGTGTTTTTCAACTAAACGCAGCTTTAGTGTCTTTTCTAATAAATACCCGCTAAAAGTGATGTCATATCTCGATACAATTCGAGAGGGCCGTATCAATTAATACTTTCATTGAGAATTTTCATTGAGAGACTACCGATTAAGGTTCCAAAAGAAAAGTTATTGTTCATAGATTACTGTTCACCCGGGACTATTCATCGGCGTTACTGATCACACGGTGCCATTCATCGATGCTACTATTCATCGATGATGTTCATTGATAACTTTTTTTTACTTTCATGGCATTGGGTTGCAGCGATTAGGAAGCGAAAGATGCGGTATCTTAGCTCTTGCACATTGGTACGGCGGTCCAATACCAAAGTAATTTTGAGATACATATAAATCGAGTAATTGGGATCCATGAATCTTCACTTAAATGTTTTTATATCTCCGGACTTAAACGGGCTCTACAATGTGCACTCTTAAAGTTAGCGTCAATAACTTTAAGAGAAGCCTTTTTCTTAGCTCGTATAATGAATGATTGTTTTGAGGCAATTGTGGGCAAAGAATTGAACATTAAAGAGATATTAAATGTCATTCTATCATGGCCAAGTGAAGAAGCTTCAACGGTGGTTAAGAGGTCCTTAGATGTCAATAAAGATATTGGTGTTGTTGAGGTTATTAGCGTGATAGATGATGTTCTCGATATTAGTGAGAGTAATGTAGAAAGTGTGGAAGTTCGTAGCGAGTTTGGCGAATTTTCAAAAATTACGAAGAATGTAGAAAAGATTGATATGGGTGGCGAAGCGCATGGGTTGACGAGTATGATTTGAATAAATTGAATATCGATAGTTAAGGAAGGAGGTGGTGAATTTTGATGATTGTTTTGATGAAATAAATTCAAGTGGGAAATTAACAGGCAACGGGGTTAGTCCTATACTGACTTCTTTGGTGGCTCATGGAAGTCTGTGAATTCGCCATCTATGGGAAAGAATTAATATGGGTGATGATCACGGGCTAATGGATAATGGGGGCATCCATTATTTTGTTCAAGTAGGAATGGATTGGCCATACGAGGAAGCCAAACGGGAATATCTGCCGAACTCTCATACAGATTATCCTTCGTGTCACCGTGCGGGTAAGGTGCATTTTTGAAGGAGCGAGGAAAAGAGATAGAAAATAGATGAAAAAAGTGGTTAACACTTGTGTGATATTAGATTAGAGAGAGAATAACAAAATGAACCAACCACCTCCTAACATGCTAGGAGGCGAGTATTTATAGCCTTGTCTTGCATATAAACTAATGGGCTATTGTAGATGGGCTGAGCTTTCCTTTTGGGCTTTAAGTCCTTAAATATAAACATAATAGCTTAAAGTCAAGCCCGTAAAACCCGGCTAACCTACTACCTATTACAACGTTCCAATATACGATACATAATAAACGTATGACCGAACATTCTTGTTTGACTTAATATTTTGAGGCTAACAATCTCCCCCAATGAAAGGTCATTCCTCTATGACATTTGGAGATTAATAGAGATTACTAATCTCGCCATAAATGAGTCAGGAACGTGTAATAGTAGTCTTGTTCCTTCATGCTGTGATATTTGAGCCTTTTGTCGTTGTCTTTCGACTTTGTCTTTAATCTTGAGATCTTCAAATTTGTGACCGAGTCATTCTTGTTGATATAATATTTTGAGTCTAACATCTCACTCACTGAGAGGTCATTCCTGTACGACATGCGAGTATTTATGGAGATTATTAATCTTTAGTATTGATATCTTTAAATAAATTAATGATTCTTTCTTCTTGGTCACCATCCTTGGTTTGTCTTTGCCATCTTGCGATCTTGTGTCTTCATCCACATGCTCACACTATACATCATCTTGAAATATTGCTAACAATCTCCTTTGAAGATAGTTCATTCCTCTACATTAATGGTTAAAGAAGATTTTGATCATCAGAGTTGCGGAAGTCTTTAGCTTTCTTGATTGTTGAATATGTCTTTGGGCATGAGTATGTGGTTTTGAATCTTCGACTTTGCTGAGTACACCATAACGCCACCTTCTCGGGAAAAAACATAGACACTGACTAAATGGATTTGACATTTGTCCTAAATCGATAGCGTTTTACCTCCGGTCGGTGAAGACCGTTAGACGATATCAAATGCCGTATATGTGATTAGGTAGATTCAATTAAGAACCTCCTTGTCAGGGTTTCGCGGCTGTACTAGCCATTCTCTTTACTCAACCGTCTCAAAGCAAGACTGCAAACATAAATAGTGAATCAATTGGATAAATATCCACTTGATTAAAGTCGTCAATTCAAATTCCTGGAAAAAGTTTGATTCATAAAGAATCTTACCATTGTTGCTTTCCAGTTCACACAAGCTTGATCCATAAAGAATCTCGGATGTCACCTACCGTAGCGCTGTTTGAGGTTGACGCTAGAAGGATTTCTATTCGTCATTGTGAATACTAATGAGTATCACTCTGAATGTTCTGGCAAGACCATAAAGAAATTGCGTAGAAACCTGAAACGAGTTTTAATCGATTAAGAATCAAACCACTGTTGCTTTTCAGTTTACACATGTTCAATTCATAAAGAATCTTACACATGACCTACAGCAGTGTTGTTTGATGTTAATACTAGAAGGATTTTCACTCATCATTGTGAATACTAAGTAGTATCACTCTGAGTTCCTTCTTCATCATGTAGTGTGTCCTAACGAGATTTGATTGATCTCTTGGCTCTAGACTCGATTTGTGCACTTTTAGTGGTCGGAGGCTGGAGCAGATGCCACCTATTCAATATCAACTATCTCGGAGTGAGAAAGTCAATAAAAGTCGTATTGTTCTCCGTGACAATAAAACAAACTTCTTTTGATAGAAGCCTGAGTCAGTTGGGAAAGGGTTGTGCATTACATCACTGGGTCCATGATGTGTTGTCTTCATGATGTGTTGACCCGATTTCTGCCTAAGTTGTATGGAGGGCTATTTTCTTTTCACCCCTTATCCTTACATTTCTTTTTTATTCTTCAACCCCTTCAATGCTTACCAAGCCGTCATTACTAACACATTGTTGTGATTGTTCCATTTTTAGCTTAAGTACTTAGTCATCATTTTTCCCTTATCACATTCTACTCCATCTTTCCTAAGAACTTATTATAATCTATTGAATTATCCCTAGGAAGATCCCCCCGGTTATGGTTGGATCATAGGACTTATACCTAACAACCTTTTGACACCAATAACCTCGTGAATTAAAGAGGTTGTGGGTATATAAGATCGTAACCGTTAAAACCACATGAAATACTTTGATTGTCTTTCAGAAAAGCTCCCCCTTCACATGTGCATCAATTATCGAAAGAGTTTCACACATGTGGGTAAGAGTTAAAGTGAAAGAGTCTTATATGTTCGTTTTATATATTAGATCACATTTTAATCACTAACTTACCCCGTGGCGAATGATACCAGTTTTTGTACCCCTATATTTATCACTTCACCATGATAGATCTATAAAATAAGATAGAAAATAGATGAAAAGAGATGAAGGTTTAGAGAGAGAAAGTAGAGAGAAAATAGTTGGAAACTTTTGTGGTATTAGATTAGAGAGAGAATACCAAAATAAACCAACACCCTTCTTACATGCTAGGAGGGGAGTATATATAGTTCTTGCTTACATGTAGCTTAATAGACTATATTTTGATGGGTCGGGCTTGTCTTTGGGCTTTTGGTAGCTTAAGTTCAAGTCCGTGAATCCCAACTATCCTACTACCTATTACAACATTCTAATAAACAATACATATAAACATATGACCAAACATTCTTGTTTGACTCAATATTTTGAGGCTAACAAGTGTTGTGTCATGTCTAAGGCAATGGAAGGCAGGAGAGGAAAAAGAGTATAGGTTGCGGTAGCAATAGGCTGGAGGCATGCGTCACTGGTAGTTGGGACGAGGTAGGATTTTGAGTAGGGAGATTTTCAGGATTAAAAAGTCGATAATTAGAAGCGGAATTTATCTAGAGAAATATTCAATGTTAACGCGTCAAGAGATGAATATGTTGGTCTCACAAAGCTGGTCTCAAAGAAGAATATGGGATCCTATAATCAAAAATGTTTTTTAAGACATCACCTTGAGCGCAAGGTGATTTAAAAGGAGTGAGTAATGTTACACCCTAAGGTGTGATGAGGTTCGGGCCAAACGGGTCAAACATATGTCTTAATAGTTAAACTCAAGTCCAAGGTCCATTAGGATAGAGCCATTGTTTAGGTATGTTTCTTATTTGTCTTATGTTACAAGTTAGGGTTATTCGGATATATATACTGAATGGATTATCTATGAATGTTTAATGTTTTGTTAAACAAATCTCTATGTCTTCTCTTCTTTAGTTTAAGAAAAAAAAAAGCACTCACTAAAAGTGGTGTCATATCCCGATACAATCAGAGAGGATCGTGTCACTAACATTTACATACTTCGATATAAATGCCATGTGCATACAAAACACGTATATTTCATTGAAGAACATAAATCTTAGTCACTCTTCAACCAAAAGAACTTTATACTCCATTCAAAAAAACATATCTTGCAAAATGGTAAATCGTCAAACTACAAAAAATACACCATCGTGACGAAAATATTTTTATCTTTCAGTAGACGAGCACATTGATATATTTTCAACAAGTTTTAGTGTTAAAATTGTCGGCCAGAAAAATTACGTGATCTGATTTTATTTTATTTTATATCATAAGTAAATAAGTTTTATTATTCTTTACATAGTATTGGAAGCGGGCAATAAGTTGTGTCGTTATGCATTTATTAAATGAAAGGCTAATTGTGACACCCTAGGCAAATCCCACATCGGCTGTGGCCAGGAGAGATCTTGGTTCATAAGATAACATTCGCCTTACCAATGACACACCACGTTTTATGGTCTACTGCAAGTGGGGTTCTTAGGAACTGTGTAGTTAAGCGTGCTCATGCGAGAGTAGTACTGGCTTGGGTGACCTGCCGGGAAGTACTCACATAAGGGTCACAAAGCAAAGTCGTGAACTTGCGGGCAAAGCGGACAATATTGTGGTCTGAGTAGGCGGGGTGTTACAGGTGGTATCAGAGACACTCCTGAGCCGTTCGGGATGGTGGGGAAAACCTCATTGAGGACGATGAGTCCCGAAGGGGGGGTGATTGTGACATCCCAGGCAAATCCCACATCGGCTGTGGCTAGGAGAGATCTTGGTTCATAAGATAATATTCACCTTACCATGACACAACGCGTTTTATGGTCTACTGCAAGTGGTGTTCTTAGGAACTGTGCAGTTAGGCGTGCTCATGTGAGAATAGTACTGGCTTGGGTGACCTGCCGGGAAGTACTCACATAAGGGTCACAAAGCAAAGCCGTGAGCCTGCGGGCAAAGCGGACAATATTGTGGTCTGAGTAGGCGAGGTGTTACACTAATTCTTTTGAAACCCACATTTGTTGATCTCTGTCTCATAACACTATTTTTCATAACTCGTTAAACTCTGTTAAGTAGTTCTATCGCCTTAGGTTAAGTAAAACAAATGTATCAAAAGCGAAATTTTAAAAAATCACATGCAATTTGATAAATAACATGCGATTTTTAATGTAATGAAGATAATATTTTTATCTTACAGTAGACGGTCATTTCAGTATTCTTAAAAAAATTTAGGTTAAAATTTCCGCCAAAAAGTTTCACATGATTTGTAATAATTTGCGATTGTTATTTTAAAATTCACGCGTAATTTTATAAATTACATATGGTTTCACAAATTCACATATGAGTTTTAAAATAACAAATATACGTGTGATATCATAAATCCATTAATCGCATGTGATTTCACAGATTCACGTGTAACTTTTAAAGTAATAAATCACATATGGTTTTTTGAATTAAATGTGATTTTTCTAAGAGCAAATATAGGAAAAAATTCGAAAGTAAATACAATGTGTCGATCTATAGAAATTTTTTTTTTTTAACGGCGATTTTATTAATAAAAAACGGTTAGCAAGATGCTTGAATTACACAATAATGTGATACGGGTTTTTAAGCCAATCGTTTCAAGTGAACGATGCTTTACACCCAGATTTGCACCAAGAAAATGAACAAGAAACAATATTATCAAAGAGCATCACCTTCGACGGACTATTGGTATCAAATAAAAGTTTGTTAGGGAATCCCCAAATGAACCACCACGAGACGTGAAACACACCTTCCAGAATAATTTTAAGATTGGCCGAGAAACAAATCGAGACCAACCAGTTTAACCAGTCTTCATAAGATGTAAACCCTTCGTAAGAAATATTCCACCACTGTGCAATCTTCTTATAGAGATTATTCATTATCGAGCATGAAAAGAAAAGATGCGAAGAAGATTCAATCCCATCATCACAAACCGGACACCTGAGGGACTCAATGTCCATGCCCCTGCAAGAAAGATTAAACCTAGTTGGAAGTGCATTAAGGTTAATCTTCCATGCCAAGATATTTATTTTATTGGAATATTTTGACCCACCTAGTCTTTGTATTCACGGTATCCGACCAAATGCAATCAATCTTCCTTCTCAAAGATGCCATCGAATATGGTTCGTCATTGCTCAACGACCAAATGTACCTATCAGCTTGAGGAACTAAATTAATGTTACCCACTGTTTCTTAAATTGCAAGTAACTAGGCCTGCTCCACTCCCCCCCCCCCCCCTCACGTTACGGCGTAAGGAATTCTCCAGACTTGGGTCGTATATTTTCTCCCATACAATCACGTCTTTACTAATTTCAATATTATATATCCTCTGATACAGGTCCTTAAGAATACCACCATCACACCATCTATCTTTTTGATAAACGAGTATTACGGCCATCTCCCACTTAAATTTAAGGAACGCAAAAAATTCAACCCCCTTTTCTTTGATCTATTTAATTTCATTTATAATACACAACCAAGTAGATCAGTATCCTCTACGTATGTCCTTACCAATACTTCCGTCCTTACCGTGAATGGCTTTAATCACTCTTGTCCAAAGGGAATCCCGATCAGTAAAGAATTTCAATGCCCATTTACACATAAGAGCTAGGTTAATGGCGTAAAGACTCGCTACACCTAGACCTCCTTGATCTTTCCCAGAAGTGACTGTGTCCTATTTAACCCATGTCGCTTTGTTACTCCCTTGATCTTGGCCATTGAAGAAACGTCTTCATATGGATTCCATCTCCTTTAGAACATGGACGGGGGTTTTATAAATAGACATGTGAAAGATTGGTATCGAACCGAGAACGGACTAAATTAATGTGAGTCTGCCTCCGATTGATAATGCCTTCATTTTCCATTTAGACAATCTCTCTTTAACCTTGTTGATTACCTCCTGCCAAGCTTCTATCCGATGCATATTGCCACCAACCTTAGTCCCCAAATATTTATGGAGCACGAAGAATCATACAACCTAGTTTGTTCGCTGAATACTAATCATGTTGTGCTCAAAGTGAATCCCCATTATTTTGCTTTTTTCATATTAAGGTTCAGACCGGAATCACGTCGAAAACATTCCAAGACATTAGTGAGGATGTCAATATTTCTTTCACACCACTTTCCAATGAAAACAGCATCATCCGTAAAGAACATATGAGAAATGTTTACCAAACTACTTAGCTTAATCCCCGTGAACATACCCTTATCCATAATTCGATTGAATGAAATACGGAGAGTTTCCATGATAAGAAAAAATAGGAAAGGGGAAAGAGAGTCACCTTGTTTAGGCCTTTAATGAATTGGAACTCCGCAGTAGGACTCCCATTAATGAGAATGGAGCCTTTGGACGACTTGAGTCAACTTTGAATCCAACGGCGCCATTTTATACCAAAACCAAACTTTTGTAAAATGTCCTCCAGGAAGTCCCATCCAACCAAATCATATGCTTTTTCGAAATCGACCTAAAAAATGAGAGCTTGTTTTTTCTTGAACGAACACCATTGCATAAGTCCATTAAGTATGAAAGGACCATCCATGATTTATCTCCCTGGAATGAAAGCTGATTGCACTTCATGAACGATATCACCTAAAACCGGAACAAGTCTATTGGCCAAAATCTTAGTAATAATCTTGTATATTCTTCCTATAAGACTGATTGGTTTAAAATCTTTCACCATGTTAGTATTAGGAATTTTAGGAATAAGGGAAATGAAAGCCAAACGTAAACCCATCCGAACCCGTAGATGAAGAGGTACTTGACAGCGGCTATCACGTCTTTTTCCACCAGATTCCAAAACTGTCTATAAAAGCCAAACGTAAACCCATCTGGACCTGGGGATTTATTCACGCAACATTCCCAAATAGCACGCTTAATTTCCTTTGAAGTGACCTCAGATTCAAGCTCCTCCTGCTGACCACTGCTAAGGGAATTAGGGAAGTCCATATCGAAAGAAATATGATTAGCACCGGGCTGTGTGAATCACTCACGAAAATGGATAAGAAATTATTCCTTCACACTATCCAGATTGTCTACCCAAATTCCGTCCTTCATAACCCTCTAATACTCATTTGTTTCCTCCTTTTATTTATTATACCATTGAAAAATTGGGAATTTTCGTCCCCTTCCACTACCCACTTTATCTTTGCCTTTTGAAGAAATTCACTTGCCTGTTTCTTGTTGATATTACCAATAGAATTGATGGTTTCCATTCTCCCTACAATGATGTCATCCGTACTGTTCCTCCTCTCAATCTCCATATCAAGATTATTAAGTTCAGTTTGGAGATGTTTCATACCTGCCCTCTTTCTTGCGTATACAGAATGTTCCATTCCCGATTTTTGGCTTTTAGGAATTGGAGTTTCTTCATCAAATTATGCATGTCATTAAATCCATCACCTAGAGCACTACGCCATATGTCCTCAACAAACATTTGAAACCCATCAGCTTCAAGCCAATGATTGTAGAATCTAAACGGGCTCGGTCCATAATCCAACATAACTTCACGAAAGAATATTGTCCTATGGTCCGATAAATAAGGTTATAAAGTAATAGCAGATAAATTAGGAAACAAATTCCACATACTATCAGAAATAAGAAAACGGTCCAGCTTACTCATCTTTTTAGCTGACTTATGGCACCAAGTATACGAGCTACCACCTAAAGGAACATCCACCAATCTTGCGTTGAATATAAAAGAATTGAATACCTCCGCATCTCGAGCATTAAATACCGATCCGAATCTATCCGATTGAAAGCGCACCTCACTAAAGTCTCCCATTGTAATCGTTTCACATTTCCAATTATTCACTACATAAGACAAATAATCCCACAACATTCGTTTCTCCTTTTTATCATTAGGAGCATATACCACCACGAAAAGAACATCTATATTAGTGATCTTCCAACTGCAACGAACAATCGCAAAATTATCAGATAATGTATGACTACTCTTACTAAAACAATTCGGATCCCATTTGCATAAAATTCCTCCAGAAATCCCGACTGAATTACTATGAACAAAATCAAAAGCGAAGTTACCCCAACATGATTTAACTGTCACTGTTTCCGTGGTCTCCATTTTATTTTCTTGTAAAGCTAAAAAATTAACTCTATGTTTGACACATAACTCCTTTACCCAATCCTTTTTTGCCTTTTGGGAGAGGCCTTGGATGTTTAGAGACATAGAATTCATTGATTAACCATGTCCTCTCCTTGTGTTTCTATATTTTCATGATATCGTTCTCGCAACCCTCTATATTGTAACCCATTGCTTGGCCTACTTTGAATAGCTCCTCCATACAATTCAATATTGATCCACCTGTCTTCGGCATTTGAGAAATCTTAAAGTGACCAGAATTACCTGAGTTACTACATCTTGGTAGTGGATCACTTTGTTCGTTGATGTTGACATTATCTCCCTTGTTAACTTCCTGAGCGTATTCATGTGATTCCAAACCTGATCGGATGCTTGTTCATCTTCATCTAGAGTAAATCCCAATAGATATTCACGACTATTTTTGCTTCCTGAACGTTTTGTGTAATTGTGAGTTGTCTCCTTATTTAAAATTTCATAAACGTTGAACGGGTCTAATGATTTAACCCCACTACAGGCCTCCGATTTATCAAAAACAGTTTCTGCAACGACATCTGGTTCACTCATGTCACCAGAATCGTTATTATCAGATAAGCATCCTTCTTTGTTAAGTACCCCGTCATAAAAATAACTTTCATCATCCGATTCGTGGGAGTAATCAGGCACCCACCCCGGAACTTCTTTATACTTAACAAAGAACGCTTTGCCTTGGAAGACCACCTTGAAAGATTCAAAAATATCATATTTCATCGTTGTGGACATACAGATTCGTTTAGAATAATATCCAATGTCATCCTTATCTTCAAAATCCTGGAGATGATCCCATTTGAAAGCAATCTTTTTGAATATAGTGGCGGTCCAAAATTTAAGAGGAACCCCTTCGACTTCCACCCAAGCGAGTCTACCATTGATGGAAAATTCCGGAGAAGCATGTTGTAAAGTTGAGAACCAAGACGCTAATCCAGTGTTGTTCATAAAATTATATCTAGAATTTGAATTAGAGAAACTCACCATTAACCACAATTCTCCCAAATAACGAATGGAGGTATTGACAAAACCTTCATCACCAAAAATGTTAGCGATGTTAGATAAGGATTCAACTTCTTTCACTCTACCAATAAGAGATAGAGACAACTCCATTTTATTAATGCAATCATTGTCTAGCACAATAGCCGATGTGGGTTCCTCCTCCTTCTCGTTATTACTTTTTAGCACAGAAGCGAACATTCTGTTTGTCTTATACCCCTCGACGACATGAGAATTCTTACCCGGTTTATTACTACTTCTAACCTCTCTCTTATCTTTTGGAGTATTTTTATGCAAATGATGCCGTTGGAATCTATCGACATTGACATGAAGTTTAAAGTGCCCCACCCAGAACATACCTAAGTTGTTAACCAAATGATCAATGTTAAAGACGTTGATGAAGCAAACAAGTCCGAACTTTTTGCCTCCTATACACCTTACAAGCATGAAAAAGATCTTTAGCAGTGAATGAATCAGGAAAAATAGTAACGAAAATTGATGTAGAAATCTTGGCAATGTCATCTTCTTTTGAACGATAAGTTCCCATCGATGAAAAAAAAACCTAAAAAATAGAACAAACCCTAAAGGACTAAAAACAGACGCAAATCAAACTCTAAGCCGCACGGATGAAAGCGCTCTTAAGGCTCTCGTCGATCCTTGATAAAATTAAATTATATAACAGATTAGAGAGATTAGGTACAAATTGTGAATATTGAAAGTATCAAGCCAATTAGAATAGACCCAAATATCTACCCTAATTCCTCAACTATGTCGAAACACGCACCAAGAAACCTGCTCAACTCGATCTATCCTCGACAATCTAACGTTATAAAGTGTATGGAGATCCAACAAGAACAATTCCGATCTCGACGACAGAGAGAATGGACTGCAAGCAGTGATCTGAACCTCGAATCTTAGATCCCTATGGTTCCAGTATTACTAGTAAATAAGAAAGCTCATTCTTCGAGATCAATCATAATGATAACACCCAAAGATGACATGTTTCTTAATCACACGAATAAAAGGAAGGTACTATATCAAAGATTGATGAAGAGATCAAAAAAATACGACGGCGCCATTAGGGTTTTTCACATATAGAAATATAATTTAATTCTCATCGCGATCCTATAATTAATTTTGCATAACAGTTAATGGTTTAAAAGATGTTTTAACTTTAAAAAAAATAGAGTAAAAGTAGTTTTTTTTACTTAAATTAAAATGACAATTAATTTAAATCAGTAGACTATAATATGATGGATGGTTTATACATCATATGATTTTTTTCTCCTTTACTATACTACAAGCAAAGGTTAGATATCGATAAAATTAATTTAGATAGTATTGTAGATGGGTTCTTTATATGTATAACGTTTTTTTATTACAATATATTATTAACATGTTTTGAAAACTCGTGCTTAGTTGTGACGATTTGTGACGCAAAACTGTATTAAAACAAAAAAAAAGTATCAACAAAACGTTTGAACCAACTAACATATAATAGATTAAACAAAATAAACCGAGGTTATGTTATCTAAATTACAAACAATATGAACACAATATGTATACACTAAAATTTGTCGAAACTATTCGGCTGCAAAGAATCTCTTCGCCATACTCTACTCCCTAAGTATTCGACTCGAGATTTCACTATGTCAAAAAGCTCTCTTTAGGCGGACAAACCCGTACACAAGTAGCTTACACCATTTTTTGACACTAACCCAAATGTAACCGATCTACCAGTCACACGCGTATTTTGAGGACTAAAATACTAACCAGTCACACACGTATTTCTTTACCTAAATACTATTACGATCTATCTGATCTAACTATTACACACGTATACACAACGCATGGATGGTAAATAAATTAGAATTAAGATCATAACCAAGTTACGGACACACGAGCTAATCTATTATGCTTCATTTCTTGGTGGATACGAGTATTCTTATCTTGCACTTGGAGAAGAAATATTGAATCAGTGGGAAATAAATATGCACAAGCTAAATGGTCAAAGGAAAGAAGAGTTATGTTATCAAACAGAACATAAGGTTTATATCTCTCACGTCATTTCGCCCGCCCGTTTTAGGTTTATAGTTGTGCAAAAGAGTGGATAAAACTGAGAAAACATCAATTTATACACAGAGACCCGGCCTAAGAGGCTAGTTGATCCTTTAATTAGACTATCGGTCCTTTATCTTTATGGGGGTCGGTAGGCTTATTAAGGGAGCCGACTAGACTAGGTCGCTCCTTTTTGTATTATTTCGTTGAGGTGTTTTTTGAGAAAATTTTATCTAAATTTCAAGTGTAAATTTTGAAGTTGAAAAATTATTTATTTAATAAAACTTTTCTTTCATTTGAAAAAACAAATTTTAGTTTTAATTTGTGTAAAACTTTTTGTAACATCTATAGTAATGTAAGTTTTAAGAAATTAGATTATTACCTGATCATATAACAAGCTCATTACTTATTTGTACATACCTTAAGTGATATTTGTTGAAATAATAATTTATGACTAATAACTTGTTTGCGTTTAATATTATATATAATCTTTTTTACAAATTTGTAATAATCAAAACGTAAAGAAGTTGAAAATTTTATATAATATCTACGGACATTATTTGTATTAACAATATTCCTCGTTTTATGTAGAATTAGTTTTAACCATGTTTTTATTGAGTTTATTTCATATTAGTGGAATCAAAAAGATGTCATTGATACGTCAAGAATAAGTTGACGAAATAAACGCTCTCTTTGATGTGTGCTCCCCTTGTTTGGGGCAGCAAGGAATCGATCTATATATACGAAAACGAGTTAGAAATACAAGTGCAAGATATATAATCTTCCAACATCGATTACAAATATGGAAATGACCATATTTGTTAGATCGAATTAGATATGGCTAGCACGGTTCCCTTAAGATAGAATTTGACTGGACTTCTAGCACTAGGAATGAGATACGATAGGATTTTGAAGGAGATAATAAGGATAAGTCACCAAATAGCTTGTTTCAATCTCTCAGATTGAACCCCCTTGATATAAACCAACCTTGTAAATATTGTAAATAAACGTAAATATTATACATAGTATAACTTAGTTTGGGTTTAGCATAGGTATAATATAATCTAACAATTAGATAGACTAGACAATATTGAGATTAGAATTTAACCTCGCTCTTAGTGATTGAAACCCTATTTACAGAACTAGGCCATGGTCGACCAAGTACACTCACCATTAGAAGTGTTCAATTAGGTAAGTAAGGTTAAATCGACAAATATAAATGTAAAACTTGAACTAAAATAAATGCTTTGCACGACGCACATCACAATACTAACATAACCCCATCATCAACATATCCAAGAACTTAATCAAATTTGTTTTCTAAACCTAGACTCGTTGTCACAATACTAATCTTATCAATGTTTTAATTGATAAATATATACAATAAACCCCGTATAACAATATCCGTAACAACAAGAATATTCAAGACATAAAGATTGACACAAAAGTACAATTTGATTTTATACTTTGTTAAGTATGTAAAAATATTTATTTGAGACTTGTGATTATAAAAACTGTATGTTGGTTTCATTTCAAAATCGTTTTGTACATGTAGAATCTTGGTATCTATGATCTAACAAGTGGGTTGATGTTTCTAGTGAGAGAAAGTAGAGAGAGAAAGATGAGAGAAAATGTGTGAAATATATTGAAATAATGAAACCACCACCACCCCTTTCCATGAAGGAAGGGGTTTATATACCCAAGTCCATTAGTGGCCTTGGGCCTCCGGCCCATGAACATGCACATGGGTCGGGCTAACATAAAATGTAACTAAACTATACTACGAGCCCTTAACTATATTATTGGAGTGATCGAGAATTCCTAAATACAAAAACGTATTTCCAACAATCTCCCCCTAAAGGGAGGTCACTCCAAATTACAAAGTCCTAATCTAGCATGTTAGATCTTCGTTCTCGTACTCGTAGTCCACTTTCTCATTTCTTCATTTTCTTTTCTTCATTTTTGTGAATATGTTTTGATTACCATTAGGCTTTGGCTTAGAGCATGTTCTTTTGACCTTTCACGTGCAATCTTTGTCTTCTTGTGATGTTCGCCTCTTCGTGACTTCATGTCCCACATACTTAACCTTTGTTGAATTCCCGAAAGTTTCAGAGTTGATACAATGGAAGACTTTTATGTTGAACTTTCTTGAATTTTGCTGAAATATTTGATGCAGAAGGTATAAGTATGTGAGGACGACTTTATCGGGTACACCGCAACGCCACCGTCTTCAAATGTAGAAACATAATAAGACACAAATAAAATGGCTTTGACATTTTATTCTGATTCGTTAGCATTTTACCTCCGGTCGGTGAAGACCGTTGGACGATAATAAATATCGTACTTGTGACAGGTAGCTCTAATTAAAAATCTCCTTGACAAGATTTCGTGGGTGAACCCGTTCTCTTTATTCAACCGTCCAAAGCTGACTGCGAACATAAAGAGTGAATCATTTGGATTAATTTATCCTTATGATTGAAGCCGTCAAATCATGAACCTAGAACAAGTGAATTTCAATTAAGATTTTCACCATTGTTGCTTTCCAGTTGTCACGAGCTCGATTATAATAGAATCTTGCTTGTCACCTACCGTAGTGCTGTTTGATGTTGACACTGGAAGGATTTCTACTCATCACTATGAGCACTAAGGAGTGCCACTCTGAGTGTTCTGGCAAGATCACTTGGATTTTGCGTAGAGGCCCTGGAACAAGTTTGATCGCAATTAAGATTCAAACCGTCGTTTCTTTCCAGTTATCACAAGATTAGTTCTTAAAGAACCGCACGTGTCACCTACCATAATCTTGTTTAATGTTGGCTCAAGCAGGATTTCCATCTTCATTGTAATACTTTCGTACCACTCAGATGTTCTGGCAATATTACAGGAATATTGTATAGGACTCATAAAAATCTTTCTTGTTTTGAAATGTGTCCTAATGAGACTTTTAATGATCTCGTGGCTCTAGACTCAATAGTGCATTTTGACTTGGTGAGCGGAGACTAGAGAGGATTGCCACCTTTTCAATATCATTTTATTCGGAGTGAATAAACCGATAGATAACTTGTTAAACTACGTGAAATTAAAACAAATATCTTTTGAGAGATATCTGAGTTAGCTGGGAGGGGTTGTGCATCGCATCACTGGGTCCATGATACTTTTTCGTCTTCAAGATGTGTTGACCTGGTTTCTGCCTAAGTTGTAACGAGGGATTCTTTATTTACACCCTTTATCTTTACATTTATTTTTCATTCTTCAACCCCTTCAATTCTTAACAATACATCATCACTAGCACCTTGTTGTGATTATTCTAGTGCTAGCATCAGTACTTGGTCAGCATTCAGCTACGTTCACATTCCATTCCCCATCTTTCCTAAGGACTACTATTTTTCTAACTACGGAATTGTCCTTGGGAAGATTCCTCTGGTTTTGGAAGAATCATTGGACTAGTACCTAATCCTACCACCCTTTTGTCACCACAACCATCGTGAATTAAGTGTGTTTTGGGTAAGTATTGTCACCATGAAAATTCCTTAAAATCACTAAGGTACTTGTGATATAAATATCAAGAGTATTTGTACCTTCAGTGTTTTGTGACACCAATATTCTCCCCCTTAACATGTGTATTACACATATCAACTTAGATTTTCCATTAAGTCCTTTTCATTTATAGCCACATATTTTTACAATACAAGTCTCCTTAATCACATTTTCTCCCTTATCCAAAATGTTAACCATCAATATTTTGGATATTAATGGATTAACTGGTCTTTGGGTAACAAATTGAAATCGGTTGTTGGTCATAGAACATATTAATGATCCCCCTCAAATTAATGAGGGTTAGTTGTAGTGCTTGAGTATGATATATTTTGAAAGATTTAGAATCTCGTGAGAAATTCTTGAAAAATATCATACTTTCACACTACAACAAGCCACAAAAGCCTAATGTACACATTATATACATATTCACAAGTGAGTGTATGGAGTTGACCTGATGTAGTACGATCACCACATTTAAATGGATCGTTCCATTAGCCTATGGTGAGCTCCATACGGTCTGCCACCCACGAATCGTTCTAGACTGCGGATCAACCGTTGTTCCCTTAATTTTTCCTCAATCTTCTGGATAACATATTTTGCACTCTTGATGAACCTACCTGTCCATGAATACGTCACTTCTGGAAGGCCTTGTTTGGAATTGAGAATTAACAGCTTGTCACGAACATGCTGGAGAGTTTCACCGCTGAATTTGTGCAGTTCTGATAGTCTCATATATTGCATGACTTCTGCTTCATTCAGGTAAAATATTCCCATTTCCAGTTCAAGAGTACTCATATATGGCTTCTTCTTCCTGTGATAGTGACTCTGAGGTGTGGTGTTAGGACGTTGCAGATTTAACCTGATTTGATAACTCTCCACACCAAGTTGTAAGTCTTCAACCCGGTACTTGATCACAACTTTTCGAGTGTATTGGCGAATGTTTGAGCTTAAGGCAATGACGAGTTCAAGTGTTAAGTGAGGGACCTTGTCTTGGGCTAAGATAAGGAAAAAGTCTTCTGTATCTTCAAGACGTAGATATTGGAGGTTTCCTTCATTTACAGTGTAAATCTTACCGTCTTCCCGTTTGAATCTGATTTCTTGTAAGTAGGAATACCGAATATCTGATTGATAATACCTCCCTATTTGCTTTTAATTCGACGATCTGAAAGTATAAGATTACATGGTTTACGTCGATTTAATAAGTTGTAGGCTAACCTCTTCTGCCACCCTAATAAGAGATACCGAGTTCTGCATATGGATCGTATAATTTAACTAGTACTCTACTCCATAAATGAGGAACCTTATCTTCAATCCAAGGAACATTCTACAAGTTTACTGCCTTGCCCATGGTTAACGATGTAGCATACTTTGTCGCGCCTTTTTCTAAGTAATCGAGGTCATTATTGACAAAGTAATCCATTGGGAGGTGCTTGGCTACAACAATGACAAATGTTGTTAAAGGACGAAGTACTGTAGTTTGTTCACCTGAAGCTGTTGATTTCATTGCTTTCACAAGCTCATTGGTGTGATATTCGCCCTCGTCATTGCCGATCTTCATAGCGGCCCAAAAGTTTTTATCTTTAAGCATCATTTGAAGTACATTTGGATCCATGGTAGGTACTCCATATTTGTCCACTAGGAATCCAGAGAAGTCGATTAGATTATTGAGAAATTGTGTAAGATCCTCCTTTTTGTTATCAGAGATTGTACGTGTAGTGGTTGCTTGTGTAAGCCAAGGCTGCTCCTGAACAGTCTCGTCGATGTTGTTAGTGTCAGCAAACCCAAGATCAGGTTGATTTGTGTCTTCAATATCCATATCAGAGTAATGCTGATCCATTGTGGGAGGTGGAGAGTGATGTTCCACAGACGTTGTAGGTTCGTCTTCATGCATAGGTTCTATAGGTTCTATCGGTGAAATAGTAGTATGAACCGATTCAGTGGACTTACCTGTATCTTTGGATGTAGATTATCTAGAGATGAAGGTGTCGTGGAGATTCTTTTTTGGTTCTCTCTATTTCTATCATCACTGGTTAATGATGTGCGTGATGAATCATCCTCGTTGTTGTCTTTGTTTTCATCATCCCCGTCATCCTCTTCATTCTCACTCTCCTTTGGTTCCTCATCATTAACCTTTTCTTTAGTACCAACATCACTTTCCTCATCGTCATCCTTATATTCCTCAGACTCCTCATCATTGTCACTTTTCTCAGATTCCTCACCATTTTTATCAATATCATCACCTTTACCATCAACATTTTTATCATCACCATTATCACTTCCATTCCTATCTCCCTTACCATTACCATTACCGTCACCATTATCATTATCATCATCCCTATCATTGTCCTCATCCTCGTCCTCCTCGTCTTCTTCCCCGTCTTCATCCTCATCCTCTTCCTCATTCCTATCCGTATTATCTTCCTCCTCATCATCATCCTCCTCATCTTCATCATCACCCTTATCTTCATCTTCACCATTGTCATCCTCATCTTCAAACTCTTGATGTTTCCTTTTGTTTGTGGTTTGGGGAACATCAGTTTCGTCTTCTTTTGATGTTTGAGAAGCTTCCATTATCGCTTTAGAAAGAACTCTCTGAAGCTTGTGTTGAGTCTTCATTTTTGGTAACTCAATCTTGGTCAGTCGAGTCTGCAATGTCTTCATTAACTCAAGGTCTGAAGGCCTTTTGTTAGTATTACGGGTAGCTCCTGAATAACCGATGAGGTGACTTCATTTCTGATAATCTTTGTCATGTGATCATTGATGGTGTTGATGAATGTTGCATTTTCTTTATCAAAGGCTTTTTTCTCCTTGATATATTTGGCTTTCTTGCTTTCAATATCTTTCATTTTGGATTGAAGTTCTTGGATGTATCCTCGTTCACATATATTTCCTCTTCTCATTGCTGAACGACGTTTGTTGAGTGATTTTTGAAGCTCTTCAAGACCTTTTGCTTGTTGTTGCACTTGTTGTTGAAGGGATAAGATGAGATTGTCAGTAAGGGATGGATTGGAGGTGGATGGTACTGATTGTACTAAGGACAGTGGAGATATAGGAACCACTTTTAGAAAGGTGGTGGATAATACAAGTTGTAAGGTGGTGGATGGTACAGTTTATTCGATGGTTGGTGGCGGTGTTGGGACAGTCATTTGGGCGGTGGTTGGTACTGATTGTATGGTGAGGGTTGATATCGGTTGTAAGGTGGTGGTTGGTACTGATTGTTCGATAGTTGGTTCGATCAAGGGGCGGTTGTCATAATGGTACTGAATAATGGGGGTGGAGGAGGTGTTTGTTGTGTGATGGGAGTAAACGTCAGGTGAGCGTCTTCTTGCTCAATCATTGCTGGTGTTGTGGGGATCGGTTTGCTGAGGTTGACGTCCCTGTACAGAAAATATGTTTCCATATCGTCTACTCCCCTGCCTTCTTGATTTTGGTCTTCATAGTCATAGTTGATATAATCCTCTATGTCTTCATCGTCTTGGATTGATCGGCCTTTGAATCCTTTCTCTATTCTGATCTCTTTATTTTCTTCGTCACGGGACCTGTCTGGGTCTCCAAATGCTTCACGGGCTATTTCGTCAGCAGTCTTTGAACCAGATCCACTCTCTTTAGTCTTAGCATGTGCCTCCAACTTACTCTTCTAAAGTACTATTCTCAACCTTTTGGCTTCAGAAATGGTTGATGGAATAGCTTATTCCTCTTCATCTTCCTCATCTTCATCATATAGTTGCTCTTTTCCCTTAGCCTTGGCTTTAGCTTTTGAGGAAGAAGTCTTTTGTCATTTGGCAGATGCTTTCTTTCTCTTACCCTTTTGCTATACAGACGGGTCTTCTTTTGATCTGTTTAACTGTGCTTCAATATCCCTAAGCATTTGTTTGTATGCTTCACTATCCTTGATCCCTTCATTGATCATGACATCAAGCACTGGAGCTCGACGCAGTGAATATTTAGTGGAAGTACCATCGATATTCCTATTCTCCATCAGATAGTCCCTAGCTAGTGTATGGTAGAAGAATTTTCCACGCTTATCAATGAATGGTACAGTCTTCATGAAGTGGTCTATGATAAGCTTGGTGAAGCGTGGAAATGGCAGATGTTCTGATTTCTTCTTAGTGTTTGTGAAGTGGAAGCAAAATTCTTCCCAAAGAAGTAGAGCATAATCCACGTTTGCTCCCATGTAGAGAACCTAAAATATCGAAGCCTGGGGATTTCTCATAGTGTCAGATCCATTAAACTTGGAGTTGAAGCAACGGATAAGGATGGTGAAGATTGCTTTCCACAATTGTCCAATACGTGTAGTGTGAAACTAAGATAGGTTACGAAGATCTCCCTCATAGTTCAAAGAACGAAGTACTCTAAGAATGTCAATTTTCTCGGGGTTAGGCACATACTTTTCTCCTTTGGCTAAGCGAGGGAACTTGAACAGCTTCCGGAACTGACTCAACTCAAGCGTCATTGGCTTCTTGTTGATCATAAACTAAATGGTCTTCTTGGATAATTGCTTGCCCTGAGAAATTGATGTTGTGGCCCAGAACTCCTGCATGTATACTTCAGGGACTGATTTTGTTGCTCTTAAAGCATTCTTCAGTGGGGACATGTCCAGAATATCCATTGCTATCTTGAAGGCTGAGAATGTTGGATCAAAATCATCTTTCAGACGAAGATTGTTCTCTACAAAAGGCAGCCTGTCACTAAGTGGAACGAGTTCGAGATCCAATTGCTTTTGTTGCTCTTCAGTTATCAACATTTTTCCTGCTTAGATAAAGCATTTGCAAAGGATACAGATAAAGACATATATATATCATACATCATGTAAACACTTAGCATGAAAAATATGTCACAACACGTCATTTTGCTTGTTTAAGTTATCTAAGAATTAATCCTATGTCATTTTTTAGTAACATATAAAATAGTGTTGGATTAGACTTAGTCTAACACAAACAACATATTGTGGAAGAGACACATGTCGCGATGTTTCAATGTTTGAGTGTTCACATATCACAATATATAGATATATATCTCGCAATGATTATGTGTTCAAACATTTCGCAATATGCATAAGACATACTTTTCGCAATGCCCAACATATACATATTTCGCAATATCTCAAACAGGGCCAAATCTCGCAATAACCTCAATTCTTCACATTTCGCAATAACTCTCGAGTCTCACATTTCGCAATAACTCTCGAGTCTCA
This sequence comes from Glebionis coronaria, assembly GCA_025667525.1. NCBI lineage: Eukaryota > Viridiplantae > Streptophyta > Magnoliopsida > Asterales > Asteraceae > Glebionis > Glebionis coronaria. The sequence goes on from CM046877.1 coordinate 145,479,863, forward strand.
CATTTCGCAATGCTTGGTTTGTCACATTCCGCAATATTAGAGATCTCACTTTTCGCAATATGCAACTCAGTCAATTTTCGCAATAATGACAAGTCTACTTTTCGCAATGTCAAAACCTTATACATGTCGCAATACCACAAGATCTAATCTTTTCGCAATATCAACCAAACCTAATCTTCGCAATGTCACAAAGATGGCATTTCACAATGTCACTTTTGCACATTCCGCAATACACTTCGCAATATCCTGGGCGGATATTACGAGGTTTGTGGTATTTGATCGATTTCGTAACTAAGACCAAGTTTTGAGCAATACTGATCAATACCCAATGAATATCTAAGTTATCCCACCCAAACCTCCTTATTAATTTCAGTTTTCAATAACGATTTTTTTTCAAAACCCTAGAAATCGTATTCGGGATCTATGGTTACTTACATAGCAATCAAGCAGGTGGATGAGTTTATTTATACATAGAGATCCTAGAAAGTAACACCTTGTGGTTGTAGCTGGTAGAATCCTAAGAAAATATAAAGCTCGAGCGGTGTTAACAATGGTAGAAGTCTTATGAGTTTGTGTACGAATTGTTTTTGCGAAGAAGTGAAAGGCAGATGGGGGGCTGGTTTGACTTAGGTCAAATTAGTTAACCAAAATTGCAATTTGGTCCCCCTACTATGTATTGCTTTTTTTTACATGTATATAAAAACCAAGTATTAGTAACACACTACATAATGCCCGTCTTCACTTATTTCTCGAGAACTCATTCACACAACAAACGCACCTAACCTTATATGCTAAGGCAACAAGCATCCTAACACTTAAGTCACACACCTCATTAAATATAATAGAAGACATTGACCGTTTTACATTTTTTCTGAAAACTTTTTGAAGACCAATTTAAAACCCAATAAGATTTGATATTTTTCTCCCTCTTAAACAAGGACCCGTTTTCTATTTAAAGAGTTGTAGTCGTTGTTTAAAGAGTCAAATGCCAATGAAGACATTTTCCGTTTAATTATTTTTGAAGAAACGATTCTGGTGGCAATAAGATTTCTCTTATTAAGACAAATAAATGTACTGAAGCGTACATTAATTTGTGTTAGATCAAGTTATAAAGTAAACTTTATCCCTTGCAAGGTTTTAAAGTAAATGTTACCCGAGAAAATTAATTCCTGTTGTGAGCCAACGTTTTCCAAAGAAATACGTGACTTTTATGCGAAAAGCGGGTTGCAGTCAGAAATAACTACAAGCCATGTGGGCATGTTTTAATATATGTACAACTTTTATACGAACTCTATTTATGGCACTGTGCCAATTTTAATCGACATTTCTAAGGCCGTATCGTACTAAAAGACATGCCCGATTTAAAATGAAAAATATTTTTGGATTTTATTGATTTTATATTTTTTATGGTTTTTGTAGGTTCTATATTTTTATATTTTTCTTTTTGGTATATATATACATGGAGATCATCTGCTTGATACGCTGCATTGTGAGTGAAAGTTGTCGTGAGTCCCTCATTATCCGCAACTCCTGGATTTGCTAGAAATGATAACTCATCTTCATCTAACTCACGGCCATTTGCTTGAGCTTTGACCAACATGACCTTCCCCTCAAACCACGAAGCATACCTTCTCCTTTTGGGTTGCTTACACTCTCTAGCCATATGTCCTTCCCCTTTGCAGTTATAGCAGATTATCATCTTCACCTTCCGAGTAGTATTTCCCTTTGGAGCAGTGTTATATGGGCGTGCACCGGTATTTGATGAGCTTGGTCTCCCCTAAAGTGGTTGAACCATGACCATACCGTCTTGAATTGTAGCTTGTTGACGAGAGTTAGAAGAAGTTCTGAACTGATTATTTATTGGATATGGTCCTTTGTAACCTCGTTTGTTCAATGTTTGTGTGATGTAGGAAGACATTTGTACTAGCACGTCTGTAGGATTATCCCCTTGTTTGAATTCGGGAATCGGAACCTCTTCATCACAGTACAAAACTAATGTTGGTGGAGCTGCATAAACACTGGAGGGAGTACTGACATGTTGTGAATAGTTGGGTTAAAGAACTTCTGGTTGCTAGTATGTGATAGCAGGATTTGTAGGTGGTTGATAAGGAGGGTATAGTTGTTGAGCATATGGTGATAGATGTGAGTCTCGTTGTGATGATGGTGCTGGTAGCTAATATTGTTGATGTGAAGTAGGTGGTAGTGGTAACATCGAGTACTGTAGATAACTTGGGGTTTGATACAAGGGCTGATAAGAAGATTGTTGTCCCATAGCATGAGAGATATTGTGATATGACAACATTGGTTGATTTGCCATTAATGCCAATGGTTCATGGTAAGATCCTTGAGACATTCGTGTCTTGAGCACATGCTTCTCGTGTTGTTGCAAGAAAGCATAAAGTTGATCTAGATTTGACTTGTGCAAATCCCTTACCAATTTCACATTAGTGACATAGTGGCTCCACTTAGGAGGCAACGTATTCAGGAACTTGGTGTTGATCTGAAATTGAGCAATCGTGAGATTGTAAGTGTTCAAATCATTCATCAATGTAGTGAATCTCCAATAGTAGTCATGAAGAGTTTCCCCTGGAGAGTATGTGAACCTATCAAACAAATCATAAAGTTGACACTCCCTCTCTTGCTTAGATAATGAAGTCCCGTGTAGCAAAACCGTCAAACGATCCCATAGTTCCTTTGCTATCTTGTGTTGACTTACCATACGAAAAATATCGGGTAGAACAGCTTGAAGAATGGTCTGGACTGCCTTTTCATCTGCATCAGCAATTAGTTGGTTGGTAGGCGTTAAATCAGAAAATTCCTTTGGTCGAGTCACATTATCTATAGTAATTTCGCCCCAAACAAGTGGACCTTGCTCAATAGATTTGATCATGAGCCTTGAAATTGAGTATATTGAAGTTCGTTTTCACTCGATTCTTGACAAATTGAAAGTCCTGAAAATCTCAAGTCCTGAAAATCTCAAGTCTTTAATTGTTCTTTGTTGGAAATACGTTTTTCCAAGGAAAGTCTCGGTCACATCATTATTAGCATAGATCACGAGCTATAGACTATTTAGGACATTGTAACTTGGAGTGACCTCCCTTTGGGGGAGATTGTTGGAAATACGTTTTTACGTATTAAGAAAGGATCGGTCACTCCAATGATATTGGGCTCGTGATCCAATATAGCCTATATAGCCCACATGTAGGGTGGTCTATATAAACCCCCCTCCTAGCATGTTAGGAGGGGTTGTTGAACACTTAACATTTCACATAATCACATTTCATCTTTCTTTTCATTCCTCTCCTTTCTCTCTCTTCTTTCTCTTTCTAGGTTCTACCATTTATCATCCATATCAATAGTATAATCCAACAATGTCTAATCCTTAGAAAAATACGATCCTTCAATTGGTATCAAGAGCCTAGGTTGATTCTTCGGATTTGAGTGTTTTTATCTATTGATTTGGTGGTAAAGTTTTCTTTTTAACAATTTGTTTCTCGTCTATCTCTTACTTTTAGTTTAATGAATTAGTGGTCAAAATTATTTTTTTTCTTTCTTTGTTTCAATCTATTAATAATTTTTTGGTCAATCTGTCACTTCTTATTTCTTGTCTCAATAAGAATTTTCTTTCGAACTCACGTTTTTGTTTCACATATGTAATTCACTGCCAATTCTGTTTTTATCAGTTTTTTTAGGAAAAGTTGATATTCTTTTGTCAACTTTTTGTTTCAAAGTCACGTTATTTGTTTTTTCTCTCAAATTCATAATACCTTTCTCATCAACTTTTGGTTTTGTCTACTGTATTTGGTTCTCTAATCTCATCGCATGCTGTAAGGGTTTTGTGGGATTCCGATCAGTTTTCCGATCGTACGGTCACCAAGTTTGAACATTCCGATCGCAATAACCCTCGGGTTCTACTTTGCAATCACTTTGTTTTCAGATTCCCTTACTCCGACATGATTGCAATAGCCTTTTGCGATCGTGATTGCGACGGATTTAAGGACCATAAAGACGAAACTCTGCCCAAATTTTTATAGACACATTGCGATGGAAATACTTTGAGTATTGCGATGGATGTTTGTTGATATTGCGATGGACTTGGTTTTGAATATTGCGATGAAAAATCTGAACATTGCGATGGAAAATATCACATATTGCGATGGGTTGTGTAGTATATATATTGCGATGGAGTAAGTTCAGAGATTGCGATGGAAAATTATTTAGACATTGCGATGGACTCGATCTAAACTCAGACCTGACTCACCCTCGACACCTAGACTGACACCAAAAACAACCCAACAAAGACTCATCAAACCAATCATCTACCTAAACCCAACTGACTCGTCTTGTCTGAACCTCAACTGACTCGAGATACAAATCTGTTTCTACTAACCACAAGCAACCCTCGACACCTTTTGAAATCAACAGCTTGATTTTTTCTTTCAAAACCACTCTCATTCTTTTAATCAAACTTGACTAAACTCAAACTTGACTCCAATTCGACTCACGCATAGACCCTCATTCACACACCCTCACACCACACCACACCAATCTACTCAACATACACTGACATAACTCCAATCTACTCGACATACCCTGTCTTAACTCTAAAACAGTCTCATACCCTCGAACACACCGTCGATTACACTCTGAAACTCTCGACTTTCACACTCACTTAGACTCAACAAACCAAACAAGACCCAAAGACGCAAACCACTCAAAAAATACACAACCTTAAACCGACAACATCACCTACACAGACTCACATTCAAACACACCCACACACACACATCGGCACAACTACTCAAGATCTCAGTCTCAAAAGAAAACTCTCATCGATCCCAAAACCAAAAGAAAAACAATTTAAATACCTACCCGAGACCTCTTAACAAGATCTTGAAGACCTGTTTTGAAGACTGCCGTTCGATCGATTGAAGAAGTATTTGGTTATTTTTTCATTAGGTATGATTAATATGAGTCTTAATGGTAGCTTGAATGATTAATGAGATTCGTGAGCATTGGTGGCTGCGTTTAGAAGAAAGATTATATTGGTGGGTGTGAGATTTGTTTGTTAGTTTGGGAGTAATCAAGACAAGGGTGGAGGAAACTAAACAAGTTGGGAGTATTTGGTGTCTGTAGTGTGATTGGGTTACGGAGGAAACAAGAAAGGGTTTGGAGACTGAGTTTTTTTCTAAATAATAAAGAGGCGGATTTAAACAATAAAGTTTAAGGGATTGTCATGCCACGTTTTAGGGTTTGGTGACTGGCCAACACGTGGGGTACTGCTGTATCAATTTGAAAAATCAAATATATCAGATTTTTTTTTTAAAAAAAACGCACTGTTAAGTTAACTTAATTTTTTAATATATCAATTTGAAATATATCAGATTTTTTTTGAAATTTATCAGATTTTTCATATATCAATTTGAAATATATCAGTTTGAAATATATCAGATTTTTTTATTTTTTTTGATATTTAATTTTTTTCTTTTTTCTTTTCTTTTCTTTCTTTTTTGAATTTTAGTTAAGTTAATTTTTTTTTTAAGTTAAATTTTTTATATTTTTATATTTTAAAGTTAACTTTTTAGTTAAGTTAATTTTGTATATTTGTCATTCGATATATTTGGTTTTGGTACATCGTGTTGAGGCGTGTATTTCGAAAAAACCAAAGTGGTAAAATATTTGACGGGTAAAAAGTTTTTTTTTTGTGACAAAGATTTGAAGACAAATATCAAGACAAAGTGACAAAATTCTTTTGACGTGACCGAGAAAATTGGAAACATTTGAATTTTTTTAGTGGCTACGAATTTAATCGGGTTTAATCTATCATCGTTAGAGCCGAAAACAATCTTTGAGCCGAGAAAAGAGTCTTATCATCAATCGTAGATTTTTAAAAGTTATTTACGGATCCTTCGAAGTTCCTTCACGAATTGGTAAATTCCGAAAACAACTACAATCACGATCATTTTTCATCATAATTAAATGGAGTCTTTGAATTCAACGTTTCAAGAGGGAGAATTGCATCAAGTGCAAGCCAATGCTAGAGAAAGTGGTATAACTTCATTTCGAATGCTTCAGTATCATCTAGTTAATCTTTCATGGCTTCCAGGAGGGAGCGAATTTATGACAATATTTGGTCAAGATCGTCATATATTCATCGACTCAATATTCACCACTTTGAGCCAACTCACCGAGCAACTTAACAATGAAAACTTTAATCACTCTGCATCGGTAATAAGTGTGTAAACACTTATCCTTTTGCCACTAAAATCAAGGAAAAACAAGACCTAATCATGTGTTTTATATCGTTAAAGTCGGAATTACGCGTGGTTTTGTGTTTTTGTGTTAAAATAGGTACAATTGATCAAAAGAAGAGAAAACACGGGATTTCACGGTCAAATATTGAAGAAAAGTCAAGAAAAAGTCAAAGACAAGATCAAAAGTCCAAAAATGTGCCCAACTTCACGAAAACCGGCGAAACCGACACGAGTTTGAAAATAATTTCAAGAAAGCCGAAATCAAGCTCGTTTTAGTGGATTAAATAGTTTCGAAGATATTCGAGCTTAGTGGGTCCCACATTTTGGAATTGGGCCCAAAAGCCCATTAAGGAATATTAGTTACTTACTTTTGGAATACAAGCCCAATTAGGCCCAAAATTGTGTTACTAAAATAAACGAATGGTTTAAGCCCATTTTATTTCAACAATTGGGAAAGAATGAGGAACGGACTGAATGATGGGTCAAAGCCCATTTCATAATAAAGAAAAAATGGGACGGTGAGTGATAAGTGAAAACTCTTCACTTATTTTCGGTCAAACTTGCAAAACCTTTCAACCTATTTACGTTTATTTAATAAACGTATAATACTTTCACTCACCCACCTCACTTTTACCCCACACCCCCACTTCTCAGTTCGATAATAACAAAGTAAAAATAAAAAAAAAACCACTCCTTATTTTCTCTCTCAAAAACAACACAGCCACCACTTTTTCTACCATGATCAAACCCTAAAAATTGGGGGTTTTTGTTTGGCTTATGTTTGAACCTCACGCGCCTTAATTAAATCCCACAAATCCATTAAGATCCCCCCAAGAATCGGAGTCATACACTCTCTGGTGGTCCTCCTCACGTGACACGCTGGCAATCCAAACCCAAATTAATCTCAGCCATAGATTAAAGAAGAAAGGAAAGAGAAGAGATTGAACGATCAAGATTCTACTCCGTGTTCACCAAGGAAATCTAGAAGGATCGGGGGATCCTTATAAAAACCCCCTTCATTGTAATTCATTTGTTAAGCTTTTCATTATTTTTAATTTCAGTTTTTTTTATTAGTTAATTTAGGAGTAGAGATTAAATTAGTTTAAATTTCAGAAAATTAGTTTTAGAGTTAATCTTGTAATTTTCTTAATTCCAGTTTTGTAATCTTGATTTATTATTAATGAAAAAGTTGATTTCCATTATTTCTGTTTCATTTTAAATTCTGCCAAATTTTTATTTAAATCTTTAAATCCAGTTTTTAGCTACTATTATTCTTATTTCATTCGGTTATAATATAAGTTATTATAAATTAAAAAAAAGAAAAAAAAAATGATCGGTTCGGATACTGTTCGAGTAGAGTTTTTGGTTGATTGATTTTGGAACGAAGAAGCGTTTGGTGAAGATGATGATGAAGTTGATATTCGGTGTTGTTTGGTTTCGGTATTAAGGGGGCTCAGCGCCTTACCTTCTTCCCAAAGGTTTTCGACATCGGGTTCTTCTTTCTTTTCCCTTTATTGTTTAAGTTTAGATCTGCTTTGTATTAGTTTATGTTTATCAGCTTATTTGATTTCAGTTATATACAGTTTTGTTACTGTTTGGGTTGTTTTGATTTATTCGCTTATGTTTGGATCTGCTTTTTATTGTTGATGTTTCTAATTGGGGAATTTGATATTAGGTATCTGCTTTAGTTAGTTTGATAGCTTATTTGTTTATTTGATGCTTTTAGTTCTAGCTTATTTTGGTATTTCATAGTTCCTATTTTAGCACTTGCATATCAGACTCTTGTGACACAACTCACGCCTTTCCTCCAAGTCAATATCATCAAGTCTGAAAGTTCAGTGATTTGCCAATCGTTTCTTCGAGATACACATACCGAGCTTCGAGTTTTTCGTGATACAATTTTGAAACTCATGACATCGGTCTCGTCTTCGATTTATGAAAGATCTCGACTTCAGCAAGGGTATGATAATGGAGTGCAAGACTCTTCGATGCAAGAGGAAACTGGTCATACGGTTGAAAACTTGGAGCCTAACAATGCCAAGAACACGGAATCAGGAGGACAACATGATACCAGTGGCATGTCAGGGAATGTTCACGAGATCTCTTTTGATGACACCTTACCCGTTTATGACGAAGAGCCTGCAAACATGGTACAAGGTAATGTTGTTTATGATGTATATGCTGATGCCATGCCACATATTGAGCATTCTGAACCTAATTATGACAAACATGGGATGGAAAAGAGTGATAGAAATACCACTTCTGATTCATCCGATGTGAGTCATAATGGGGGAGAAAGTGTTCAAAATGCTAAACGTCATGATAATTGTCTTTTGACCGCTTCATTGACTGCTTCTGATTCTAAGATTAGAGAGCTCGAAACGATTGTAGCTCAACAATCAAAAGATCTTGAGGATGCCAAACTTTAATTTTCTAAGAAAACGGAAAAATTTGAAACATATTTTGAAAAACTTGAAAAGTCAAACGTTGTTCTTGAAAGAAAATTGGATCAAAAAGTTTTAGATTCTAAAGCTGAAAAGGATAATCTTTTGAAACAAATTCAGTTACTAGAGTCTAAATTGGCATCCCAAGATGAATTGCTCAAAGAAAATGAGACCTTAAAAGCTCAAGTTTAGGAAAAGGTTTTTGCTATAGCTGCGTTGAAAAACGAGGTAAGGAAAACTAGAGGACCTAGTGTGGACACTAACCTTGAAAAACCATCAATCTTGGGGAAACCGCCTACAAATCAGTTCGTCAGACAACCGTCCGTCAGACAACCTACTGCATTTAGATCCGAGCGATCACAATCCTTGAGACCGCGGTTTGCCTCCCAAGTTAATATGGTTCATCTTTCTAGAACAGTCACTCCACCATCTAGGCCCAATGTGACTAAAACAGCTTTTGTAAGACCTAATCACATGATTGCCTCTAATTTCCCTAGACATACTCCAAAGAATACGTCTCGAACTAGTTCAAATGACGTTCGCCATGCATTTGGTCTAAGGGAAGCTAAGCAAAGGACACAAGTAAGAGATAGGAATTTCAAACCTAGTCAGGTGCCTTCTAGTTTACCCAACACTGCTAACCGTAGCATGTCACATCCTAGGAGCATCAATCAATCATCTAGGAATTCTAGATCTTACTCGGACATTAAATATGCTACTTGTAAAACATGTAGAAAATGTGTCTTTACGGCAAATCATGATTCTTGTATCAAGAAACTACTTAATGAGGTGAAATCCCGTGCTAGACTTAAATCCCAGTGGGTAGCTAAAATCAAACCCGTTGGCAAAATGTGGCGCCCCAGTGGTAGAACTTTCACTCTTGTAGGAAACGAGTGCCCTTTAACTAGGATAGTCTCTGATTCTACGAAGACTACTAGGGAGGAAATTGTAAAGGATGATACATCACTTAAGCCTGAACTTAAGGTTTTCTATAAAAGGAAATGTTTGCCAATTAAGACAAGTGAATCATCCCCTCAGGCCACCTCTGACACAAGAAAAGAAAACTGTGAACCCCCACATGCTTTTAAGATAGATATCGCTAACCCAGGTCAAAGTATACAAACTACTAATGAGAATGCAGGTACCAAAGTTGATGTTCCAAAAGAACGAAGCGGTTCAATCATTGTATACCGTTCAACAAAGGATACTCTCAGAGTTTGGTTGCTGAAGAAGCAGATATCAGAGAAACAAGTGTCTCAGGGGATTCATGGTTAAGCTTAATACTAAGGACTTATAGTCACATCACAGACTATAACTCGATCTTCAAAGAAAGGAAAGTTTATCGCCGATGATAAACTTATCCTAACAACGAGAAATTAAGTTTTCTCGGGCATGAGATTATGTTAAAAACATTCGAAGTTTTTAAGCTCATGCACTATGGCTCCTCGTTAAATGACAGACGATGACCCGGACTTCAGAGACAGGGAAGTTTATCTACGCAACGATAACTTACCCTCTTAACAAGAAATTAAGTTTTCTTGGACACGAGCTTATCCTAAAACCATTCAAAGGTTTTAAGCTCGTGTATAAGGCTCTTCATTAAATATCAGATGATGACCCGTTCTTAAAATAAAGGAAAGGTTATCGCCGATGATAACTAATCCTTACAACGAGAGATTTAATTTTCTCGGGCATGAGCTAATATTGAAAACATTAGAAGTTTTTAAGCTCATGCACAATGACTTACAGTTAAATATCAGACTGTAACTCGGACTTCAATTTTAGGAAAGCTTATTTTTAAAGATAGCTTATCCTCGTAACGGGAAATTAAATTTTCTCGGTCATGAGCTTGTATTTAAAACATTCCAAGTTTTAAGCTCAGAAAGGAAAGTGTATCTTTTAAATAAGAGAACTTTACCTCATAACGAGAAATTCATCTTTCTCGGTCATGAGCTTTACGTTAAAACATTCAAAAGTTCTTCAAGCTCATGAAAACGACTTCTAAGTAAATGTCAACTTAGGACTCGTTCTTCAGTTAAAAGGAAAGTTTATCGCCGATGATAAATTTATCCTTAACAACGGGAAGTTTACAACTTCTCGGACTTGAGCTCGTTTTGTAAGATATTCAACATCTTAAGCTCAAGTAATTGGTTTTCAAAACATTGAACACAATTTTTCGAGAATTTCTCAAAAAGGTTTTTCTAAATCTTTCAAAATTGTGGGTTCAAAAAATGTTTTGATAAAAAGAGCATGTCTTCTGGAATCGATAATATTTACGATACTAGAAATGTCATTCAATATTGACACGGGGTTGTAAATAAAGTTCGAGCAGAAGTTCAAATGTTTTAAAACATGCTCAAAATGGTTTGCTATTATTTCAGATAGTAACCCGATTTTCTTATTCAAGTCAAGCATTTCACCGGAAAGCTTTGACTCAACAACGGGAATTAATTTTCTCGGGCATGGTTTACTTTATAACCATGTAAGGGATTGTGTTTACGTAATAACACAATCTAACACAAATTTATGTATGATTCAGTGCATTTATTTGTTAAAACAAGAGAAGTCTTGTTTTTTATGAAGTTATCATCTCCACCAACCGTAGCAATTTACAATTGATATCTACGTACTCAACGATGCGACTACTCAAACGGTGACTACAGCTCTTTCAATAAAACACGGGTCAACAATTGAGGGGGAGCAATTGTCCAGCATTCAGAATCTTTGACGCCGAAACTGCCAAATTCACATGTTGGTGTCAAGACAACGATATCAATCAAAAGGAGTTAAGAGATAACTTCAGAGGTGATGAGGCGACCAACATTCGTGAACAAGAACCATGTGCTTCTTTCATATGATGTTCTCCATCATTCAGGTCCAACCTCATAAATCGTTAATCTTGTGATTACATTATCATATATGATCTTTGCACGTGATAAATACCTCACACTTGCGTTTAAAAGGTATTTAATTTACGTTTCAGCACACCCTCATTAATTTGAGGGGGAGCTTGTGTAATTCATGAAGATAATTGGATTTGCATTTTTCTTCCCAAATTTTCTTAAAATGCTATTAAATCAATTGATATTAAAAACATCGATTGGGTTAATATTTTTAATATGGGGGAGAAAATGTGATTTAATATGGGAAATGATTAATCACAAATGGTTTGACTTAACGTGCTAGCTCATCCCGACATGTGCCAAACGTTTTCGGATATCGTGGCATATGTTAAGGGGGAGAAAAATGGATTTGCACTTCAAAATGGATTTCATGGTGACATATACTTACCCAAAACATCTCTATTCACGACGGTGAAGATCGTGGTGACATAAGGATGGTAGGATAGGTTAAAGTCCAATGATTACTCTAGAACCGGAGGAATCTTCCCAAGGACATTCCATAGCTAGAAATAGTAGTCCTTAGGAAAGATGGAGAATGAATGTGAACGTAGCTGAATGCCGACCAAGTACTTAAGCTAGCACTGGAACAATCACAACAAGGTGCTAGTGATGACGTATTGGTAAGCGTTGAAGGGGTTGAAGAATGAAAAAGAATTGTAAAGATAAAGGGTGTAGAGAAAGAAGCCCTCCTTACAACTTAGGCAGAAACCGGGTCAATACATATGCTATTGAGATCATTTTTAATGATTCTTGATATTGAAGATAGACATCATGGACCCAGTGATGCAATGCACAACCCATCCCAGCTAACTCAGATATCTCTCAAAAGATATTTGTTTTAATCACACGGAGACAACGCATTATCTATTGATTTATTCACTCCGAATAAATTGGTATTGAAATGGTGGCACTCCTCTCCAGCCTCCGATCACTAAAATCCAAAATGCACGATCGAGTCTAGAGCCATTTGAGATCATCAAATATCTCATTAGGACACACTTTCATATTTCCTTGCTTCTTCATACACTGTGAAAAAGTAAGAAAGATCTTAAGAGTCCTACGCAAAATCTTCATGATCTTGTCTGAACATCCGAGTAATACGAAAGTATTTACAATGAAGATGGAAATCCTTCTTGAGCGAATATCAAAAAGCTCATGGTAGGTGACTTGTGCGATTCTTTATGAATCAAACTTGTGATAACTGGAAAGCAATAGTGGTTTAATTCTTAAATGAATTTAAACACGTTCAAGGCCTCTACGCAATATCTTAGTGATCTTGCCAGAACACTCAGAGTGATACCTTAGTGTTCACAGTGATGAGTGGAAATCCTTCTAGTGTTAACCTCAAACAACACTTGGTAGGTAACTTGCAAGATTCTATACGAATCAAGCTCTTGACAACTGGAAAGCAACGATGGTGCGGTTCTTAATTGAACTTCACTTGTTCTAGGAACATGAATTGACGGCTTCAAATCATGCGGATATTATTATCCAAATGATTCACTCTTTATGTTCGCAGTCAGCTTTGGACGGTCGAATAAAGAGAACGGGTTTACCCGCAAAATCTTGTCAAGGAGGTTCTTAATTGAAACTACCTGCCACAAGTACGATAGTTAATATCGTCCAACGGTCTTCACCGACCGGAGGTAAAATTCTACCGATTTAGAATGAAATGTTCAAAACCATTTCATCCGTGTATATGTTTTGTTGCTAACTGTCTTATGCAGCGTAACAAGAAGGTGGCATTGCGGTGTATAATCCAGAAGAAGTCGTCACCACATGCTAATACTATATGCACTTAATACTTCATCAAATTCTAGAAAGTCTAAAAGTCAAGTCTTCCGCTGTATCAAACTCTGAAGCTTTCAAGAATTACGAAGGTATTAGTATGTGGAACATGAAGTCACAAGGAGGCAAATATCACAAGTGATGAATGCACAAGGTCAAGGCAAGAGAACATGATCAAGACTAAAGTCAAAGATCTCATCAGCATATTCACAAGAACAAGATTGAAGACTCAAGCATAGTATGCTAGGTTTAAGATTTTGTAAAATGGTGTGACCTCCCTTTGGGGGAGATTGTTGGAAATACGTTTTTCCAAGGAAAGTCTCGGTCACATCATTATTAGCATAGATCACGAGCTATAGACTATTTAGGACATTGTAACTTGGAGTGACCTCCCTTTGGGGGAGATTGTTGGAAATACGTTTTTACGTATTTAGAAAGGACCTATCACTCCAAATATAGATACAAGTATTGGGCTCGTGATCTAATGTATTAAGGTATAACCCATATAGCCCACATGTAGGGTGGGCTATATAAACCCCCCTCCTAGCATGTTAGGAGGGGTTGTTGAACACTTAACATTTCACATAATCACATTTCATCTTTCTTTTCATTCCTCTCCTTTCTCTCTATTCTTTCTCTTTCTAGGTTCTACCATTTATCATCCATATCAATAGTATAATCCAACAATGTCTAATCCTTAGAAAAATACGATCCTTCATTCTTGGTTAATAGGGTATTTGGATATTCTATGTCTATTTCAATCAACAAGCAAAAATGCTGAAAAATATTAAGCTACGTATCCGTAAAACACTTTGCAATTACCAATTATTATTCACAAAAGTTCAAAATGTAAAAGCATGAAAGTAAAGTGCTTGAAATGTAAAGTAATTGAAAGTACAAGGCTTGAAATGTAATGTTCATAAACTATAAGGACCTAAAATGTAAATTCTAACAAACTTATAACAACTTTTAACAGTTTAACCCAATTAATAAGTAGGAGGACCAAAATGCAATTAATGGAAATTTCTTAACAAAAACGGGCACACAAGTTTAATAAGCTGGTTTAAGCTCGTTAATGGACTAATTAATCTCTAACTTGTTTTAAAAAGCTTAAATTGAATCTTAGCTAGGCTTGTATAAGGAAACAGCTTGAAAACAAGTAGAACTCAAACTAGCTTATTCAAATAAGGCAAGTATAAGCAAACTCAAAATCCAGACATGCACAATCAGATTTTAATGATTAAACTTATTAAACAGCTCAATAAGAGTATGGAATGTCTTTCCAAATTGAAAATGATCCACTAGATAAGCTGGAATCTGGAATTAAGCTAGGAAGTTCTTATTTGACCAACTTTGACCAAAAATATGAAAAACCTGAAAACTTCAGAAACCACTCAAGACATGTTTTAGACAAGATTTGTGAAAGAAAATTGATACATTTGTGAAGTAGAATTCTAGATATGAGAAAATAGTCAAAACTTTATCTCAGAAACTTGCATTTGATATAGAGCTTATTATAAAGCTATTTTCTAACTAAAAACTGAAAACAGTAGAATTTCCTCTAACAGACTTAAACTATGGATGTTAAACTACAACTGAGAAGTGGTTTCAAGCAATTTGGTTAAGAAATGAAGAATTGGCAATGAATTGAAATAAGCAAGTTTTCTGAATGAAAATGTTCACAGACCTTGACCCAAACCTTTTTGATACCATTTGCCTTTTTGACCAATATTTTGACCACAAAACTGAACAATTTAGTTATCACTATGTTACCAAATGTGAATTAACAAATCTCAACTAGATTAACAGACTTGTAAATCAAGAATTCATCAAATCCAAACAGCACTTTATCAAACTGTTATCAACTATTTCCAAGCAATTTTGAGTATCAAAGTGAAACAAGCTATGACTGATATCTGAACTTGTTTAATGCGTAAAATGAAGAGTAAATGAATCAAATTCAGACTTGTTCACAAGCTTGAACACAAATTGCACTTAAAAGGTAGTTACTGATGAAAATGAAACTGAAATCAAGTGAATGAAGATTTAAACTACAAAAGTACTCACAGGCTATCAAACTAACTCAATTACTCTAAGAATTTAGCATGCAAAATTCAATTGAGTGGAACCTAAAACAGAATCCTGAAACCTTTTAGCTAGAAGCCTCCATTGATGGAGTAGTATG
The DNA here is from genome assembly GCA_025667525.1 of Glebionis coronaria. Taxonomy (NCBI): domain Eukaryota; kingdom Viridiplantae; phylum Streptophyta; class Magnoliopsida; order Asterales; family Asteraceae; genus Glebionis; species Glebionis coronaria. The sequence continues at coordinate 145,495,437 of CM046877.1, forward strand.
GCGTTGAGCCAACTAAGATCTACAAGAACACCACCAATACACCACCATTCACCCAATTCATCACCTCCAAATGCTATTTCTGAACCAAATCAACAAGAACTTTTACAAACTGCTACAATGGGACTAGAATGAACTTTTAGGCTGAATTGAACATGCATAGCTTCCAAAATCCAATCAAACTCACTTCATTGATCACTTATGATCAATGAAATCACAAAGCATTAACAGAAATGCATGAATGAGTAGATGAGATGAGAGAAGATGAATGAACTAAATTATTTTTGTGCTTTTATTGATTTAGGAGGGAAAATTTGTTACAACTACTAACCGAATAACTACCTCTCAAGTTTGTGTCAAACACTTGAGAGAAGTGAGCTATGAAAGGTAAACTAGAAATTAGGAGGAAAATACAAGTGTGTGTTTTTGCACACTTAACTACTTTAGGCTACTCCCTGAAAATAAAGTGACGAGCTACTATTTATAGAGCTAGGATGAGAGGTTGTTGGAGTAAATGACGTGTCCTGACCAATAGGAGAGTGCCAGGTGGCTTCAACTAGTGAATTGCAAATTCTTCATCAAGAACACCAAAGGGGGTTTTTGATTCATCCAATTTCAATCTAATTGAGTATGATATATGAATTCCTTGTTGAAAAGCGAGTAAGTTTCATGTAGAAATCTTTGTCTGAAATACAGTGTAGCCAAATCCACGTTCTGGGCTTGTTCTTTGTTGATGTTGACACGTGGCATCATTCTATTCTTCCTTAGCCAGGCACACGGATCATTATCCACTTTTGGATAAAATGAATATTGCATGTTGGTTTTTGATTGGTGGATAAATGTTTAGTGCGCTTCACTATTTAAAGATCTGTTTATTAAATGCGTTGGTGAGTTGGAAGTCCATTTGGCAATCCACAACTTTTTTTTCTTGCAATCTGATTGGTTAAGAAGAGTATGACACGGATCAAGGCCAAACTTGATATATATTTGCCACTTTCAGCCCTTCACTTTAGCAGATTCTTCAAATGAGCTCCTTTCTTCATTTAAATGGCAAATTTGGTCCTTTGACTTGCATTCTTGTTTATTTGACTCCCTTGAATTGGTTGACTTGAATTTTGACCAAGTTTGACTTTAATCTTGACTTTTTTAAAACTTTGCATTTAAGTCCCTCAACTTTTGAATATTGTCAAGATAGGTCCTTCATCTTCAAATGACTTGTCATCTTTGATCCTTCTCTTGTCTTTTCATCATAAATGAGCTTGATTTCCTCTTGTTTGCTTGAAATTGTATCCTTGTTACCTATTTAAGCACAAACACAAAATATACCACATAATACTGCTTTATAGCACAAAAGTTAGGTATTTTCTATGTGTTTTAGAGTGATTTGTTGATTAATTGATATGAGATTTTGCTCATATTAAATCCCCTACACTTGAACATTGTCATGACCTCATGCAATACTATATTTTAAAGCAATAAATTTCCATTTTCCTCATAATTAACCCTCCTTGGCCAATATGGAATGTTTTTACACTACTCTACACTATATGATGCATGATTTTAATTTTGTACAATGCAATGCAAAGAAAGCAATTTTATTTATATATATTTTTTTTTCATAATTAGTTTTGATGGAAAAACTCATAAAGAAATCAATGACTTAAATTAGGGCTTTGGTAGCATGGACACTTATCACCCTCAAGTTTCACTTTCCCCATACCAAGCTTAAAAATGGGATCATTGTATTCACAAGTAAAAAGTGTATCAACTTATTCATGACAATTAAATGTGGAACCGGTTATTATTTGAGCAAATTTCTTTTGGGAAAATTTGTCATTATTTGAAGCGTGAAATATAAGAAATGTAAAATCCAAAAATAAGAAAGCACGGTTTTAATCCTAAGTAGTCCTCTCATCCATTACTTGAAAAACCGCTCACAATCAATATAAGTCCGACTCAAGAGTAATAAGTCATTCGCCTTATGTGTAAAATCCTCATGTCATGCATTAATAAGTAGCTACACACTCGCTAAGGAAAGAAAAATAGAACTCATGCAATAATTTACATCCTCCGCCTTTTTGAGACTTTGGATCTTCAATCCCGCAACCCGTCAAGGTAATATTGGATTGGAGCCACTATTAAATCCCCGCAACCCGTCAAGGTAATATTGGAATCTAATAGTTACTGTAATTAACACTTCACTGTCCCTCTTAGGAGTCTTGCATAATTATTTCTTTTTCTTTTTCTTTTTTTTTCTTTTTTTTCTAGCCACTCATTTTTTTTGTAAGCCGCTCTTATTTTTCTTTATTCCTCACAAAGAAAGTTGAAAAGAGTAAAAGGAAAAACACCCGCTAAATATTAAGCATGAAATAAGTCTAGTACACATAAAACGTTCTAACTTAGAATCTTAAGACGTACTTATACCAACCATGAATGATTAGACAAAAATGCATAAGAGACTACAAACCAATTAAAACCGTTCTTGATTATTTATTAACATATATACATGCGAAGAAAATAGAGGTAGAGAAAAGAAGGGTTTAGCCACAAGTAATTATCATGAAGTTTATCTAGCCCTTTTATACTTTCTTCAACTCTATCATCTCCCATTCTCCATAAATTTAAATTCTCAAATAATGAGAGTGGTGGATGCTTAGGCTAATAAACCAATGAAGGTCTACATGGTTAAGGATACTAGCTAGAGAATTTTTGGATAAGTAAACTCGGGCTGAGTCAAAATATCCATGGCAGGCCTAATATGTCAAAGAAGTCTAAATTTGTTAAACCATGTTCTTACTATTTATTTTCTCCTTTTTCACTTTTTCATAAAGAACAAAAGAAGAAATATATATGCAAATGAAAAATGATTAATGCAAAAATTATGAATGCATATTTTTGGTGGCCAAAGTAGATCAAAAATTTGAAAAATGTTTGAAAAATTAATTTTCCATGTTATCATGAAGGTCAATGACAAAGTCTAGGTAAGGTCACTTCGATAGAAGACCCCCCTACACTTAAGCTAAACATTGTACTCAATGTTTAAGAGCATGGAAGTATAAACTTCCCCTACACTTATGACAATGAATAGACTTTCAACCCAAGCTAAGGAAAGATCAACTATAGTAAATTCATTTTTTAAGCACAATGTGTCTATGAAAAATCACAATAGTAACAAAGTGAACCGGATACAAGGGCCTCCTCCATAAGCTCCAAAGCACGTGATGAGTGAGCAACCCTACAAACAACATGAAGACAAAAGGAAGGTCTCCCCTACACTTCTCATCAACTCTCCATCCTTATTTCTAACCTACAACACTCTAAGTCTAAAAACTCTAAACCTAGTTACTCAAGCTTAATTTAAGGAGTATCTAGCTCGACTCATCCCACACTTAAAAGTGTCTAAAACCTATCATGGAGAAGAAACGTTTTGCCCTTTTTTAAGAAAAATCTCCATGATGAGGTAAAGCAAGTTTTCAATTATCAAAACTCCATAAATATCCCCCCAGATCAAATACATAATTACCATCCCACTTATAACACAATTCAACAACTAACTTCCCAAGCAATGATGAAAAAGGTGAGGTGTTGTTGTCTAAAATGGTTGCCCATATGTTCTTCAAAAGGTGATAGGGTGATACTCTCAAATATTTCACAAGTTTTTCTTTTGTTGCATCAGGCGGATACTAAGATGGTTTAGCAAGCTCTATACAAGGATCAAAAATCCGTTCCTTGATGGGAAAACAACAAGTGGTGGTTGCCTTAGAATATTCTCCCTTGTAGGTCACATGGTGAGAGAAAGGTTGTGGAGTAATGGGTAACAACAAGCTCTTGGAAGGAACCATGATGACTTGTTTTCCTTTATCACTTTGAAAGGTTGAGGTGGACAAAGTAGAAGGTAAAGGATCTTCATGCAATAGAGATTCTAGAAAGAGTATGTCCCCCTCCTCATCAATATAACCATGAGTGTACTCAAAAGGTATATCAACCTCTAAAAACTCATCACTCTCATCCATGATAGAATCCTCCTCATCACCATAAACATCATAAATTGGTCTCTCAAAGATTGGTGGTTCCTCAAAACCCAAGGAAGTGTGATCATCAAATAATGGAGAGTCGCAAGTAGAGAGCTCATCATCACTATAAGCATCATATGTTGGTGTACCACAAAGAAGAGATTCATCATCACTAAAATCCTCATTGATGTCTTCATCATGGTGGAAAATGGGTTATCATATGAGGTTTCAAAAAGAGGATTAGAATAAATCACAAAATCACCAAAGCTAAGCTCTTGAGGTTCATGAAAATCCAAGGATGAGGTAATGGAAGCAATGGTCTCAACATAAGATAGATCATAATCTCCACTTGAGCAAGCTTCAAAAAAATATTCATTACAAACTTCATCAAGGATATCATCTTGAGTTTCCTCCTCATTAACAACATCAATATGCTTCACCGTTTCGGGCTCATTAGAATTCTTTGACAACTTTTCCATGTTAAACAAAACTCTTTCATCTCCTACCCTCATTGTAAGTTCACCCTCTGCCACATCTATAAGAGTCCGACCAGTTCTCAAAAATGGCCTACCAACAATCAAAGAAACTCTCGGATCCATATCATAATCAGCCACCACAAAGTTCGCGGGAAAGGTAAATCTATCCACTCCAACAAAAACATCCTCCGCAATTCCCACCGGATAAGCTATAGTACGGTTGGCCAACTTAAGAGTCATCTTAGTAGGAGTGAGCTCGGGAAGTGAAAGTCTTTTCCAAACCGATAATGGCATGAGATTTATGCTTGCCCCTAAATCCGCTAATGCCATGAAATTTTACACCCCCGGGAAATTACAAGGAATCAAAAACCTCCCCGGATCTCCAAGCTTAGTAGGCAACTTCTTAAGCAAAACCGCGGAGCAATTTTCATTTAAGGAAGCATCAGGAAAATCTACCAATTTCACCTTGTTAGAAAGTATGTCCTTGATCATCTTAGCAAACTTAGGCATATTGGCTAGGGCTTCCGCAAAGGAGATGTTGATGTTGAGTTGTGATAGGTGTGTAAACACCCATCCTTTTTACCACTTAATTACAATAATAACCGAGACAAAACGTGTATTTTATGTCATTTATGTCAGAATTATGCGTGGTTTGTGTTTTTGTTGTGATTTAGGACGAAAAGGTGAAAAGTGGAGAAAACACGGGCATTCACGGGCTTTTATCGAAGAAAAAGACGAAAGACGAAGTCAAGAAGTCAAGAGTGCAAAAAGAACGGAAGTCCAAGACCAATTCTGAAGATTTATCGAAGAAAAAGTCAAAAGACGGAAGTTAACTAAAAGCCGAAGAACTCAAGTCTAAATTATTGAAGAATTACAAGACGAGATCAAAGAAATCCCGAGACAAAGTCGTTAAAGTCAAAGAATTAAGAAGATTAACAAAGAATTAAGAAGAGCAAGGACTTAATGACGTAATTAAGGAAAGAATAAAGAGGGAGGAAGCTTCTTAAGCACTCCCTAATCTCCCCTATAAATAGATTATGATTTATTTCATTTTCTTTTGTTGGCTAATAGTGACAATTAGTTCTTCCATTTTACTTTCCTTGTCATTTAATTACATGTCATTTACCTTAATTGTCTTGCACCTTAAATACCTTTAATCTTTACTTTATTGTCAATCTTTACTTTATTGTTTGATCTCCTATCTTCCTTTCTTTAATCTTTATGTTTATTGATCATGTTTATGTTCTTGAGTTTTTGTTAAATTGATTAAGTGGGTTTTGATTGTTTTGATTATTATTGTTAGATTTATTGTTTTGGTTTGATTGTTTATGATTAGTAGATGTTTATTGATTAGTTTGATTTAATCTTTTGGTTTGATTTTGATTAATTTGTTTAGATTCGTGTTATTTGTTTCTTGCGTGTTCTTCGCTGCTTGTTACTGTTTCCAGGAACATTCCGAATCAAGACTTAGTTCCGAATCAAGGTTTGTTTTTTGGTTATTCCGGATCAAGCTAATAGTTCCGAATCAAGATTTTTGTTACGGAAGTTCCGAATCAGTAAAGTTCCGGATCAAGACAACTTCTTCCGAATCAACAATTGTTCATTCGGAACATTCAACATTCCGGATCAGTGGAAGAGTTGGTTCATTCGGAATAAGTTTCGAACCAAGAAGTAGTTCCGAACCAAGAAGAAGTTCCGAACCAAGGAGTTTTATTCGGAATAATTAATTATTCCGGATCAACACCTTCATTCGGAACATTCAAAGTTCCGAATCAAGGCTTGTTCATTCGGAACCTATTCCGAACTAGTAGAAGTTCCGAACGAAGGATTTATTCCGGATAAGTGACTTATTCCGAATAGAGAATTTGTTCCAGATCAAGGATTTTGGTAAATATTCCGAGTGAAGAAGAATCATTCCGAACGAAGGTGACATTCCGGATGAGTGATTATTCCGAACGAAGGATTATTCCGAATGAGCTGTTTTCAGGTTCTTTTTAGTTTCTGTTTTTAATTTTTAATTTTCAAGCTTTATTTTTCCCGCCTTTTTCCTTAGTCGCACTTTAGGATTACTTGCCTTAGATTTATTTTTAGCCTTGCCTTAGTTTAAGTTTTAGTTGCGTTTTAAGTTTGCCTTAGATAGTTTTAAGTTTGCGTTATTTTCTCTTAGTGCCTTTTAATTTCTCGTCACGCTTTTAAATACTTGCCATTTATTTTAAAATTAGAGTTAGATTTAAATTAACGTCATTTACTTTTAAGTTTTTCACTTTTTAATATACTACAACGACACAACTTTTTGTTTCACCAAAGAACGACTGAGTCACATAGTTAACCAGGATCAATTCGATTAGACACACGACAAAGAACTTTTTACATACAAAATCTCTTGTATCAAGTTGCTTGAACATCCTCAAAAAGTTTGAGACTTGTATATCATCCTTGTTCTTAAGCTTTTCCTTTCTCAATCTTGATGGGTAAGGGAGACTTGGTTTTGGTTGTGGTTGAGTGGTTGATGAAGGATTTTCCTTGTTGGGTTCTTCATTAATAGGTGTGGAAGGTAGAGGAGAATTGGGTATAGGTTGAGAAGGTGTAGGTGTGGAAGTGGTAGAACTTGAGGATGGTGAACAAGATGTAGAAGGCTTATCACAAGAAGGAATCATAGTAGGCTTTACCAAAGTAGGTTTGGGTGGGGAAGGATCATGATTTTTCTTTCCACTTCTTGTTGTGATAGCATTGACATTGGCCCTCGGGTTTGTTTGTGTGTTAGAAGGTAAAGCCCCCTGTGGTCTTTGATTAAATGCCATCAAAAGCCTCTTGGTTTGCTCTTCCATTGTAAGTTTCATTTGCTCTTGCATTCTCTTCTCACTTTCACAAATTCTCCTTTCAACATACTCATGAGTATCATGTGGCCCATATCCTTGATTTTGAATTTGAGGGTATCCTTGATTTAGGAAGGGTGGGGTGGTGGGTTAAATCCTTGATTAGGTGGATGAAAGGTATTTCCTTGATTTTGAAAGTTTTTGGGTTCTTTATAGTTGTTCCCTTGGTATTGTGGCCTTGTCCCTTGGTTCCTTTGTAACAATTGAGGGGGATTGGGTTGAGTAAGGGTGGGTGGATGGGGTGGGAATTCGGGTGGAGCAAGGTAATTTTGTGATTTGTAAGAGAGATTGTTTTGATTGATGTTGGGTTTGAAATGTTCTCTATGTTCTTCTTGGTAAGCATAACATTCACTTTGATAACCTTGCACTTTGTCACATTGTTGATAGGAATGGGGACCTCCACAAGTCTCACATGAAAGAGAAATAACATGCACATCATTGGTGGAATTGTTCAAGGAAAGGCCCTTAATGGTTTGGATTAATTCTTGATTTGCCTTAAGATGCATCTCTTGGTTCCTATCTATTTTGTTGAGTATCTCTTGGTGACTCTTGAGGAATTGGTTATCACAATGTGTTTGAGAACTATCTTGCACAACATGAACTCTTTCATCAAATTGTATGTTAGTTTGCACCATTGATTTGGTCTCAATAATGTCCCAAGCATCTTGAATGGATTTAAAAAGAATATTTCCACCCGCGGAAGCATTGAGTGAATCTTGGTGATGAGGTCTTAATCCATTATAGAAAGTATTGATTTGGTGAACTTCATCGAATCCATGATTTGGGCATTTTCTCAATAACTCCTTGAACTCCTCTCAAGCATCACTAAAGGTTTGACTGGGTTTTTGTTGAAAGCCTATAATTAAGTTTGTCAAAGCCGTGGTCTTAGATGGGGGAAAGAACTTGTTCAAAAACTTCTTAGTGAAACCATCCCAAGTAGTAATGCTCTCGGGTGGTTTTGTATCTAACCAATACTTGGCATTGCCCTCTAGTGAAAATTGGATCAATATCAACTTAATGGCATCATGGGGAACTCCATTGTACTTAATGGTGTTGCAAATAGCAAGAAACTTCATAAGGTGATCATGTGGATTATCATTTTTATTCCTAAAAAATGGTGTGTTTGAAACCAAGTTAATCATAGATGTCTTTAGCTCAAAGGTGTTTGCGGGAATATCGGGTATCTTAATAGCATCGGCATATCCTTGCACATTGGATTGCAAGTGCTCCATCAAAGATCGAGTGTCAACGTCGGCCATGGCTTCTTGTTGTGTGTGGATCAAAGCGCGATTCTCAGGATCGGCTTGATGGACGGTGGTGTTTTTACTCTTTCTCTTTTTCTTCCTTTTGGGAGGAAGGGGTTGTAAACCAAACGGTATTTGTGCACGCCCACGAGTGAGCATGCAACTCAATACAAGGAGTGAGAGAGAAGCTCTCGTTCAACTTTGAAGAAGAATGGATTATCCTCTTCGAGATTCAATATGAAATATCCACAAGAAAGTATAATATATGTAATTACTACTTGGGTGCAAGACCCCCAATCAAGCCTTCCTCCTTAGAATACGCACTAGTGAACGGGGGGTTAGGTGGCGCGAAGCACTTAAGTACCTATTAACCCTTAGATGGCATTTTATAGCACATCGCCTTTCTATTCACTTTGTAGTTTGTATTCTTCGAATTCTTGCCTATTAGAAGTATTTATCTATTCTTGCTTAATTGAATTTGATCGATACACGTGTCAAGGACTGGAATACTCCCTAACACGGTGTATTGCAAAAGCAATACTTATGGAGATATGTGTATTGATTGTTCATATACATATACGTATCTACATATAATAATATAGAGAAAATATTTTCGTTTTATTGGGTTTTTTTTAAGAAAATACTATATGTACGTAAAAACCAAGGAAATCCAATAATATATATTTTTGGTTGCAGTCTCTTAGGAAAAAGATTTCTTTTTGAATTTTTTTAATTTTTTTGGTGAATTCTTTAGGAAAAGAATTGTTTTTGTTATTTTTTAGTTTTTTTATTTTTATATTTTTGATTTTTTTTTTATTTTTTTATTTATGATATGTAAAAATAAAGTTCACGGGATGAACGGATCCCAAAAGCTAATGAAAACCGTCAATCAATAGTCTCTCGTAAAGTCAAAGAACCGGCAGCGGCGCCATTTGAAATTGAGTATATTGAAGTTCGTTTTCTCTCGATTCTTGACAAATTGAAAGTCCTAAAAAACTCAAGTTTTTAATTGTTCTTGGTTAATAGGGTATTTGGATATTCTATGTCTATTTCAATCAAAAAGCAAAAATGGTGAAAAATATTAAACTACGTATCTGTAAAACACTTTGCAATTACCAATTATTATTCACAAAAGTTCAAAATGTAAAAGCATGAAAGTAAAGTGCTTGAAATGTAAAGTAATTGAAAGTACAAGGCTTGAAATGTAAGGTTCAAAAACTATAAGCACATAAAATGTAAATTCTAACAAACTTGTAACAACTTTTAACAGTTTAACCCAATTAATAAGTAGGAGGACCAAAATGAAATTAATGGAAATTTCTTAACAAAAACGGGCACACAAGTTTAATAAGCTGGTTTAAGCTTGTTAATGGATCAATTAAGCTCTAACTTGTTTTCAAAAGCTTAAAATTTAATTTTAGCTAGGCTTGTATAAGGAAACAGCTTGAAAACAAGTAGAACTCAAACTAGCTTATTCAAATAAGCCAAGAATAAGCAAACTCAAAACTCAGACATGCACAATCAGATCTTAATGATTAAACTTGTTAAACAGATCAATAAGAGTATGGAATGTCTTTCCAAATCGAAAATGATCCACTAGATACGCTGGAATCTGGAATTAAGCTAGAAAGTGCTTATTTGACCAACTTTGACCAAAAATATGAAAAAACTGAAAAGTTCAGAAACCACTCAAGACATATTTTAGACAAGATTTGTGAAAGAAAATTGATACATTTGTGAAGTAGAATTCAAGATATGAGAAAACAGTCAAAACTTTATCTCAGAAACTTGCATTTGATATAGAGCTTATTAAAAAGCTATTTTCTAACAGAAAACTGAAAACTGTAGAATTTCCTCTAACAGACTTAAACTATGGATGTTAAACTACAACTGAGAAGTGGTTTCAAGCAATTTGGTTCAGAAATGAAGAAATGGCAATGAATTGAAATAAGTAAGTTTCGTGAATGAAAATGTTCACAGACCTTGACCCAAACCTTTTTGATACCATTTGCCTTTTTGACCAATATTTTGACCACAAAACTGAACAATTGAGTTATCACTATGTTACCAAATATGAATTAACAAATCTCAACTGGATTAACAGACTTGTAAATCAAGAATTCATCAAATCCAAACAACACTTTATCAAACTGTTATCAACTATTTTAAAGCAATTTTGAGTATCAAAGTGAAACAAGCTATGACTGATATCTGAACTTGTTTAATGAGTAAAATGAAGAGTAAATGAACCAAATTTAGACTTGTTCACAAGCTTGAACACAAATTGCACTAAAAAGCTAGTTACTGATGAAAATGAAACTGAAATCAAGTGAATGAAGATTTAAACTACAAAAGTACTCACAGGCTATCAAACTAACTCAATTACACTAAAACGTATCTAAACACATGATCATAGCATCAAATAGTGTTTACTCTAAGAATTTAGCATGCAAACTTCAATTGAGTGGAACCTAAAAACAGAATCCTAAAACCTTTTAGCTAGAAGCCTCCATTGATGGAGTAGTATGGCGCTGAGCCAACTAAGATCTAAAACAACACCACCAATAAACCACCATTAACCCAATTCATCACCTCCAAATGCTATTTCTGAACCAAATCAACAAGAACTTTTACAAACTACTACAATAGGACTGGAATTAACTTCTAGGCTGAATTGAACATGAATAGCTTCAAAAATCGAATCAAACTCACTTCGTTGATCACTTATGATCAATGAAATCACAAAGCATTAACAGAAATGCAGGAATGAGTAGATGAGATGAGAGAATATGAATGAACTGAATTATTTTTGTGCTTTTATTGATTTAGGAGGGAAATTTTGTTACAACTACTAATAGAGTAACTACCTCTCAAGTGTGTGTCAAACACTTGAGAGAAGTGAGCTATGAAAGGTAAACTAGAAATTGGGAGTAAAATACAAGTGTGTGTTTTTGCACACTTAACTACTTTAGGCTACTCCTTGAAAATAAAGTGACGAGCTACTAAATATAGAGCTATGATGAGAGGTTGTTGGAGTAAATGACGTGTCCTAACCAATAGGAGAGTGTGAGGTGGCTTCAACTGGTGAATTGCAAATTCTTCATCAAGAACACCAAAGGGGGTTTTTGATTCATCCAATTTCAATCTAATTGAGTATGATATCTGAATTCCTTGTTGAAAAGCGAGTAAGTTTCATGTAGAAAGCTTTGTCTGAAATGTAGTGCAGGCAAATCCACGTTTTGGGCTTGTTCTTTGTTGACGTTGACACGTGGCATCATTCTATTCGTCCTTAGCCAGGCACACGGATCATTATCCACTTTTGGATAAAATGAATATTGCATGTTGGTTTCTGATTGGTGGATAAATGTTTAGTGCGCTTCACTATTTAAAGATCCGGTTATTAAATGCATTGGTGATTTGGCAGTGCATTTGGCAATCCACAACTTGTTTTTCTTGCAATGTGACTGGCTAAGAAGAGTATGACACGGATCAAGGCCAAACTTGATATATATTTGACACTTCCAGCCCTTCACTTTAGTAGATTCTTCAAATGAGCTCCTTTCTTCATTTAAATGGAAAATTTGGTCCTTTGACTTGCATTCTTGTTTATTTGACTCCCTTGACTTGGTTGACTTTACGTTTGACTAAGTTTGACTTTAATCTTTACTTTTTCCAAACTTTACATTTAAGTCCCTCAACTTTTGAATATTGTCAAGATAGGTCCTTCATCTTCAAATGACTTGTGATCTTTGATCCTTCTCTTGTATTTTCATCATAAATGAGCTTGATTTCCTCTTGTTTGCTTGAAATTGTATCCTTGTTACCTATTTAAGCACAAAAACAAAACATACCACATAATACTGCTTTATAGCACAAAAGTTAGGTATGTTCTATGTGTTTTAGGGTGATTTGTTGATTAATTGATATGAGATTTTGCTCATATCAAGCCTTCCACTGGGTCGACCAATAATGTATGATTTCATGCGACCTTGCCATGCTTCAAATAGTTCTTTGATAAGCAACGGTAGACGGATATCGGTACCCGAGATGATAGAAAGGTCAGTAAGCGATGTCATTGTAGGCATGGATGAATGAGGATTCATTTTTGATCACTTGAAGAAAGATTACCATATGATCGAGCAATGAAATAAGGTAAAGTGAGTTAGTGTTGTTGAAACAATATGTTGTTATCCTTTGGTTGTGTGTTGTTGTGATAGTCTTCAAATAAATGCAAAGTCTAAAAATCCTCGAAGTTGTGCATAAATTGAAAAAATTTCGCAATATTTGACTTGGATAGATTTCGTAATCAACTGAAAGGTGTCAATCTTCGCAATGCTCAATACTTCCAATCTTCGTAATACCAAAAGATGAGTCTTCACAATATCAAAAGAAATGATTTTTGCAATATGCAAAATCTCAAACTTCGCAATATGTAGAAACAGTCTTCGCAAAAATCTCAAAACAATCAATCTTCGCAATATGAGAAACCAGTCTTCGCAATAATATCAAAACAAACAATCTTCGCAATATCTTCAATTTTGTATCTTCGCAATACCAACAAAATATGATACTTCGCAACAATCAAAAGACCAGTCTTCGCAATTATATAAACCCAAAGGATTCCGAAGAGTTTTTAAATAGACATTTCGCAATTGAAAACCCTCAAATATTACGAGATAATTAAAGCCCAGATTTCACAATAAAAACACTGTTTAGAAATATTCGAAGAAAGATGAGATTTTTTGCTTAGATATTCGTGATTTTGACAAAACCAAAGCACCCAAATCCCTACCACGACTATGTAGAAGATATGTAGAGCACTTGTAACAACAAAAACACGAATTTTTTTTTGAAACTTGAGTAAAAAAACTATTAAAACTCACGAACACAATAAATAACCATGAACAACACAAAGCACTCCTCTATTTCATCCCATGGCTCTGATACCAATTGAAAAATCTTGGTAATCTGTGATCTAACAAGTGGGTTGATGTTTCTAGTGAGAGAAAGTAGAGAGAGAAAGATGAGAGAAAATGTGTGAAATATATTGAAATAGTGAAACCACCAACACCCCTTTCCATGAAGGAAAGGGGTTTATATACCCAAGTCCATTAGTGGACTTGGGCGTCCGGCCCATGAACATGCTCATGGGTCGGGCTAACATAAAATGTAACTAAACTATACTACGAGCCCTTAACTATATTATTGGAGTGACCGAGACTTTCTAAATACAAAAACGTATTTCCAATAGTACACACCATTATCGGTGATGATTTACACATAAATTACAACTTCCATAAAAATAGGAATCAAGAATGAAATCCTAAGAAAAGGAAGAAGATGATGAACATGATAACAGAAAATAATGTAGGAATCAAACCCAACTACTAATTATGTAGTATATATAAACTCAAGTGTTGAATAAAAACACCAAGTGTGTTTGTGTTTGTGTTTTGTCTTAGTCTAGTATTACTAGAAGGAAGCGATGATTTTCGGGTCTAATTAATGTGATGCATCCATCAAAGGATAAGGAGTTGTTTTAATGAAAAGGATGAAGGTTATTGCATACGATTCAAGTCAGTTGAAGACTCATGAGAATACCTATACAACTCATGATTTAGAATTAAGATTAGCAGTGTTTGCTATAAAGATTTGGAGACATTACTTGTATGGAAAAATGTGTGGTGTTTACTAACAACAAAAGTTTACAACACATTTTGAACCAGAAAGAGCTCAATATGAGGCAACAAAGATGGTTGGAATTGCTTAGTGATTAAGATTGTGAAATTCGTTATCACCCGGGACAAGCGAATGTCATGGATGATGCTTTGAGCCGGGAGGAGAGATTCAAACCACTAAGAGTAAGAGACTTAGTTATGACTATTGGTTTGGATCTTCCGTCTCGAATATATATGGCACAACGAGAGGCTATGAAGGTTGAAAATTTTTAAGCTGAGGATATTGACGGTATGATAACAAAGTTAGATGCACGCGTCGATAGAATTTTATGTCTAGAGGGTAGATGTTGGATATCATAATAAGGTGATGCACAATCTTTAAATATGCACGAGTCGCATAAGTTGAAGTACTCCAGTCACCCAGGATCCGACAAGATGTACCATGACATAAAGTTATTATATTGGTGGCCAAACATGAAGGCTGGTATTTCCGCATATGTTAGCAAATGTTTGGCGCACGCCAAGGTAAAGGTTGAACACTTGAAACCATCCATTTATTAGTTTAAGCCGACCTACCTGAGTGGATGTGGGAGAGGATAACTATGAAATTATCACCAAGTTACCCAAAATGATCAGTGGTTATGTCACGATTTGGGTTATAGTTGACCGACTTACCAATTCGGCTCATTTCTTGCCTCCTAAGGAGACAAATAAGATGGATACATTGAACAGACTATATTTGAAATATATAGCCTCAAGGCATAATGTGCTGGTTTTAGTCATCTCTGATCGTGATTATCGTTTTACCTTGATACTTTGGCAGTCCTTGCAAAAAGCTTTAGGTAAACAATTGGACATGAGTATTTCTTACCACCCGCAAACTGATGGTCAAACTGAATGGACTATACAAACCTTGTAAGACATGCTGAGAGCCTATGTGATTGACTTTGGAAATAGATGGGATACACACCTACCTATGGTAGAGTTTTCATACAATAACAGTTATCACACAAGCATCAAAGCTTCTTCATTTGAAGCACTTTATGGAAGAAAGTGTCATTCACCCATTTGTTTGGCAGAAGTTGGAGATGCTTAACTTGTGGGACCCGAAATTATACACGAAACGATAGAGAAGATCTCCAAGATTAGAAATTACATGCAAGTTGCACACAACCGACAAAAGAGCTATGCTGATAAGAGGCGTAGACCCCTTGAATTTCAAGTGGGAGATAAGGTCATGTTGAATGTTGCACCCTAGAAAGGTGTGATTCATTTCGGAAAGAGTGGAAAGTTAAACACTCGCTATGTTGGACCATGTAAGATCCTAGAAAGGATAGGTCTAGTAGCATATCGCTTAAAATTACCACATGAGCTTAACAAAGTGTACAATGTGTTTCACATTTGCAAATTGAAGAAAAATACTTATTTGATGAATCATTCATCGTTACAGTAAAGAAAATAGAACCCGACGATCAACTTAATTTCATCAAAGAACCCATAATAATTATGGCTCGAAAAGTTAGACAACTAAGAGAAAGTCGTATCCCGATAATCAAAGTCCATTGGAACGCGCGTAGAGGCCTTTAATTTACTTGGGAACGTGACGACCAATTCTAGAAGAAGTACCCGCATTTATTTACGACTTAACTGTCAATTATGACGTCTTTATATCAGGGGCGAAATCCTCGAACCTGGGGAATGTGACAACCCAAAAATTTAGGTTCATTTTTTTATCATTAAGTAAATAATATTTATTGTTAAATTATCGAATTCACCAATAATACTGATAGAAGGTTATCATAAGGCAAACAAATCATGATTTCTTTTATATTACATATAAAATATTATTTGGAGTCTATATGTCATAAAACTTTCATTTTTAATTTATTCTATCAGTTCAGGATATTTTACAAAGGTAATCATATTTTACTCAATATTTAATTTCAAAATATATTTTTTATGTCTTTGTGACCACGAGAACGCTACTTTGAATGTTACCATTTTTTATTTCATCAAATATTCATACAAACCTCGTGGAAAATCGTAGGGCCATGTTAGTACCTTAAATGTCATAGTCTAAGCGTGTAAGTATTGTTAAAACTTGTTTAACTTAGGATAAACCCAACCTGTTACACCTAAAACAAATTGCCCATGATTACCCATTAGGCACTAAGTTCTGGTTGGATTAGGCCCCTAAACCCCCTATACCTGATAATACATTCCTAATACTGGTAGCAATAAAATACATGCCACATACCTCCACTATACACCAAACCGATTGGTATATTCGTAAAATCCTCACCATTCGATTATTCCCTATCTCCATCTACAGTTGTTATTATACCACCATTACTCCATGATTTCTTAGCTACTTGAAGATAATAGGATAGTACAATAGTTAGTGTACAAATAGGTATCTAGTTACAAGGTTCTTCCATCACTAAAACCTTCAAAAACTCTAACTGACCCATTCTCTTCTATTTTGTTTTCTGCCGAGCATTAGCACCACCATACGCCACTATTAGAGTCTTGGTTATTACACCTAAATTCCCTTAAACACTAGTCCTAGGACCCTTAGAATCAGGTCCTAAGTTTGAGTCGTGTAGAATCTCAAAACCGAAACCCTAAAGATCGTGTATTAGGGGTTTTATCCGAAACCCTAATATTGTTTTCTTGATTTCGTGTTTATTTCGTGTTCAAATCCTTCCAAGCAGCACGTACCTTCTTTGTTAGTCGTTCAAGTGATCATAAGGTGGTCACACCCCACCATGGCGGAATATAGAGCGTGACGTATGGATATCATCACGCTGACAACTTTGGTTTTGAGGTTTGTCACTTAGTCGTATTTTTAAGGTGTTATGTGTGACTATGTGTTTTATGTGTTTACGTGTTTATTTGGTGTGTATGATGATGGTTCGGACATCGTTTATGAGTACGAAGTGATCTTAAGTAAATCGATGAATGGTTATTTCATGAATCATAAGCTCACATTATAGTGACTATGAAGTGAAATGAAATGAAATGAAGTGAAATGAAATGAGATCATGCGAAAATTCCGTGAAAGTTGAATTATCATTTTCGTAAGATTTTGTGTATGTATCATACGTGATATGTGTACATTAGATATATATTCTATATTTTATGTATTATAGAAGTTTTCGATTTTAGGAAAGTTTTGATTAAGATCAAAAATTACGCAGAAAGTCGAAAAATTAGCGAAAGGGTGTCCGGTTTCGACCCGGAAGTGTATAGAAATATAGGTAAACATAAAATAGAAGGGGAGAGTGTAAATAACCCAAATTTAAGGGGTTTGGTCGTGGATGGGCTGTTATGGCGGACTAAAGGAAGGAAACGGGTAGGAAAGGCCCAAGTAGAGTCCCTTTTGGGCTCAAACTTGTTAAAGAGGTTACCAAAGCCTATATAAACACCCTTAGACCCCTAAAAACGACCCATAACCCTACAATATACCTAATATCAGTTGAAACATCCATGGGGGAAGATCAAAACCAAAATCTTGCATAAGGGTTAAAGGTACGGAATTAAAATAGCACGATTAACGGTTGAATTTAAGTATGTAACCTAGTATGATGGATAGGGTTTAGGACTTTTTATTTTTGATTAGGTTTCATACTAGGAATGATTATTTATGTAACTAATAATATTAGGGTTCTTAATATTCAATTAATTAGGTTATTATGGGGCTTAATGAATATTAAAGGGTTTAATCATGTTTAAATTCGTTTTTAAAAAACTGGCCAGAATTTTTGGTCCATTGTTTTGATCATATCTAGAGTTCTACAAACTTTTAATTTAAGAATCTTATGTCCTTGGAAAGGTAATTGAAATAGCTTTCAAATTAAAGAAACGAGAATTAAATTGGAGGTCAGAAAGTGGGTCAAAAATATGTTACATCAGTCGGGTATCAAAACTGTTTTTGGATCAGCCTGTTTTCATTTTATGTTTTGAATTGTTTGGGGTAATTAGGTTTAAAATTGAAGCTTAAAATGAACATGAAACTTATTATATATATAGTAAACAAAGGATATGAAGAAGGTCTAAACAAATGAGATAGGGTAAGTCCCTCTGATCATAACAAACATTTCATATGTTCAAAATCGGTAAAATCTGGATAGGCGAAAGTATACGTTGTATAACGGGGACTTAAGATTAGATTTGATATTGGGGAAAGGGCTGATATTTTAGCTAACACATATAAGTTTATAGGGTTTTTATTGTAAGGAATGTGGTTTAGGTTTAGTGGGCGTTTGGCTCATAATATGGAGTGTAAAAACGGGACTGTTTTGGGTTAAATGTTAACTGGACGAGTTATGAACTAAACTAATTTAAGAGCTTTATAGAGAGGTGTAATGAGATTATTATGGCATATAAATGGGGTTAAGTTTTAGGAAAAGGTTAGATATTCATCATGGATTGATGAGCCATTTTGGTATGTGGTTCATGTCTTGATTGTATATGTTTGTGTGTTTAGATTTTGCTACAGCGCTGATACTTGGAGAAGCTTATTCAGGTGAGTTTCATAGTCCCATGTTTTTATGAGTATAATTGTTTTGACTTCCAGATGGGATGGAAGAGAAACTGTATGGTTTTGTAAATAATGTTGTGAATGTTTTTATGGCTTGTGATGGACTTGTGTGTACACTTATGTGATTAACTGCTATGTGATTCTTGATTGTGTTTATGATTTGGATTGGGGGACACGTATCGTCTCAATTATTGTGGTTTGACTTGGTACCAAGGGTATGTTGACAAGGCGAGGCCTTGGGATTGGTTCATAGGTGTATGGGCGCCAATGGGACCATGATGATTGGTAAGGCTTGGAACCTTGGAATTGTGGTGAATGGTTAATCTTGAATGTTAGTTGTTAATGCATAATTGTAGCACATTGTCCATATGTTCTTTTATTTATGGTTGTTATTCATAGCTTATAACTGATTTGGCGTTGGAGTATAAACCTATGACTCTCACCAACTTTATTGTTGACGTGTTTTAGTGTCTCTTTCAGGTGAGAACGTGGTTAAGCGTGAGAATAGGAGTGGCTAGCTTTGGAGGCTTAGGATTGCATTTGAAGGAACCCATTTTCCTCTTCGCCTTTATATTATGTTTGATTAAGTGTTACGTTGTAGACACCTATGTGTTGATGTGTGCATTTGTATGTCTTTGGTAAGGGGTAGACATGATACTTACTTACCTAGACGCCTGCATTGCTTGAGATATTGTCATGAAATTGTATCACCCATTTATAATATTTCCATTTCATTTAGTTATAAGAATAGCGTGTCTATAGAGATAACTAAATGAAATGGAAACATCATAAATGGGTGATACAATGTCATGACAATATCTCAAACAATATAGGCGTCTAGGTAAGTAGGTAACAGGTCTACCCCTTACCAAAGACATACAAATACACACATCAACATATAGGTGTCCACAACGTAACACTTAATCAAACATAAAATAAAGGCAAATAGGAAAAGGGGTTCCTCCAAATGCTATCCTAAGCCTCCAAAGCTAGCCACTCCTATTCTTACGCTTAACCACATTCTCACCTGAAAGAGACACTAAAACACGTCAACAATAAAGTTGGTGAGAGTCATAGGTTTAGACTCCAACGCCAAATAAGTTATAAGCTATGAATAACAACCATCAATAAAAGAAAATATGGACAATGTGCTAGAATTATGCATTAACAACTAACATTCAAGATTAACCATTCACCACAATTCCAAGGCTCCAAGCCTTACCAATCACCATGGTCCCATAGGCGCCCATACACCTGTGAATCAATCCCAAGGCCTCGCCTTATCAACATCCCCTTGGTACCAAGTCAAACCACAATAACTGGGACGGTACGTGTCCCCCGATCCAAATCATAAACACAATCAAGAATCACATACCAGTTAATCACATAAGTGTACACACAAGTCCACCACAAACCATAAAAACATTCACAGCATTATTTATAAAACCATACAGTGTCTCTTCCATCCCATCTGGAAGTCAAAACAATTATACTCATAAAAACATGAGACTATGAAACTCCTAAATAAGCTTCTCCAAGTATTCGCGCTCTAGCAAAATCTCAACACACAAACATATACAATCAAGACATGAACCTTATACCAAAATGGCTCATCGGTTTATGATGGATATCTAACCTTATCCTACAACTTAACCCCATTTATATGCCATAATCATCTCATTACACCCCTCTATAAATCCCTTAACTTAGTTTAGTTCATAACTCATCCCAAAACAGTCCCGTTTATCACACTTCATATTATGAGCCAAACGGCCACCAAACCTAAACCACATTCCTTGCAATGAAAACCCCATAAACTTATATGTGTTAGATAAAACCTAAGCCCTTTCCCCAACATCAAAGCTAATCTTAAGTCCTTGTTATACAACTTATACTTTTGCCTATCCAGATTTTTACTGATTTTGATCATATGAAATGTTTGTTATGATAAGAGGGTCTTACCCTATCTCATTTGCTTAGCCTTTCTCCAAATCTTTTATTTAATATATAATCTAATTCTCATGTTCATTTGATGCTCCAATTATAAATCTAAATACCCCAAACAATTGCAAACATAAAATGAAAACAGGCTGATCCAAAAACTGTTTTGACACCCGACTGATGTAACCTGTTTTTGACCCACTTCCCGACCTCCACTTTAGTTCTAGTTTTTTGAATTTGAAAGATAATTAAATTACCTTTCCAGGTACATAAGATTCGAAAATTAAAAGTTTATAGAACTCTAGATATGATCAAAACAATGGACCAATAATTCTGCCTAGTTTTTTTAAAAATGAATTTAAACATGATTAAACCCTTTAATCATCATTAAGCCTCATAATAACCTAATTAATTGAATATTAAGAACCCTAATATTATTAATTATAGAAATCATCATTCCTAGTATGAAACCTTAATCAAAAATCATAAATCATAAACCCTAACCCATCATACTAGGTTACATACGTAAATTTAACGTTAATCGAGCTTGTTTAATTACGTACCTTTAACCCTTATGCAAGATTCCGGTTTTGATCTTCCCCCATGGATGTTTCAAATGATATTAGGTATATTGTAGGGTTATGGGTCTTTTTTAGGGGTCTAGGGATGTTTATATAGGCTTTGGTAACCTACTTAACAAGTTTGAGCCCAAAAGGGACTCTACTTGGGCCTTTCCTACCCGTTTCCTTCCTTTAGCCAGCCATAACATCCCATCCACGGCCCACACCCTTAAATTTGGGTTATTTACACTCTCCCCCTTCTATTTTATGTTTACCTATACTTCTATACACTTTCGGGTCGAAACCGGACACCCTTTCGCTAATTTTTCGACTTTCTGCGTATTTTCGATCTTAACTTTATTTTCAAAACTTTCCTAAAATAGAAAACACCTATAATACATAGAATATAGATAATATATATCTAATGTACATATATCACGTATGATATATACACAAAATCCTACGAAAACGATAATTCAACTTTCACGGAATTTTCGCGTGATCTCATTTCATTTCACTTTATTTCCTTTTATTTCATTTCATAGTCACTATAACGTGAGCTTATGATTCATGAAATAACTATTCATCGATTAACTTAAGAGCACTTCGTACTCATAAACGATTTCCAAACCATCCTCATTCAAACCAAATAAACACATAAACACATAAACACATAAAACACATAGTCACACATAACACCCTGAAAATACGACTACATGACGAACCTCAAAACCACGGTTGTCACATCACCCCCTCCTAATAGAAATCTTGTCTCGAGATTTACTCCTTAGGATCAAACACACAATCAACAAATCACATGAGGATACTTGTTCTAATTGAACTCCTCCCATTTCCACGTGAACTTTAGTTCATGACTCAATTTACTAGATATATTAACCAACAATATTTAAATTCATTCCCAAACTCTTGACTTCACAACCCATAAATCTCACAAATGACTCTTTGACCAATCTAAGACTCTTATTAACACTAATCCCGAATAACCGTACATGCAAATATGCATTCTCAAACCACATTTCCCAAATCTTAATACATGAAATATATCATGTACACCACTCAATTCCCCAGGTAATTATATACCCATAAGCTATTGGTCCAATCTTTCCAAAGATCATAAATGGACCTACAAAACTCGACATCAACTTTTCCCTTTTACCAAAACATGTCGCCCGTTACTATGGGTGAAACTTTCTACATAACATTGTCAATAAACTCTAGTGGTTTCCTCCTTTTCAACATATCATCTCTAGTCTCTCTCATCCTTTCCACAAACACCATTATTATATTAGTAGCCTCTTTCACCAATCTGGTCCACAGTAGGGACAACTCACCCTATCCTTCCATATAGTGCCTTAAATGGCATTTATCGACTTCTAGTATGATAACTATCATTTTATGAAAACTCAGCCATTGCTAATGAGTTTCCTAACTCCCTCTAAATCAATCACTCATGCCCTTAGTGTAACTCCTAAGGTTGTATAAATCTCTCACTTGCCATCCTTTTCCAATTAACTGGATATACTCATATCCAATCATGTTCATGAACTCCCTTTAGTCCGTACCCCAAACTACTTAAAATTCCAATTTCCTTACAAAAGTGACCTATGACGGTCTTTCACATATCCACTCAATTCTATACCAAAAGGATGGTTATCTCAGTTAGTCTATCAACTGCCATCCAAACCCATGCTACAACTACTTCCATTAAATTTGGATAGCTCATTAGTAGCACCTATACACTTCTTTTCTCACTTTTCTTAATGAAGGATTTTTTTTCCTTGATACTCAACACTTCCTTTATACCTACACAATGTCTTACCTTCAAGGTCATAACGCTCCTCGTCTTGTCTCAGTTAGACCAAGCCCTTCGTATCCCATGACACCTCCCATCTATAACTCCTCATCCATTCGATTATCGATACTAAGCCTTCCATTCAAACAGTATAGGTCAGTTCCATTCCATTTTCCACACTACAACAATATTAGCATGCTTTGTGCTTTAGTCTACTCATTAGGCTATACCAAAGTTTTACCTTCGGTTCCTATCTCGACCTATTTCATTCATGATTCTATCTCGACCTATTTCATTCATGATTCGCATCTATCCACACTTCTTTCTTCTTCCTTAACTCATGCCATATATCACGATGTGATGCTTCCCGTCTATCAAGTCGTCTACACGCTGAAATTACCTAAGTAGCTTCACTTGTTTTCCTTATGACCAATACTCCTACTCCCTCCTAATAGGGATAGATTAGAGTTTCTCGTGATTCCACTCGGATCACACTCTCATCTAAAACCCATATTAGTTTTCATTGTCTAAACCAATCCATATTATAAATGCTTACATAGGTCTCATAACTCTCTTCTTGACACTGCACCTATCATGTAGTACTTCAATCATCAACTTCTAGGGATACTTGGTTCTATCCTTCGAATTCTCTAATTCCTTCAATATCATGTCCAACCAAAATTTCACACTCAATTCATCAACTATATGGAAATCGTTAGTGCATTGGATAATGCACAACTGTCTCTTCCAAAGATCCTTCATAAACACCTTCACTAGACTGACCCTCTAATCAGTTCTCCACGAACTTATTCAGCTCAGCTTCACTGCTCATCCCTCGATATTGATTGCCACGAAATTCTATCTTTGTGTAGTCACTTGACTCCCCTTGTTACTTCCACGAGTTCTTAATCTCCCATGTTATGTAGTCACTCCATTGGTTCAGCTCTTTGTAACTCCACTCTAGTACTCGATCTGTCCTTCTTCGTCATGAACCATACAGAGATTCCCATCATAGTGCTTGTCACCTTTACAGTCCTTGCAACTTTTGTGACTCCTTTGAAATCTCTTGCATCTTTCTTGCAGCCGGCACGTAGTCCTTTCAGCTCCTTGCTCCACGATTTAGCTCTTCACGCACTCCTTCTCGTCTCCATGATGTTACCTAGGAACTTCACACTACGAAGTAGCTTCTAAATTCAACTCATCTACCACAATATTTCTAAAGGTACTTCAATCCCTCAATGGCTCACTCTTCCTTACTTGTTGTACTTCACCATTAATCAGATTCCTACCAATCATTCTTTCACATCCATGTTTTCCTTCACGTGTCTACTACTACCTTGCCTCCATAACTATACCAATTCCCTTGCGTGTTATTTTTCCAATATTTCCATTAGTAGAAACTTTCTACTCTACCCTCACATCCGCTAGTACTTTCATCAATCTGCTAATGGTACTTCAACCAACTTCTCATGGCATGACATCTCGTTCCCACGACTAGTCGACCAACTTTACTTACTCCCTTATTCCCGTAACCAATCTAAGTTTCAAAACTCCACAAATCTTAATCATTCCTTCAACACAAGCTTTAAACCAAAATACATCTCTCCATTCTAATTTCTAACCATAAGTAATACTAACCAACTCTATCCTCTCATCCTAACGTTTCTACAACAGCGTAACTAAATCAACCATGACGTGTACTAAAAGAATTCCAAACAATCGTATCTCAAAATAAAATATAGGGTAAAACGAACCCTATCCAAAACAGCTGAAAGCAAAACAATGTAATCAGAAAGATCAATGAAGTGTGCCAACAACGAAAAATTAGACTCGTCACGATTAGTATTACCAAATTTTGATACCTTAGAAAATTTTAAACTTTCGTCGCAATTAGTTACTTCTCATAAAAACCAAACTTCAATACTACTAAAATCAATCATACTCATTTTTGACCATAAACTCATCTTTTATCTTCATTATTTTATCAAAAACATCAAGTAGTTAGTATACTACAATCTTATTCTAACCATTATCTTGTTTACTCATATTAAACTTATTTCGCTTGTTATTATGAAACCAATACATGTTTATAAAATATAGTGTTTTTTTCCTTTCATTTTTTCTGTATTATTATTATTTTATATAATCCATTTAGGCTGGTTATAACTAAACTATTACACGTTTACAAGGTGTGGTGTTATTATTATTATCATTACTATAATAAAATCTCCTTTTTTACTTTTTCCGTCTAGTTAAATACTTCTAAAATTTTAACTCCACTTAAGAAAATTATTGTAAAATTTCTTCACCTTTAAAATGTATTATCACATGTTACCTAGAAAACTAATCCAATTATTTTCAAGACAATTTTTTTTAATAACTTACTACCACAAACTTAAAAAAATATGTAAGTCACAATATCATACCATACACTTACAAATTATATTCAAAATCATTTCCTATAATTAGCCAGACTTATTTGCAAGAAAATTTAGTAGTTCTCATTAATTAAAATACATACCCGAATGTAGACACACATCAAAAGACTCAAAACGTTGTTGGAACTCCATCAAACTCCAGCACCATAAAACACGAGCAAACACAAGGTACGTTCAAGTTATAATAACTACGGAACGACCATATATCATAACTTAAAACATACTAGTATATATACATCCGCATATATATATATATATATATATATATATATATATATATATATATATATATATATATATATATATATATATATATATATATATATATATATATATATATATATATATATATATATATATATATATATATATATATATATATATATATATATATCTATTAAATCACCCAAAACATACTCGTTACCATACATGTCAGATCAATCAATCGCGTCATACACTCATTTTTCCATACGAGTAATCACCATCTTACAACAAGACATAAAACCCATCACTAAAACCAGTCCATATCGTGTGACCCCATAATCACACAACATGACTATAACCCAAAACATATAACACACTTAAAAATAGCCATATCCTAGGCAACCGTTACATAAACCCACATATATACCCAAAATCCACATCTCATCATATACAAGCATGTACTAACCCTCTTTCATTCAATCATACTTAGGAACCCATTGAAGTTGTGGTACTTGTATAACTATGTTGGCCACCATACTTATACAATTACCCTTTCCCCAATGCACTCCCTCCTATGATGACACTTATAAGAATCAATACAACATATAACACATAAATCCATCTACTCACATAAGCTCATAACCATATAACTAATAAGGTCCAAAACTCCATCTATTAAAATAACATACTCAAACTCTTGGAATACATAAATCCATAATCTAGCTAAAACAGCGTAGACAAACTCCAAAACAATATCATAAATCAGTTATAAGTCATGTCGCCCATAAGAGTGGAAACAGCTTAAAATCCTTCCTATCCACCTACTCCTAGTAACTCGAATCACCACATGTTTCTTAGGGAACATGACTTTAACATCAACAAAAAAAATACTATACATTAGATACACGAAAATACCCCAACAATTATTGTGAAATAACACAAAAGACGGAAACTACCATTTACTAAATTATGTACTATAATGTACAATATAAGCAAAATACAACAATGACTAGTGTGGACGATTATGGTTCAACCCGCACTAGTCAAAACCCGAGAAGAAATAACACGTAGTTAAGTATGCACGACTATGGTTCAACCCATACTAACCAAAATTTCAAGGAAAACAAGTGACTAAGTATGAACGACTATGGTTCAATCCATACTAGTCAAAACTTAACAAAACATCACAATAAATAACATCTAGAAAACTTCGATTAATATAAAATGCACACATAATCCTATGACGCCAATATGCAGGGACCCTTAGGCTATAGACTAGGCTACTAAACTAGGCAACCTAATTCTCTATAACAATTAGCTCTGATACCATTCTGTCACATCCCACCATGGCGAAATATAGGGCGTCACGTATGGATATCATCACAACAATAGCGTGTCTATAGAGATAACTAAATAAAATGGAAATATCATAAATGGATGACACAATGTCATGACAATATCTCAAATAATGCAGGCGTCTAGGTAAGTAGGTAACAGGTCTACCCCTTACCAAAGACATACAAATACACACATCAACATATAGGTGTCCACAACGTAACACTTAATCAAACATAAAATAAAGGCTAAGAGGAAAAGGAGTTCCTCCAAATGCAATCCTAAGCCTCCAAAGCTAGCCACTCCTATTCTCACGCTTAACCATATTCTCACCTGAAAGAGACACTAAAACATGTCAACAATAAAGTTGATGAGAGTCATAGGTTTAGACTCCAACACCAAATCAGTTATAAGCTGTGAATAACAATCATCAATAAAATAACATATGGACAATGTGCTACAATTATACATTAACAACTAACATTCAAGATTAACCATTCACCACAATTCCAAGGCTCCAAGCCTTACCAATCACCATGGTCCCATAGGCGCCCATACACCTATGAACCAATCCCAAGGCCTCGCCTTGTCAACATCCCATTGGTACCAAGTCAAACCACAATAATTGAGACGGTACGTGTCCCCCGATCCAAATCATAAACACAATCAAGAATCACATAGCAGTTAATCACATATGTGTACACAAGTCCATCACAAACCATAAAAACATTCACAGCATATTTATAAAACCATACAATGTCTCTTCCATACCATCTGGAAGTTAAAACAATTATGTTGGGTCAAAATATAGAGTTGATAATGTCAAAATACTAACACAAGGACTAAATCTTACAAAATACAATTCTACAAGCTGGTAGATAAACTTTGTAGAAAATCATAACAAAAGAATAAAAGATTTAGTTATCTAATTATCTTCCTTTGTAAGTCTTTATTTTCTAGTATATAAAGAAAATAATAGACGTAGGTTTTATATAATATTCTTACAATGTAAACCTAAAGCGTGTGTCGACTAGGTGTGGGATTAAATGTATACACACTTAGTGATTGTTTATTATTAATATAATGAGCAATCCAATTGAGTAATTCTTTGTTCTTTGTGCCCTAAACACCTTGTTTAATGGTTGTTGTTCTATTCCGCTGTGATTGTTTAATCACATGAACAATGATCATTCCTAGTAGCTAAAAGATCGAGGAAACTAAGGTTTCCACAGTTAGAAAATCATAACAAAAGAATAGAAGATTTAGTTATCTAGTAATTATCTTCCTTTGTAACTCTTTATTTTCTAGTATATAAAGAAAATAACAGACGTAGGTTTTATATAATATTCTTACAATGTAAACCTAAAGTGTGTGTTGTGTACTATGCGTGGAATTTAATGTATACACGCCTAGTGGTTGTTTTTTAATGAATAATACAAGCAATCGTTGGGAGAAATTCATCTTGTTGTTTAAACACCTTGTTTCATAATTATTGTTATCTTCCGCTATGATTTATACCATATGAACAATGATTATGCCTAGTAGCTAAAAGATCCATGAATCTTAGGATTCAATAAATTATACTCATAAAAACATGGGACTATGAAACTCACCTCAATAAGCTTCTCCAAGTATCCGCGCTCTAGCAAAATCTAAACACACAAACATATACAATCAAGACATGAACCACATACCAAAATGGCTCATCAATCTATGATAGATATATAAACTTATCCTACAACTTAACCCTATTTATATGCCATAAGCATCTCATTACACCCATCTATAAAGACCTTAACTTAGTTTAGTTCTCGTCTCGTTAACATTTAACCCAAAACAGTCCGGTTTTTCACACTTCGTATTATGAGCCAAACGCCCAACAAACCTAAACCACATTTGTTGCAATGAAAACCCCATAAACTTATGTGTTAGCTAAAATCTCAGCCCTTGCCCCAACATCGAAGCTAATCTTAGGTCCCCGTTATACAACTTATACTTTCGCCTATGCAAATTTTACCGATTTTGAACATATGAAATGTTTGTTATGATCAGAGGGTCTTACCCTATCCCATTTGCTTTTTCCTTCTCTAGATATTTTATTTAATATATAATCTAAGTCTCATGTTCATTTGAAGCTTCAATTATAACTCCAAGTACCCCAAACAATTCAAAACATAAAATGAAAACAGGCTGATCTAAAAACTGTTTTGACACCCGACTGATGTAACCTGTTTTTGACCCACTTCCTGACCTCTAATTAATTATCGTTTCTTGCATTTGAAAGCTAATTAAATTAACTTTACAGGGACATAAGATTCTAAAATTAAAAGTTAGTATAACTATAAATATGATCAAAACAATGGACCAAAAATTCTGACCAGTTTTTTTTAAAAACGAATTTAAACATGATTAAACCCTTTAATCATCATTAAGTCTCATAATAACCTAATTAATTGAATATTAAGAACCCTAATATTATTAATTACAGAAATCATCATTCCTAGTATGAAACCCTAATCAAAAATCAAAAATCCTAAACCCTAATCCATCATACTAGGTTACATACGTAAATTTAACGTTAATCGAGCTAGTTTAATTACGACCTTTAACCCTTATGCAAGATTTAGGTTTTGATCTTCCACCATGGATGTTTCAACTGATATTAGGTATATTGTAGGGTTATGGGTCGTTTTTAGGGGTCTAGGGGTGTTTATATAAGCTTTGGTAACCTCCTTAACAAGTTTGAGCCCAAAAGGGACTCTACTTGGGCCTTTCCTACCCGTTTCCTTCCTTTAGTCGGCCATAACAGCCCATCCACAACCCACCCCATTAAATTTAGGTTATTTAAACTCCCCCTTCTATTTTATGTTTACATATACTTCTATACACTTCCGGGTCGAAACCGGACACCCTTTCGCTAATTTTTCGACTTTTTGCGTAATTTTCGATCTTAACTTTATTTTTCGACACTCCCATAATATATAGAATATAGATAATATATATCTAATGTACATATATCACGTATGATACATACACAAAATCCTATGAAAACGATAGTTCAACTTTCACGGAATTTTCGCGTGATCTCATTTCGTTTCACTTCATTTCATTTTATTTCACTTCATAGTCACTATAATGTGAGCTTATGATTCATGAAATAAACATTCATCGATTTACTTAAGAGCACTTCGTACTCATAAAACGATGTCCAAACCATCCTCATTCACACCAAATAAACACGTAAATACATAAAACACATAGTCACACATAACACCCTAAAAATAAGACTAAGTGACGAACCTTAAAACCAGGTTGTCACATAAGGCAAGTTCAAAGTTGTCATAAGGTTCAGGTTTGGTTCGTGGGATTTAAATCCTAGCCAAGACCCATAATAGGGTTTTATGGGCTTGATTTTACTTCAACCCTTAATCCCTTTGTAATTTTTGTTTTGACTAGTACAAGTTGTGACACCCCGGGTAGGGTCAAAATATGCGGAATTATCCACGGAGATGTCACAAGGGTGGATCGATAGCATATATTCCATAGAGCATAAGAAAAAGAGTTATTCAAATCAGATTACATGTTTATTAAACAAATAAATAAAAATTGTCTTTAACATGTCATAAGAAGATTATTCATTTTCCCCAAATGGAACCCTTGACGATTCTACGATGCAGATTACATAGATGCTTGAGTTCATGCACATATATCGTTCTAACTTCATTTCCCTGAGATAAACATGCTTAGAGGGTCAACATAAAGTTGGTGAATTTACAGGTTTTAACATTAATTAGTTTGGGCATACATTAATCATAGAAGTAAAAATGCACAACGCATTCTTACTATAAATTAGATTACATTTGCTATTACTCGAAACTGAAGTTAATCTTCCATAGTCCTCAACAGATGAGGACGTAGTGTCTTACAAAAAGACACCCAAACCCAGTTCCAACATGGTATACATCTGTTGTCCCGGCCAAGGCACAATGAGCATGACTCACCCAGATGGGGATGGTCAATCCCTAATAGATCTATTTATAACATTCGGGCGATTTACAACAATTTAACAGTTTCTATAATAGTCAATCATAATCAAGTTTGTACAATTCAGTTATGTCCATTTTAAAATAGTTGCATGTTTTCTCCCCCGTAGAGGAAAAGTTTATCAATAGTTTATATGGGGCTGTAAACTCACCTGGGAGTTGGCAATAGCTGTATAACACGAATATCCAAATAATGCTCACCCTAAAAGTTATGCCTAATCAAATAGTACAGTCTTAATAGATAGTACAAGGAACATATGTGTATGCTTATACAGATTTTTAATCAGTTCATTTATGCTACGGCGTTTATCTAAATAACCGTAGTTCAAGTATTAACAATATTCATTTAAACTTATCTATATAAGTTTCATTTCTAAGTAAACATAAAATGTTTAACTTTTAATATCAGTTTGCATTCGTAATACATGTATTAATAATAACCATTCAACTTACAATTAAGTTTCTTATTTAAGTAGACATAAAATGTCTTACTTAAAATATTAGTTCACGTTCGCAATTCATGTATTATAATCATCCATTTAAACTTACTATTAAGTTTCATAATTAATTAAACATAAAACGTTCTACTTAAAATATTAGTTTACGTTCGTAGTTCATGTATTATAATCATCCATTTAGACTTACTATTAAGTTTTATATTTTAAGTAAACGTAAGGTGTTCTACTTAAATATTAATATTCAATTTATTCAACGTTCATATAATTTTATTTCCTAAAAGTATATGAGTTTATGTATTAGTAATACATATCCATATTGTTTATACAATTTATTTCATAAATAAAAAATATAAATATTTTATCTTTGAAAAATAAAATATAATATTTTATTTAACTTAAAGTTCCCATAAATTATTTAACATTTATAAAATAATTTATAAATTACAAGCTTAAGAATTTATATTATAAATTCTTATAGTTTAGGGTTTGTTTAAGTTTTACTAGGTTTTAAAATAGAATTAGGGTTAGGGTTTATTAAAGTTTCGGAACATGGCAAAACTAGTCCCTCCATATTTTTAAACAAAGTAAACTTTCGGATTGTTACACATTTGGTACCTAGGGCTTGTTTGAGTTTCGGCTTATGGCAGATTTAGTCCCCTTAGTTAAATCTAGGTTTTACAACTTTTATAAAATGACCAAAACAACCCCTAGGGCTTCTTTAAGGGCTTCTTTAAAATGACAAAATAACTTTTAGAAACTTCCTAAAATGGTCCCTAGGGTTTAATTTGCCATGGATGGTATTTACTAAACCCTAGACTTTTGGATAATTACATTTTCAGTCCTTGTGTTTACTAATTTATCAAAACAAGTTTCATAAGTCACGGTTTTAGTCCTTCAGTTTCATAAATTATCATTTTACTCCAAAAGTTTTTATAAGTTACATTTTATTATAAAACTTTTATTTAACATTCAATAACATTATATGGGCTCATTAAATGGGCTAAACATCTAATGGGCCATTTAGTGGGCCTAAATACATTTTTAAGTTTACTAACTTGTTAAATGGGCCGTTAACACATTTATTGGGCTTAAATACATTTTAAGTCCATTAATCATTTTAAATGGGTTCAAGTATAAACTCAAGTCCATTAGGTTACTAAGATTTATTAAATGGGCTTATTAGGTCATTAAGTATTGGACTAATGTTGCATGGGCTTAAATAGTCCATTAACACTACTTTACATTTTATGTAAGTATTAACTTAGGATTTTCTTATAAGCTTATTATTAGCTTATTCATATTTAGTTTTAAATCCTAATTAAAGAATAAAACTTCTTGTTTATTTTATGTGATGTACCAAATAAGATCTCGATGTGTTACAAGGTTGCATGCAAGTCATAAGCCCTAATATGAGCTTATAACTCACGGCTATAATTAATTATAGCTTAGTAAGATGAGTCAAATCTTACTTTAAGGTTGCATGTACTTATAAGTGTCCCCAGAATAGATCTAGCTATGTACAAATCAATAAATCAAGTCACAAGTCCATACATATATACATATAGCCCACGGCTATGATTTTATATCTTGTTATTTCCAAGATGAACATTTTAGCTAGTTTTAAGTCTTGTAAATATTTACAAAAATACAAGATGATTATCTAGGTTACAAGCATGTTCCCAAGGTTACCATTATTCCAAGAAAACTATATATAACCCACGGCTATATTGTTTTCTCCCAAGGTTCCCATAAGATTTATAAGCTTGTTTTATGTTCAACATGTATAAGTTAACTCTTATCATTAGATCTATGGTTTATATAAGCATGCATGTACATTTAAAACCATTCTAGGTCATATATAACCCACGGCTACATATGTTCACATAAATCATTTTAGTGATTTTTAGTATTCAATTTAACATGTAATGTTACATATTCTATCATTAAAACTTAGTAGACATATCATATGTTCATCATTCATTTTAGCCGTGACCTTTAAGGTCATGGTCTTCATGATTTTCAAGTTACACAAGTTTATTTTATGAGATCTATGATTATTAGTTAACCAAAATCCAATAAAACAAGATTTGTAACACATGCTACATTTAGATTCATAATTTGTTTCATATGGTTTTTAATCAAGTTTAAAACATAGAATACAAGCCATAGGTTTCATATAAAAAAGATTTTTAACCATGACTATGGTGTTCATAAATATGCCTTGACCTATAATGGCCATGGCTTTACCAAATCTTGATTTTAACAAGTTATTTACTTGTGTTTATAGATGTATGATGATGCATGCATGAAGAAATGAAAGAGCATGAGGAGTATACCTTTCTTGCTTAAAAGTACCAAGGATGATCTAGATAGACAAGGAGATTAGAGATCTAATATAGTTGATGAACAAACCCTAAATGTAAACCAATCCGTGGCCTTATAGATTCGGCTAGGGCTTGTTCTAGTGATTCCAATAATGATGATACTACTAAATGATTAGTAGTTAAGATGAGACAAAGATCTAGTAGAATAAATGAACAAACTTGGATTCTTGTGGCTTAATGTTGAATGATTTGGGAGAGAAATAAGGAGAGTGAGATTGGATGCATGTGAAATGAGAATGTGTGTGTGTTGTATGTGTGTGTTTCGGCTTAAAGAAGAGAGAGGAAGGGAATGACAAAAGGTATGATTCACCTTGGTAAGAAATATTGTGCCAAGTGTCATCCCTTGCCTTTCCAAGGCAACTCTTCTCCTTCCACACAAGTCTATGTGTCGTGTCTAGCTAGCCAAAAGGGGTAATGGGCCTTGGGCTTGGGCTTATGTTGGGCTAGCACATAAGGAGTATGGTCATGGGATAGTCCAAGAAGGTTAAAACATATTTATGGTGTATATACAACATACATACATGGCTACATATAGTGTGTAGCATGTTTTCTCAACTTTTATTTAGTTAAGTGATGTATACTTCAAGTATTAATTATACATTTTACTACTTGTTATCCCTAGTTTTAAGTACAAGGTTTACATTATAAACTTATTGCAACAAGTATGAATGTAAAAGTATAAGTACATAATGGACAAGTTCACGCACAATTTATAGAAATATAGCACATGAGTATGTGTTCTAGGATTAATGGGTGAAACTTCATTACATAAAATCATGGTAAAATCATGGATTTTACAGCACCACCCCGTTATTTTAGCTTTGTCCTCAAAGCTACTAAAAACGTAGTTATCTTTTAAGTGAAAGATGTTCTATGTATATGGTTCATTTCAGACTCTCTCTTAGGTACGGATGGTGGCATAAACGCGAAGTGGTCTTCACCTAGGTTACCCTTATACATCCGATTGGGCAGTAATGAAGGCTTCTGTTACTACGGGTGGACAGAAGAGAACACAAAGAGATCTTTATCCGGATCGCACTATACATCCGATTGAGCAGTAAAGGAGACTGTTGTTATGGATGGATAGAAGGAAATGCAAAGAGATCTTTATCCGGATCGTACTATACATCCGATTGAGCAGTAAAGGAGACTGTTGCTATGGAAGGATAGAAGGTAATGCAAAGAGATCTTTATCTGGATCGCACTATACATCCGATTGAGCAGTGAAGGAGACTGCTGCTATGGATGGATAAAAGGAAATGCAAAGAGATCTTTATCCGGTCGCACTATACATCCGATTGAGTAGTAAAGGAGACTGCTGCTATGGATGGAAAGAAGGAAATGCAAAGAGATCTTTATCCAGATCGCACTATACATCCGATTGAGCAATGAAGGAGACTGCTGCTATGGATGGATAGAAGGAAATGCAAAGAGATCTTTATCCAGTCGCATTATACATCCGATTTAGCAGTAAAGGAGACTACTGCTATGGATGGATAGAAGGAAATGCAAAGAGATCTTTATCCGGATCGCACTATACATTCGATTAAGCAGTGAAGGAGACTGCTGCTATGGATGGATAGAAAGAAATGCAAAGAGATCTTTATCCGGTCGCACTATACATCCGATTGAGCAGTAAAGGAGACTGCTTTTATGGATGGATAGAAGGAAATGCAAAGAGATCTTTATCCGAATCGCACTATACATCCGATTGAGCAGTAAAGGAGATTGCTGCTATGGAAGGATAGAAGCGGGCTTCTCAATGGGGGTCACAGCTATACCCTTCCAGGATCTAGGAGAGGACCAATGGTGTTGTGGATTTAGTTAGGAGGGTAAATCCATTGCAAATGGTTTCTGGTATGAGGAGGACACGCCAGCATGTGTTATATGCGGGGAAAGCTGGGGACGCACTACATCTGCATCCTTTTCACGGGTGAGATATAGGTTATATCTCCACACTCGATGATGAAAATTGGGGGTTGAAGGTAAAATAAAATAAAAGAATATTTTAACTAGATCCCCTCCTATGTCAACAGGTTCACGTAAAGGACTTGCAGTTATACCTCAAGCTTGTGGGATATAGACATTAGTTAATAGTACTAAAGTTTCTACCCAACAGAGAGGTTAAGATTATTGTTGATGGCGACTGGGTAGGAAGTTGCAAAGAATATGCTTCATTCACCGCGGGGCTGAGCGAGAGGGGCGCAAAAAAAGAAGTACCTCAAATGGTGGAAATAAAAGAAGATACCAAGAATAAAGAAGTGCGCGCCTTGCGGGGTGCCGCAAAAAAGGGTCATGTATTCACTATTACTGGTTCAAAATTTGCACAAATTTTGACTTCTAAAGAGAGGAAATTACACCTCCCAGAGTCTGGTGGATGATGGTATTGGCGAACTAATTGGACCCGAAGAGGAAACAGGAATGTCCAAAAACATGGGACATTCAACATCTCTTTACGAGGGATGTCGAATATAGCCCTACAAAATTACACCCATTGTGAGTTGGATGTGCCTTTCAGGTTTAGGGTTGCCTAAGCGGCGGATATAACCCTAAAAAATACACCCATTGTGAGTTGGATGTGTCTTTCAGGTTTAGGGTTGCCTAAGTGGCAGATATAACCCTACAAAATACACCCATTGTGAGTTGGATGTGTCTTTCAGATTTAGGGTTGCCTAAAGTGGCGGATATAATCCTACAAAACACACCCATTGTGAGTTGGATGTGTCTTTCAGGTTTAGGTGCCTAAGCGGCGGGTATAACCCTACAAAATACACCCATTGTGAGTTGGATGTGTCTTTCAGGTTTAGGGTGGGAGAAACAGGTTAGGGAAATGGGGCATCCTTTGACCAAGTATCCCCTGGCTGTTTGGTGCTAGAAATGACACTAAGTCTAGTGTTGACTATATCGGGATTACCGTCCCCTAGTATAATCAAGGTTTCATCTCCCCAAGGTATACGAACCAATTTTTGATCACATAGGATAACTGCATGATACTTTCTAGTTAATTCATGTCAATGATGACATCAAAGCTACCAAGACTTACTGGAATCTGATTGATGTAAAACGGGTAATTGGAAAAGCTTAAGTAACAACATCGAATGATGGTGTTAACCGTCACAAATTTTCCGTCGACAATTCTACAGCATAATAGGGGTCTAGAACTAATGGAGTGATTTTCAATACCTTACTAAATTTAGTAAATATAATGCTTTGTTCTGCCCATGTGTCAAACAAGGCAGATGCATATCGTTGGTTTAGTAAAAACGTACCAAGGACGATGTTGGAGTCTGGATTAGCTTGGGCATTGCCGGCCATGTACACTTGCGAAGAAGTTCCCTTGTTGTCCTTCTTCTGGTTGGCCAACTTGGGACAGTCAGGTCTCACATGCCCAGGGGTTCCACACTCGTAACATACCACAACTTTCTTTGGTCCACTACTACTTCCACCTGTGGGGTTTCGGTTTCCCTGCTGCCCACTTTCGCTCCCACGAGCATTGGACTTACCTTTGTTGCTGTTTCCGGGACTGTTATTGGTCGACCCGGGGTAGCAACATTTGCTTGACATTCACGAGCATAATGGCCTTGTTGGCCGCACTTGTAGCATCCTTGGCATTGTCCTCCAGCAACATGATGATAGTTGCACTTTGAACACTTAGGCGTGGACCCTGAGTAGTTCTTGGTGCGGGTTGTGGGAGTAGTGTCATCAGCTTGCCCAACGTTTTGCCTTTTGGAAGGCTGTTGGTGCTGGGTACGAGAGCTTTCATCTGATTTTCTCTTGTTTTCAGTTTGCCTTTCGGACAGATTGCGGGCTCGCTTGTTGATCAGCTCAGTAGCAAATTCCATAGCACCTTCAACGGTAGTGGGTCGTGAAGCTAGCACACTGTCATGAATGTTGTCAGGGAGTCCACTGACATACTTCTAAATCTTGTCGCTCCTTTGAGGGAACATTCTGGTGCACATCAAGCTTAACTCTTGAAATCTTTGGTTGTATCAAAGGATATCATTGTTCTTACACTTTAGATCCCACAGCTCTATCTCCAACTTCTTCATTTATCCTCTAGGATAGTACTTCTCAGTCATCCTCTCTTTGAGGTTGGCCCAAGTGAGAGTGTAAGCAGTGTCATGTCCAAGGATAGCGACCACAGAGTTCCACCCGGTAAGGGAGCTCTCAAGTAGTGTGCATGTGGCAAACTTAACTCTGTTCTCGTCAGCACAACCGCTGATGCGGAAAACTGTCTCTAGTCTTTCAAACCACTGCATCAATTCATCAACTCCTTCTTTTCCTCGGTAGTATGAGGGTTTTAACTTTAAGAAGTCGGGGTAAGAGCAACCCCTGTTGGTGTTGTTTCTGGGTGCATTGAGGTTTGAATCATTGTTTGCATTCGGGTCAGCTCCTCTGGCTGCCATGGCTGCTGTGATGCCTTCTCTTATCATTTCCCGGAGTTGTACGGCAGTGACATTTCAAGTAGCTTCTGGGGATTCAACATTATCAGCATTGGAAGTGGTTGCATTATTGGGATTTGATCTCGTAATCACCATTTGTCTATAATCATACACAAAATGAGATTATTAGTTCAAACGTTAGTACAGTTTTTATATTATTTGCAGGGGAAAAATTCATGCACTGATTTCATAACAAATTTTGATAACCTATCAAGATCTCATAATATAATACATTGCACAGCAAATATAATAAAGAAAGTGATTACATGCTATTTCCATAAGAAATTTAACATCTATCTAGCATAACAAAATCCAAGTCATAGGCCGGTCGGGCCTTGTCCAAGGTAATGATACACACAGTCTTTAAAACATTACATCCCAAAGTTACATGTCCAAAGAAAAGAAAGGATAAGTACAGGATTACATCACCAAAAGCTGAAAAAGAAATAAAAGTACAAAAGTCCTATACCATGTCAGCTAGGGTGCAACCCATAGGTTGATCATGATGTACAAGAAACCTAGTACATCTATCCTACTCCTGCCTAGATGGTCGGCTAGATGAGGCTGGGGTTGATGGGGCTGATGAAGCTGCAGGTGCTCTCCTGGTGTTCCATAGAGTCCGAACTGTCGCTTTGGCCTCCTTGAGCATGTAGAATGCTGTCAACAGCTGAGTCCTGAGTCTGTCGATGGTCCCACGAAGATAGGTCATCTCTGCAGTAACTCCGTCATGACGGACGGTAGAGAGGTCAAAGAAAATGGACAAGGACTGCTCCTGAGCAGATAGAGCAGCATGGGTCTGGTGCTGGAGACTCTCCATGGTCTGGATACGCTGGTAGAGAGGATAGTTCTCCTCCCAAAGCCACTGCAATGCCTCAGCCTGGGCGCCTCGGGCTGCCTGTGCCTCTCCCCTCATGGTATGAGCGAGGGAGTTGATGCGCTCAAGAACGACAGTGTAGCCTAGTTGACCTGCTGTCAATAGGCTGCGGAGGTCGGTTATCTCCCGCTCTTGGCGTGCGGCCAGTGTGGTGATCTGGGCCTGGACAGAGTCGGCACGTCCCACCCCAGAGCCTTCCCTGATCTCAAAAGTAGAGCCGGGTACGGACATGGGAAAATGGCCCGCTGGTAAAGATGTAGGTGCAGAAGATGGTAGGTCTAGAGACACCTGGTCCTCCTCTATAGAGGTGGAGACCAGTTTGACTGATGCTGGAGCAGAAAAAGGGTCCTCAGGAAGCACAGCTTCGATGGTCTGATCATCCTCCGAGTCAGAGGCTGATAACCATCCGCACTGCACGGATCGTGGAGACGAACGGGTGGCTGGTGTAGGTGCTACTACTGGTAGAAAAGTCGGAGGTGCAGTAGGCGAAGTCATGATGCTCTGAAAATAATATTATTTTAAATTTGAAGTAAGTATATGCTTACAAATAAAGAAAAATATTATTCCTAGCTACATGTTTAATGAAGTATATCCCTTTTAAACAATCATCGTAATATTTTTAAGGTTATATATATTAATACTTATATATATATATATATATATATATATATATATATATATATATATATATATATATATATATATATATATATATATATATATATATATATATATATATATATATATATATATATATATATATATATATATATATATATATATATATATATATATATATATATATATATATATATATATATATATATATATATATATATATATATATATATATATATATATATATATATATATATATATATATATATATATATATATATATATATATATATATATATATATAGTCATTTAACCTGTCTACTTATCAATCAGTAACACTTAGTCCACATAGCACATATTGCCCTAGGATCTATATGCTTAACTAATACGGTTCCCAAAAAAAATCCCAAAAGATTTTATAAAGTTATAGTCCAGTTTTAAATAAAAGAAAAATCACTTTATTTTTATTTTATTTAAAAATTTATCTGGTTCTCTATAACTAATGCTCTGATACCATTCTCTGTGACACCCCGGGTAGGGTCAAAATATGCGGAATTATCCACGGAGATGTCACAAGGGTGGATCGATAGCATATAGTCCATAGAGCATAAGATAAAGAGTTATTCAAATCAGATTACATGTTTATTAAACAAATAAATAAAAATTGTCTTTAACATGTCATAAGAAGATTATTCATTTTCCCCAAATGGAACCCATGACGATTCCTACGATGCAGATTACATAGATGCTTGAGTCCATGCACATATCAAGTTCTAACTTCATTTCCCTGAGATAAACATGCTTAGAGGGTCAACATAAAGTTGGTGAATTTACAGGTTTTAACATTAATTAGTTTGGACATACATTAATCATAGAAGTAACAATGCACAAAGCATTCTTACTAAAAATTAGATTACATTTTCTATTACTCGAAACTGAAGCTTAACCTTCTATAGTCCTCAACAGATGAGGACGTAGTGTCTTACAAAAAGACACCCAAACCCAGTTCCAACATGGTATACATCTGTTGTCCTGGCCAAGG
The DNA here is from genome assembly GCA_025667525.1 of Glebionis coronaria. Lineage (NCBI taxonomy): Eukaryota > Viridiplantae > Streptophyta > Magnoliopsida > Asterales > Asteraceae > Glebionis > Glebionis coronaria. Next base: position 145,536,416 of record CM046877.1, read on the forward strand.
CACAGTGAGCATGACTCACCCAGATGGGGATGGTCAATTCCTAATAGATCTATTAATAACATTCGGGCGATTTACAACAATTTAACAGTTTCTATAATAGTCAATCATAGTCAAGTTTATACAATTCAGTTATGTCTATTTTAAAATAGTTGCATGTTTTCTCCCCCGTAGAGGAAAAGTTTATCAATAGTTTATATGGGGCTGTAAACTCACCTAGGAGTTCGCAATAGCTGTATAACACGAATATCCAAATAATGCTCACGCCAAAAGTTATGCCTAATCAAATAGTACAGTCTTAATAGATAGTACAAGGAACATATGTGTATGCTTATACAGATTTTTAATCAGTTCATTTATGCTACGGCATTTATCTTAATAACCGTAGTTCAAGTATTAACAATATTCATTTAAACTTATCTATATAAGTTTCATTTCTAAGTAAACATAAAATGTTTAACTTTTAATATCAGTTTGCGTTCGTAATACATGTATTAATAATAACCATTCAACTTACAATTAAGTTTCTTATTTAAGTAGACATAAAATGTCTTACTTAAAATATTAGTTCCAGTTCGCAGTTCATGTATTATAATCATCCATTTAAACTTACTATTAAGTTTCATAATTAAGTAAACATAAAACGTTCTACTTAAAATATTAGTTTACGTTCGTAGTTCATGTATTATAATTATCCATTTAGACTTACTATTAAGTTTTATATTTTAAGTAAACGTAAGGTGTTCTACTTAAATATTAGTATTCAATTTATTCAACGTTCATATAATTTTATTTCCTAAACGTATATGAGTTTATGTATTAGTAATACATATCCATATTGTTAATACAATTTCTTTCATAATTTAAAAATATAAATATTTTATCTTTGAAAAATAAAATATAATATTTTATTTAACTTAAAATTCCCATAAATTATTTAACATTTATAAAATAATTTATAAATTACAAGCTTAAGAATTTATATTATAAATTCTTATAGTTTAGGGTTTGTTTAAGTTTTACTAGGTTTGAAAATTGAATTAGGGTTAGGGTTTGTTAAAGTTTTGGAACATGGCAAAACTAGTCCCTCCATATTTTTAAACAAAGTAAACTTTCGGATTGTTACCACATTTGGTACCTAGGGCTTGTTTGAGTTTCGGCTTATGAAAGATTTAGACATTTAGTCCCCTTAGTTAAATCTAGGTTTTACAACTTTTATAAAATGACCAAAACAGCCCCTAGGGCTTCTTTAAGTCTCGGATTAATACAACAATGGTCCCTAGGGTTTTAAAATGACAAAATAACTTTTAGAAACTTCCCAAAATGGTCCCTAGGGTTTAATATGCCACGGATGATATTTATTAAACCCTATACTTTGGATAATTACATTTTCAGTCCTTGTGTTTACTAATTTATCAAAACAAGTTTCATAAGTCACGGTTTTAATCCTTAAGTTTCATAAATTGTCATTTTACTCCAAAAGTTTTTATAAGTTACATTTTATTATAAAAACTTTAATTTAACATTCAATAACATTATATGGGCTCATTAAACAAGCTAAACATCTAATGGGCCATTTAGTGGGCCTAAATACATTGTTAAGTTTACTAACTTGTTAAATAGGCCTTTAACACATTTATTGGGCTTAAATACATTTTAAGTCCATTAATCATTTTAAATGGGTTCAAGTATAAACTTAAGTCCATTAGGTTACTAAGATTTATTAAATGGGCTTATTAGGTCCATTAAGTCTTGGACTAATGTTGCATGGGCTTAAATAGTCTATTAACATTACTTTATATTTTATGTAAGTATTAACTTAGGATTTTCTTATAAGCTTATTATTAGCTTATTCATATTTAGTTTTAAATCTTAATTAAAGAATAAAACTTCTAGTTTATTTTATGTGATGTACCAAATAAGATCTAGATGTGTTACAAGGTTGCATGCAAGTCATAAGCCCTAATATGAGCTTATAACTCACGGCTATAATTAATTATAGCTTATTAAGATGAGTCAAATCTTATTTTAAGTTTGCATGTACTTATAAGTGTCCCCAAAATAGATCTAGCTTTGCACAAATCAAGAAATCAAGTCACAAGTCCATACATATATACATATAGCCCACGGCTATGATTTTATATCTTGGTATTTCCAAGATGAACATTTTAGCTAGTTTTAAGTCTTGTAAATATTTACAAAAATACAACATGATTATCTAGGTTACATGCATGTTCCCAAGGTTACCATTATTCCAAGAAAACTATATATAACCCACGGCTATATTGTTTTCTCCCAAGGTTCCCATAAGATTTTATAAGCTTGTTTTATGTTCAACATGTATAAGTTAACTCTTATCATTATATCTATGGTTTATATAAGCATGCATGTACATTTAAAACCATTCTAGGTCATATATAACCCACGGCTACATATGTTCACATAAATCATTTTAGTGATTTTTAGTATTCTATTTAACATGTAATATTACATATTCCATCATTAAAACTTAGTAGACATATCATATGTTCATCATTCATTTTAGCTGTGACCTTTAAGTTCATGGTCTTCATGATTTTCAAGTTACACAAGTTTATTTTATGAGATCTATGATTATTAGTTAACCAAAATCCCATAAAACAAGATTTGTAACCCATGCTACATTTTGATTCATAAAATGTTTCATATGGTTTTTAATTAAGTTTAAAACATAGAATACAAGCCATAGGTTTCTTATTAAAAATATTTTTAACCATGACTATGGTGTTCATAAATATGTCGTGACCTAAAATGGCCATGGCTTTACCAAATTTTGATTTTAACAAGTTATTTACTTGTGTTTATAGATGTATGATGATGCATGCATGAAGAAATGAAAGAGCATAAGGAGTATACCTTTCTTTCTTAAAAGTACCAAGGATGATCTAGATGAACAAGGAGATTAGAGATCTAATCTAGTTGATGAAGAAACCCTAAATGTAAACCAAGTCGTGGCCTTATAGATTCGGCTAGGGCTTGTTCTAGTGATTCCAATGATGATGATCCTACTAAATGATTAGTAGTTAAGATGAGATAAAGATCTAGTATAATAAATGAACAAACTTGGATTCTTGTGGCTTAATGCCGAATGATTTGAGAGAGAAATAAGAAGAGTGAGATTGGATGCATGTGAAATGAGAATGTGTGTGTGTTGTATGTGTGTGTTTCGGCTTAAAGAAGAGAGAGGAAGGGAATGACAAAAGGTATGATTCACCTTGGTAAGACATATTGTGCCAAGTGTCATCTCTTGCCTTTCCAAGGCAACTCTTCTCCTTCCACACAAGTCTATGTGCCGTGTCTAGCTAGCCAAAAGGGGTAATGGGCCTTGGGCTTATGTTTGGCTAGCACATAAGGAGTATGGTCATGGGCTAGTCCAAGAAGGCTAAAACATGTTTATGGTGTACATACAACATACATACACGACTACATATAGTGTGTAGCATGTTTTCTCAACTTTTATTTAGTTAAGTGATGTATACTTCAAGTATTAATTATACATTTTACTACTTGGTATCCCTAGTTTTAAGTACAAGGTTTATATTATAAACTTATTGCAACAAGTATGAATGTAAAAGTATAAGTACATAATGGACAAGTTCACACACAATTTATAGAAATATAGCACATGAGTATGTGTTCTAGGATTAATAGGTGAAACTTCATTACATAAAATCATGGTAAAATCATGGATTTTACACAAGTAACTTCTAGTACATCTTAAACCTCAACCTAGTAATGCCTAAAGTTTGAAAATAACTCGTTAATGGTTAAAAATGGAAACCTCCCCTATTAGAGATTTGTGTTCAAAACTGAGCCCTAGATTACTATGGTTTAATCTTGAATTGATTTCTACTATTACATATTGTCACATGATGTTAATAATTATCCTAAACTAGTTAAAATTAGCAGTTAAGTTAAATCTTTCATAAAGATGTTATAATCGGAACCCTCATGGTTAAAATGATTTGACACGCCTACGTATTTGTAAAATTGCACCCCCTTTTGAATTTACCATTAAATCACTATCTTACTCTATCTTAAAATATATTTTGTAAGCTTTCAAATTTCCCTTGAACTAGTTAAAAAGACTTAGAAATAAGCAAGCTATCACATTTTTATATTTATGATTTTATGTGAATATAATAAAACGTTTGCTTGTAAATGGTAATGATCAAAAAACTTAAAATTTTTACTAGGCTAAAACTAATAATCAAATATTAAGATCATGAAATAAGTTAATATCAGCAAGTAAAATCATGAGAAAATGACTATAAACGAAGTCACGATCCACGATTTAAGATCATACGTAAAATGATGTTTCTACAAGGATTTAATTACTTTAATGCATTTTGAATCTTTTAAATAAACTCAAGTGTAAAATGTATACACTGTACATTTTATTTAACCTAATGAAGAGTAAAACATCCCTTGTGGTTTTCAAAATGTTTAAGAAACGAATACGAAAACTTAATTCTTAAATCCTATATTATTATTTCAATATTTAAAACTTAAATAGACTAAAGTATTAATTTATTATCAAAATTTGAACGAAATACTTAGACTTTACTTGAATTCATGTCAACCTATTCATGACCGTTACAATACATGTATCTATTGCTAAATAATAACATGACTAATGAAACTTTGTTTTAAAAGATAAGACCCAAACATAAAGAATTAAAATGACCTAAACATGTCGTTAACTTTTATAAAACTAAGAAATGATTGTTTTAAACTAAGCACCTACTACAAACGGATTTATACATGCATAATATATTCATATTACATATATTTAAAACATGTCTCATTATCTATAGATTACAAGCAGAGTTTTATGTCGTTTTTTTTTTGCCTAATTTCTGGTTTGTCATCAATTGCAACACTAATAAGGTGAGATATTTTAGCTCCGTGTTTATCATTACTATTTTTGGGTGAGGACATTGCTTGATTTAAACGAATGAACGCAAGTACAACTATTCGTTACTTATTGGTTTAAGTCCCGAGTTAACCCAAGTTGATTTGCTCAATTATCATGAACCGTTAATTACTTGTAAGCGCGAATGTTATGGATAGACATGTCGGAGTTGACACTCCTAGACGTCTTGGCTACCATTAGTCTAGCGGATACAATTTCGTCTGAAGAGATTACGGGCGTTTCGTGTTAAGACACATGTCAGCGCATTCATTGTTGGTCGTATGTTAACCCGTCGGTGTCATGAGCTTAGACAATAGTAACTGTTTTTCTGTGATTTTGTATGCATTATATTGTCATAGGTGAATAAAATATTGTGAAACGATTAAACTTTTTTAAATTATGATTAAAATAAACTTAGAAACTCATTAATTTTATATTGACGCTTTAACAATGATTTTTCATATATAGATATAGTATGAGTAAATATGAAGTCTCATGCATATCACTCTTTTCAATTTAAAAAAAAATCATTGTATTGTTTTAAAAAATGATTTGATTGTCTATGATAAGATTTATGTTTCCTCAAACTTGTTTAAAGCTATTTATTTTAGTTAAATTAAGAATCAACATATAAAAGTCGTTCTTTATTTTCATATGTTATGATAAACGTAAAGTCATTACTTTTATTTAGAAAAATAATTTGTACACTCTCATAAATAATTAAAATACTTTAAAAGATGTATTAAATAGTAGTAGTGTAAAAATAGACTACTTTAATTATTTCTACATTTAAATGTTCTAATTAATTTTAAGTGTGTCTTAATCACTTCCCTTTATTTGTCATTGTACTTTGATTGATGTTTGAGAGTGTAAGGCTGGTGGGAGTGGGGTTAAACCCACGCGCAGCTTAGGCTAACTCGCGCGCAACCCCCATCCCTCCACCAAATAATCGCGGGCGACTCATTCCCTGGTAAGAAAAAACACAGCCATACTCACCTTGTGTGAGTTTATACAAATGGGCCCCACCATTAATTTTTGACCGTTGGTTTTATATAAAAAAAAGAATTAACACAAAATTTACTAATAAATACCCCTATCATCTTCTTCAATTTTCACACACAAAAAATCAAACCTATCATCTCCATCTCCTCCAAATCATGTCTCGAGAATCACACCCCGATCCACCAACAAACGTCGAGGTAGGACAAATACCCAAAACTCACCACCCACACCGCGAGGAACTTTCGACCTAGAAAACCCGTCACCCGATCACGTTAACACCATACAACCACCATCATTCTATCACCCACAATCTTACCAAAATACACCTTACCGTTGCCCGGACCCAAGTCAATACCCTAGCCAATAACCAAGCCAATACCCAAGTAAATTCCATAGTCAATACCCAAGCCAATACCATAACCAAAACCCAAGCCAATACCAAAGCCATAGGGGTGGTTCCTCATCACAACCCGCCTATAAAACTCAAGATTGCTACATCCCGCAGTATTCAGACACGTATGAAAGTCAAGGTTTACTTTGTATCAACAAACCGGGTCTCCCGAGCTGGAAACCGTTCCCGAAACATAAGAAACGGTTCAAATACCTAAACCGAAGAAGGCACTATCTAGGGGACATCAAAAGAAGAAGGCGGTCGAAGTAGCCACAAAAAGACAACAACATTGGACAACAGTGGAGGAAATTTTTTTGGCAAAAGGTTGGGTTCCCATGTCTAATGACAACCTTCATGAAAACGAAATGAGTAAGCAGGGATTTTGGACAAAAATCCTTGAGTACTTTGAGAGGAAAACGAAGGAACCCGGGGTTCGTACATATGATTCTTTGAACGGGAAGTGGAAGACAATTCGACCTTGTATAGCTCGTTTTTGTGGTGTTTATGCTCAAGTGATGCAGATGGGGCCTAGAAGTAGTTCATCGGATGCTGATTTTTTTAATGAGGTGTTGATGCATTATGAGGCTCAAGTTGGACTACAATTCAAATTTCGTCATTGATGGGAGGTTGTGAAAGACTGCCAGAAATGAAAGGAGGTTGAATTGCCTAAAGAATTAGCTAGGACTTCTAAAATAAGCAAGAGATACAAGTCATCTGGGTCTAGTTCGTTTAATACAAATTCTATGGATGCAAGTAACAGTGTGGATGTTGATACCACTGATAATGAAGAAGTGCAACCGATCCCACGTCCAATGGGAAGGGACAGAGCTAAGGCTAAGTCTAGAGGGAGCAGAGCTTCGGGGGAGTCGAGTACAAATGACGAGGCTTTGGCTAGGTCGATGTTGTCTGGGTTGGGTGAACAACAAGAATTGGCCTTTGTTGTGCAGGGTGAACAAGATGCCGCATATTTTGAGATGAAGAAGAAAGAGATGGAAATCCGGGGAAAATAAGTTGAATTAGCCCGAAAAAAGCAGCAAAACGAGGACTTGGACTATTATATGCAGCCGATAGATCATTTGACGGGACGTGAACTCGTAGTCGCGGAGTGGCGCCGAGCTCAGATCAAGGAGGCCTATAATATCCCTTTTTAGTTTTTTTTAAATGTTGTTTTATAATTTTCTATGTTTTTATTTTTATTTTCGTTATTGTGTTTTAATTTTCTATTTACCCGTGTTTTAATAAAATGTATGAATAAATGTTTTAATTGTATGAATAAAAAATATTTAAAAAAATGGGGGGTGATGTGGAGTGAGTTTGGGTGAGTGTCATTACCTCCTGTGGGGAGTTTGGGTGAGTTTGTTAAAAAACTGAGGTGAAGCTGAGGTGGCGGTGAGTGACTTTGTTGCCACTCCCACCAGCCTAACAATATGTAAAAATAAATGGGGTATTTCCATAAATGACCATTTCACAATGCCACTTTCTGAAAATGGCCAAGTTTCTCAAATATAGCTAAGGCGACCGGGACAACTAAGGCAACCTATCCTCCCTGCGTGACACGTGTCCCGGTGCCTCGGTTGTCTCGGATGCATCGGTTGCCTCCGAATTCCAAAAATACACTAGGTCGCCTCAGATGTCTCGGTTGTTTTGATTACCTTGGACCATTTAAGGGAATTGAGATTTAGCTGACATTTTAGCGGTAACATAATAAAAAAATCTATTTTAGGAAAATCCCTAAAATAAATTATTAGAGGTTATAACAAAACTAAATAAAATGTTATTCTGGAAATAAAATATTTAAAAGTGGGGAAAGTGATTTTAAATTGCATGGAAGCATCTCCCAAGAGAGAATAGAATCATTCTTTACCCTTCCCCAATAAATTATTAATGCGCCTACAATTCTCTGCACTAACTCTTTGAATGTAAAGACATTACTTTTTGTAAATTGAATCAACTAAGACGATTTGTTTGTTACATAAAAGTGGTCTTAAACTGTCGTATATATGTCAAGATATCTAACACACTGAATTAAAAAACAAGTAATATACCAATCGGTTTTTCTAAAACAGCGAATTTGAATGACACTTTGACATGAACTACGATGTCCAATTTGAATTTGCCTCACACTTGAATTTATTTTTGAATCAAAATCTTTTCAAGTTGAAAATAATTTAACTGACAGAATTTAAATAAATGTAAAAACAAAAAATTCTTTAAATAAAATACAGGGCTCACATGTATTTATCTCTATCATAATTAGATAACTTGACTTAACTTCAAAAAATTTATGTGGATAAAAGAAGCTTTTTTATTTATTTTTTGTTCAGCTTATTAATGCTTGTTGCATTTAGTATATGGATTATGTGGATAAAACCCATGAGTTTAGGGGTGTTTGTTTTTTCATTTCACCACAAATAATCTCCGAATCCTAGTTTCAAACTGAAGAAAAACTAGAAAAAAATGTTTGGGTAAAAAAGGGCAAAACGGCGTTAGTTCTTCAAAAATGGAGCAAAACGGCGTTTTGTAAAAGTTGGTTAGGAGGTCCAGCTGCAAAAATGAAGTTTTCAAAAATGGAGTTTTAAAAAATGGAGTTTTCAAAAATAGAGTTTTGAAAACGAAAATGGAATCCCAAACACCCCCTTACTGGAAATATTTTTTGAATAAAAGGCTATAGGCTTGATTCTCAACTCTTGCTTTTTTTTATTTGGTGTTTTACTAGGTCAGAAAAATTCTCTGGGTTATTTCTTGTGTGGTAAATAATTGTCTGTACTAAAAAATATCTAAAATCATAATATTCTCGTCGATCTACACATTTTTATGAATTCTTACTGGCTCAGTATCTACAAATTATAAACTTGGCAACTTGAGCTAACAACTAATTTCAATTAGCAATGAAAGAAATAAAGGAAAATATGAAGGAAATAAGAGGGGAAAACGGGGGGTGATTGACGAAAAGGAAAAGAAAAGTTTGGTCAAATTAAGCCTCGAAGACTTCTCTTATTCATCATCAGCTTCAACTTTATTTATCGATATTCTTAACATACTCTCTTCTTTTACTTTGATTAAATTTCAAAAACTATATACCACTACTACTTTTCAGTGACAAATGGATTATAATTTAGTGAAATTTGTGTATAAGTATGTACATATTTTAAGAATTATGTAGCAGAAAAGTAATAAAAAAGGATTAAAGGAACTAAAAAAAAATGCTATAACGAATTAACAACCTGGTTTGGTTAGTATATATATATTTTTTAATGACATTTATTATAAACTAACAAAGAGTTAGGGCATCCAATATAATATATTTTTATATAAGTTTATAAAATTGTCATATCATATAATGTTATTAATTTTTAAACTTTTTTACATCATGAACATATTCTCACTATAGATTAAACTTTTTAAAGTTTATAAATTGTTTAGTTTATAACATGAATTAAATGCAAATAAAGTTTTAAACATTTTCAAGATCTTAGACTTCTTCATGACATATAGGTATGAAATGATTTCTCATTATGACAAAAAAAAATTAGACCTCTTCATAAAATTTTTAAACCTCTTCTTAAAACACTATATTAAATGCTCTTAGAAAAAAAATTACAAAAGCTTTAAAAACTAAAATATCCAACAACTAACATTACGTCTTCTACTTTTTAATAAAAAACGGTAAACTTTCATTGGATAATAAATTATTCGATTATAGACATATGGGTAACTGCAAGAGTAATTTGTAAACTTTTATATTGCAACTTTAGATTTTGTAATTGCGATGTCAAAAGTAGAATTAGTAGCTTGTGTTTAGTCACATTTTGGCAGATCCTCTCTCAGATAGCCAATTTATTTGGATAAGATCTTTAACGATATGTAATAGTGCAGTGTAGTAATTTTTAACACTTGTTGATTTACAATGGAGATACAATTTTCGTAAAAAAGCGATAAACATTGGCAAACTTTTATGTTTAAAATATGCAAAATAATAAAGTATAAAAGTTTTTACTGATTTTGCTTTTACTTTAATATGCTTGTTTTTTCTCCAAATTACAAGCTACGTCCTAGAAATTGTAGCCATGCAACTGACACACACGAGTGCCCTCCGTAGCCTTAATCTTTTATATTGCTTGGGAGGTAAGATCAATATATTCCCCATATCACTAAATACACTTTTTACAATTCACTTTTTTTTCCTTTCACATACGCATGTACATTTCTTAGAGCACCCAGGTTATATGGCGATAACACTGCCTATAACACGAGCCACCGTGTCGAAGCTCACTTTATAAAGTAACAGCGTCGTGTCTCTCGAAATCTTTACGTGTTTAAACTCTTCATGCTATTTTGATGATTCAGTTGTTACTTTGCATGAACCATTGTGTATGCAAAGCCGGAGATAATCTTATGCAAGTGGGGGCAATTACATATGACCTCCAATGATAAAAGGGCCTTCAAATTTATAAATATCCATTAACATTACTATTTAGTATAGAGTTTTTATAAACTTTAATTGTGATGGTAATAAAGAATATAAAATGAGGAAGAAAAAAAAATTATTCTCTTGAATTTTGTAATTAATTCATATCAGGAAGAAACTAATACTATTTTTTTTTTCTATAAAAAAAGTTTATTTATTTTTTGTTTGTAACTTTTGTTTACTTATTTTTAACAAAGAATTTATGACTAAAGTTATTTAGTAAAATCAGTAACTTTTTTATGTCGAATGATGGTGAAACATTTTCATAAGTTAAGGGGTCTCACTTGTAGTTTTGTACCGGGCCTCTCAAATCAATGGGCCGGCCTGTGTGCGTGTGTAACGTCTGTAGACACATAATTATAGTCGCGTACTATGTAAAGTTTGTTAATTAGAGATCACTATTTACGATCAAAAAAATAGAGATCACTATTTGAGCATATAGTGTACAGGTAAATAAATGCATACTAGCTTCATTTTCTAACTCTTCAAAGCATAGTTACGTTGCTTAGTTATTAAGAGTTTATTAAAAGTTACTGTATAGTCATTATTAACTAGTAGGGCATGCCTTAAATTATAAAACAGATACAAATTTATTTGCATTTCTTTTAAGTAATATTACTTTATGTAACTTAAAGTCTAAATATGTGGTGTCATCGCATAAACTCTTTTTGACCCAATCTTAAAAAACATTTCCGCAAGTACCAAAAATGAATATTCAAAAAATTGCAAAAAGAAGTATAAATTTTGTGATTTGAGTTTTAGACAACATATTTTAAAGGTGACAAGGTGACCCCTCCATAGCGATTTGGGAAAACAATTACGTAGTAACTTAATCATTTGAAAGAGAACTCAACTTACCTTTACACTATGTTCTCAAGATTTATTTTTGGGAGAAAGGAAATGATTTGGAAAGAAACTAAAATATATTTGCGTTCTTAAGATTTTTTAATAAGAGAAAAGAAAAGAAGAGAAGTGAAGATTTAAGCCATTTTAGCTACAAAATTTTCCTTCCACTTTTAAGATGATTCTTCTTCTCTTCCTTTCTCTTCTCTTCTCTAGCTTTTACTTCTTTTCTTTTCTAACTATTAATACTCATATATAGGAATGGCAACGGTTCGGGTTTGGGTCGGGTTTTAGTGAACCCGTACCCGTTTATAATATCCATACCTGTATCCGCTCCATCACCCGACGGGTACCCGATTATTATTACCCATCGGGTTTTCGAATTTTACCCGCGAGTATCAGGTATCCACAATTAAATTTTCATTGGCTATTATTGTGCGTATAATGTTAAGAAAAACCACTCGAAAACGACCAAAATACCCTAATCTATTTTTAAGTGATTGGAAGATAAAAATATACTTTTTAATATTATTCACGCGATTTAATATATCGAATAAATCATAGTTTTTATTTTAAAATTACAAGATCCAAATATACTTGATCACAAACATGTTAATGCACACAAAATGTAACTAATATGATCATTCAATACGTTCAATAATCTTCGTCTAATATTTCACATAGATTTAGAACTTATATAAAATAGCAATAAAAGCGGGTATGAATTCGGATACGGGTAAACAGGACGGGTATTAGTAGAACCCGTACCCGAACCCGTACCCGCGAAAAAAGAACATTCAAACCCGAACCCGTAACCAAACCCGCCAACCCGATTCCGGACCCGACCCAACCGGTTCGGGTTTCGGTTTTCCCAATCAGTTTCGAGTGCTTTTGCCATCTCTACTCATATATATCTACCATTAATCCATTATCTATTTTGAGTAATGCGCTACCTAGAATATCTATCGTGTCTACGTATGCTAAATAGTCGGTTACACTTACCATTTTTGTTAAAACTCATTCTCATTCTTTATCTCATTATCCAATAGTTGAAATTAAATCTTCATTTTTTATTACAAGAACATTGTAGTCATTTTACTCATCTACTATATAAGCATTTTTTCTATTTCCCTAATCATAAAACACACACCACGTCTATCTACACTACGTTTCCCTGCCTCTGGTATACTTTCTTTTTCTACAAATCCTTAAACATTACGAATCGATCATCGTGAATCCATCACGAAGCGATCATCATTCCAACGACGAAACGATCACCACGAATCGATAGATCCATTGTCAAGTTAGATTAATTAGATCTATTTTTATTTAACTTATTTGATTTGAATAAGCTTATTAATTTATCATCATTCTAATTTATAAGCTTTTAATTATCTTATTTTGATTAAATTATCTAAATTTATTATTTTTAATTATAAGCTAGCTTATTAGGTGATTTATGTGAATAAACTGATTTGTTTTAATGCGCGTTTGAATTAGATGGGAGTTATGAATAAACTTTTAAATTAGAGAAGAGTTATGAATAAGCTTGTGAATTAGATAATTTGGATTTATTGTGATGAATTATAATTTATACTCGTTATTAAAAGAAAACACTTCTATTAATAGAAATGTTAAAAAAGCAACTTACATGTATTAATGCATAATGTACAACTATATATATATATATATATATATATATATATATATATATATATATATATATATATATATATATATATATATATATATATATATATATATATATATATATATATATAGATATATATATATATATATATAGATATATATAGATATATATATATATATATATATGTATAGAGTTAGGATCAAATAAGAAAATTAAGTAAAATGAGAAGAATAAGAAGAAACCACAGCCACACATTTCAGATGCACCTACAAAGTCAGATGCATCTTCCCTTAAAATTCTCCTTCCTTTATGGAATTTGTGGTCAGGATTTCTTCTTATTCTTCTCATTTTAATTTTTCTTCTTACTGGATCCCTACTCTATATAGAGTTATATATATATATATATATATATATATATATATATATATATATATATATATATATATATATATATATATATATATATATATATATATATATATATATATATATATATATATATATATATATATATATATATATATACTAGACGAGTACCCGCGCATAGCGGCGGAAATTGTCTAGCAACAGATAATTAACACGATGTGATATTGTGGTAAGTGTTTCGGTGACGTTCAAAATATAACGTCAAAAGATTAAACTTTTATTGCAAAGCGTTGTAACATGTTATAATTCAAAATATCTTATAAGTATGTTACAATTGGATGAAAGGGTGTCATTTGTTTAATTAACCAAAGTTTATATCTTTTTTAATGAATAAGATTTGCATGTAGTAGTTTTTTGTGGGACCCACATTTTTCAAGCATTCAACATTTTCAACTTTCAACCAAAAGGATACACCCTTTATAATGTAGTATAGATATAGATTAGTGGGACCCACATTTTTCATCCATTCAACATTTTCAACTTTCAACCAAATGGATACACCCTTTATAATGTAGTATAGATATAGATTAGTGGGACCCACATTTTTCAACCATTCAACATTTTCAACTTTCAACCAAAGGGATACACCCTTTATAATGTAGTATAGATATAGATTAGTGGGACCCACATTTTTCAACCATTCAATATTTTCAACTTTCAACCAAAGGGATACACCCTTTATAATGTATTATAGATATATATATATATATATATATATATATATATATATATTTATATATATATATATTTAGAAATCATTTAAAAATATATAATTTAATACTCATATTAAAACTAATTAATACATAATAATTTGAAAATATAAAATAGATAATACTAATTAATATATACTTAATACATCACATTACTCAAAAATACAATTATATATGCACATTGGACAACAATTAAAAGTCTATATATATAAAATCGTACATATGTTGTCTACCTAAAATGATGGTGTACTACATAATTTTAAAAATCGAACAGGACCAACGGGATCAACTAGAAATCGGAGTCATAATCGGTTCGGTTAGCCAAAAATCATCAGAATACGAACAGGAGAGACCCCCTCGAAACCGATAAAAACAAACATATTAATAAATATGAAGTACTATTTTTTTAACGGCACATAAATATGTACTACTTATAAAAATATATTGCACTCCCTCTCCAATATTTAAAGTAATACACCTTACAAGCTTTTGGTACAAAATTTTACAACTAAAAAACTTCATAGATTTAATTAAGTATTTATTGGGGAGGAATACATATTAAATGACAAAGTGAATACAAATTAATATGTAATATGTACAAATAATTATTGCTATAAACTATAATTTTTTACTTACAATTATTTGAATTCTTCAAGTTTAATATTAAATTTGTGTTTGATTTTGAACCCTTCAATTTTTTTTAAAAAATTTGCACATTCCAAAACTTATCTCGTCTATTTATGTATTTTAGTATAAATACAGTGATACTAATTATTTTGTTGTTTTCTTCGATTAAACGTACATATTAAAATAGGAAGATTAAGGTTATTATAATATATGAAAACGTGTAAACATATAAACTATGGAGATTTTTTATATTTACCCGTTATATAACATAATGACGAATGTTACACCATATTAGTAAATACCTTTCACAATCAATTATCACAATTTCGTAATGCTATTTTTATATAAGGTGGTTTATTATTGTTTAAAAGTTGTTCCAACTTAGAACTATCATCACTAATTATATAGTTAATATTTAAAAATATGTATACTTATAAAACATTACGCTCATAGAATTTTAGTTTTATGGTACTTGCAGCGGTAACGCACGGGTATACTGCTAGTCTAGCTTATTAGCTTATTTTAACAAATTATAAGGTTTTATGAATAAGAGAGTTATGAATAAGCTTATGTTCATGTGAATAAGCTGTGTATTTAGAAATTTTTATGTAGCTGATGTAAGCAGAACTAAACTTGATGTATCATATGTGATATCTCATTTATCATATATGATAAATATCTGATGTATGATAGGTATATCATATATGACAATGGTGTATCATATATGATGTTTTTGATAAACCACAAAAAAAAATCAGACTTTATGACTAATTTACATAAAATATTTATAAGCTTTTCAAGCATGGGCTTCCATCATATATAATAACTTACATATAATATTGTATATAGATTAGCCATAAAACTCAAAAGTGACTATCGATGGAGATGGTATGTGTCGTGTGTCTTAGAGTTGAGAATCAAATATATTTGATAATGCTCAATAATCAAATATGCTTGTGGCTTATTACCAGTTTTATATATGCGAGTTAGGAATAAGCTTATGTTAGTGAGAATAAGAAGTATTATTATGCATTTTTAATCAAGTTGCTGATGTAACCTTAATTAAGCTTGATTTGTCATATATGATATCTCACTTATCATATATGATTGGTATATGATATATAATAGATATATCATATATGATACATGAGGTATGATATATGATGTTTCTGACAAACTACAAGAAAAAACTCGACTTTGATATTGCACATGATTTTTTTACACTGTTGACCTATTGCGCATTTTGATATTGTCTTCTACGTAATTCAGTTGTTGATAAAATGGTTACTAATATGTTCTTTGATCTCTTTAATTAATGTAGACTATGCGAACACAACAACGAGCATATATGGATGTTGAAATTGCGCGGTTGGAGCAAAACATGAGGACATGCACGCATATATGTAGGATAAGATGAAGTCGTCGTCGAGGCCAAGGAGGAATTTTTACAAGAAAAAAGAGTATATTTGTTTGAAAATGAAGAAGAACTTATTGAAGATGAAGAATAATAGTTCAAATAATAAGAATGTTTTGGTTTTAATTTTGAATTCATTAGACACTTTTGTTTTGTATATTTTGATTATGAATAAGTATTTTAATCATGACTGGTTACATCCTATTTGAACAACTGTTTAATCATTAATTGTATGCTCTTAAAAATCACTCTTTTTTATTTTCTAAACAAATGTTTGATCATTGATTCAACAGGCTCTTTGTTCTAATCATGAACTCAGTAGACTCTTTGTTGAACTTTTTTTAGTATCATATATAATACTCATAAAAAGTACTTTTTTATTTTCTAACAAGTGTTTAATCATGAATCCAGCAGACTCCCTGTTTTTGTTCAACGAGCCTTTTGTTTATTCAATCAAACTTTTTTTAGTATCATATGTGATATTGGTTTATCGTAATGATAATACAACATCATATATGGCATATTTTAAGAATTACACGTATTATCATATATGATCCTAAAAAAAGTTAAAAACTATACTTTAGGAATATGATAAAAACTTTTAAAAAATAAGCATATTTTCCAAAACTTACATCTACAGATATTTCGCCATTTTCATACTCAACATAAATGATAATGATTGAGTAGCATTACAAACTTAAACCAATACATCACCATACACAAATTACTAAAAGATAAAATATTCAAATGTTTAAAACAATGGATGTTGATCTCAGTCTTCAACATTTTTGTTGCAAACTTGGCGCTCGTCTTTGTCATTTTCATGCACATGATCTTGTTATTTCAGTCAGGAATCCGATGTTCCACTTCTTGGCCTTGAGATAATTGAGTTCTTCAAAATGCATTGAAAACAACTTTCATTACACAAATACAAAATTTGGTTTGAGTTTCATCTAGATTATCATATATGATATATTACAGAACTTGAATTTCAACCGATTATCATATATAATAATATACACACAACTAACTTTTAAGTACCAACAAGGAGATCACGAACTTGCTTGTATTTGTTGTCAATCACATTATCATATTATCATATATGATACCTCCATATATCATATATGATATATTTATCATATATGATACATGGAGGTATCATATAAGATACATACGTTAAGTGTAGCCTACAATTTCATCATAACTCTCCTAATAAGCTTATTCACATAACTCATTGCTTATCCTATAGATTCAACAAACTCTATTTATAACCTTATTCACATAACTCTATTATAATTCATATGCTTATTCATATAACTCTCCTAATAAGCTTATTCACATCAAGCTTACTTATAACACATTAAATAATAAACTTATTTATAACACATCAAATAAGCTAACACATCCATAATCACATCAAAATAAGCTAAAAAGGAATAATTTGATAAACTAAAAAAAACTATCATCTTATTCATATCAAATGTAAACTCGTATATAAATTCACGTCAAATAAGCTATAAAAATAATCTTATTTGATCAAATAAGCTAAACAAGATATAGATCATGATAATATTACGTGATGTTAATGAATTGTAGAAGGGGATGGTTGAATTACGAAGGAGATGATGAGATAATAGATTGGGATAGATCGAATTCGTGATTTTTTGATCGAGGGATGATGGAATGAATATGTGTTTGTGTGTGTTTTTTTGTGTAGGATGGATACGACAAAGAGAAAGATGGGGTGGGTTTAGGAGGTGTGGTGGGTGGGTGAAATGACCAAAATGCCCCCCTTTGGCCTTTTTTTAATTTTCTATTTAAAAATGTCTTTTAATCTAGACCTTTGATTAATATTGGATAGAAGGTATGAATTGGCCCCATTGTATCCAAGGAATATAATGTATCCATTATAACCCTCATCATATAAACCAGTTAGATGTAATGAGATATTTAGATTACAACCAATATGAATAAGTTAGATCTAATAAGATATTTATTTTAAAACAAGGTAAGAGTTAATTTTTTTATTGAATGTGATATTGAAGGATATTTTAACACTTTTAAATGTCTTATAACTTATTTTTTTTCTAATGTGTTTAAGGATTTACAAGATAGCAAAAACTAGGGTCATAATTCGAGTTTAAATGTTTAAGAGAAACACAAACATGTTTTGATGGGTTCCGAATGTCGCCAAAAATGGCATCGATTGTTGTAGTGAACCTGACACGTTAATAAATGTGTTAGTTGTGTCGACCACCCATTTAATCATAATCATGCCTCGTTTATTATTGTGTCGGCGTCCAACAATATATTATAGCGGGTGAAAACTTTTCATCCCTAATAAAAATTTTATAATGTTTCAATCGTAAACATTAGTAATATAACACATTCAAATATTTATTCAAAAACAAACAATGCTATATAAGTCAATATTCGGAATTTTCAAATACTTATTCACATTAAGTTAGAATCAAATTCAGATTATTCAGCTATACATTCAGATTCAAATTTAGCTCTTAACAACCAAACAACACGTTGGATACTCACAATGGAGAGTGATGCCTCACCCTCACCTTTCCCATCACGAGTGACGCGTAGTAAACCTTTCTCGCCTAACGCGCAACCAAAGGAAAATAAGGAATTACTTGTGACCGAGCTCAATATTAAGTTTTCTTTTTTGTAAGTGTGTATGTACTATTTTGTAAGTTTTCTTTTTTTTGAGTGTGTATGTAGCAATTTGTAAGGTATGTATGTATAAAGTGAGTATTTTTAATGTTAATCAACATCTAAGCTAAGTGGTTATGTGCTTAATGGTGATATGACGTTGAGGTGAAAGTCATGGAAGTGGTGACCATTGTGTCCATGATTATGTTTCTATTTGTCAAAAGGTACACAATAAAAAATATTTAAGCGCTCAAATAAAAGGTTACACATACTTAAATATAGAAATCCACGAGCTTTTTACATGTTCCCTTCCTTCTTTTTCCCTTTAGTGATTGAAATATCATGTGTAAGCTTCTGGTGGTCACCCGTATGGCTCTTGACATTCATAACATAAAATAAACAAAAAAATCCATGCAGACGAAAACCTTGCTAGTCAGATCTTCCTATACTATGATATAAACTAACTAACATGTATAAATGGTGTTTAGAACACTTATTCGTTAATTCTGGTACGCGTAAGCTCCTTCAAACTTTGCAACCGCACAAAACGTCACCTTGATTGATCTTGATGCTTCACTTGAACTTCTAGGATTCAAATGATCACCACAGTCTGAACTACGTCAGGTATCCATGGATAATGCATAGGTAAATCTAGGGTTTACGAACCTATCCTGAGTTTAGCGAGTACGAGAACTACTAAAAACCTTAATCAATCTTCAAGATTGACTGGGCATGATTATGGTTTTATAAAAAAACTAATCGGACGCGTATATTGTGATTGAAATAAGGTTTGTAAATCATTAGGTTTTGGACGACTATAGAGTTGACCAAGTCGACATTGGGTTTCGACCAAAAAAGTCATTATTTCTTTTAATGGATTAGTCTGATTGCAA